>VZRI01011116.1:195683-329575 GCA_013397515.1 Upupa epops | reverse complement strand
GCAACTCCACCACCTTGCCTTGCAGATACATCTCTCCTGCAAAGGACATATTCCAGTCATGTGAGCTGTCCCACCACGTCTCTGTAATTGCTGCCAGATCATAATCACCTGACTGGACACAGTTTATGCTTTTGAGTGGAGCATAGGCACTAGAAAGCAGGTACTGTCTTTGTTGGAGGAGACAGGCTGAGCTCTGCCAAGCAGCCAGTAGTTGCAGGGGAAGAAGCTGGGGAAGCAGAAAAGTTGTTTGACAGCCTGTGAGGTCAGCAGCCTGTGTGCAGCTCAGTCCCACGTACACTGCTGACAGAACTTCATGCTATTCAGTGCCAAGGTTTGGTACTCACTAGGAAGCCTCCAATGTGCTGGTGCTTGAAGCTGTGGTGCATACAGTCAGTGGTCCCTGAAGGCAAAGGTTGCTTGTGGGTCAGGAGTGTGCCAGTTGTGCAAGCTTGGCACAGAAGGAGAAAATACCTTTCCAGGGGTAAAATGTCAGTGTGCTCAGTCTGTCTGCTTGCCAAAACTTTCTTACTTTGTCCACCCAAAGTAAGAAAAGACCTCTGTGGCACCGAGTCTATGATTTGAGGTCCTTTCTCACTTTGAACATTTATTTTTCGTCTGCAAAATGTAGTTGGCTGGGAGTTATTCAAAGGTAGCTTCAGAAGATCAAAGTCAGATCCAGCGTCATGCCTCTGTCTCTCAGCGTATGCAGATATTAATGAGGTGTGTTTTATATGGCCTAATGTTCATGTCTCCTGTTTACTCTAACAAGATTTTTCTGCTGTTCCTCTTGTTTTAATAAGTAACAAGAGTCTCCAGGGCCATGTTCTACAAAGATATCTTTTCACTTTAGGATCTGTTGGAAGAAAACTAGGAATGGTAATTTTCACAGGCATAAAACATCAGGATCTTGTGTCAGACACCTTCAAAGCAGTGCATTCTCCTCTGCTTCACCTGCTCTGTATTACCACAGGTATAAGGGTAACACACACGTTTCTTGCCCTTTTATCTCTCTAATTGTTTTCACAAGTTCATTAATGATTTTGCAAAAGCTGTAGTGAAATTGAATGACATCCTTATAAAGCTTTTTATACCTGTCTGATCATGGGAGAAGTCTCATTAGTCTTTTCAAATTACTCCCAGAAGGTTTCTCTGCAGTTTCAAACTTGTTTTGTGCGTAAGTAGACTTCTCTCATTCGATTGGCTGTGCTGATTGTGTGACAACTGAGGTTTACTCTGCTTTCAACTAGCTGTTAAAATCTTCCTAAAGCAAATGTTTGGAGAGCCAGAACTGGGGTCAGTTCTGAGCTGGTTTAGCCTTACTTTTCAGTCCGTGGAATTTTTTGGGGCCATTGATGTTACGTATGCTTTGTTTCCAAGAAAATCCTGTGGTAACCATTGGAATATAACTGAGCTTTTCTCTGAGCTGGAAGTACTGAGGTGATGATGATATAGCATCTGAAATTTATGTTCACACCTAGGCTTAAGATGGTGTGTGGGTTTTGCTGAGACACAGACTAAATTCCAATCCCAAAGTGATTAGTGAGTTCCTTTGTGGTCTCTACAGAGGATATGTTCTGAAGTGTGTGGAGGCAGAGAGAAGAACTGGATGTGGAGGCAATTTCAGCATCTGCAGGAAAATGTGTAGCATGTCCTATGGGAGATCATCCAGACCTTGATGAACTGTGCCAGGGTCATGCCTGGCCTGAGTGAGTGGGTTAAAGAAATTGGTCTCTCTAAGTGATCTTTTCAGCTGTGCTTTGGGCATAGTGGTGGGAGGGTGAGACTGATACAACAACATTTCACACAGCAGGTCATGGGAACAAGTGTGGAGACCTGGTCTTGGAGCAGAAGTAGCCATGGGAGGAGGAGGAGGGGGGCTGGAGGCTAAGTGGGGTAGGTGTCCCAATGCAGAGGAGCAGAACCAAGACCAGCAGGATCACCACCTCTGCAAAGAGCAGTGGGGACATCCCAAACCACTAGAGCAGCACATTTACAGCCTCCTTCATCTCAAAGCTTTTCTTTCTACGCTGAAATACACAATAAAAATGATTTTCTGGGTCTTGAGAGAGTTATCCTTGTCTAGACAAGCTCAAAGGAAATTTATACCACACAAACCTTGGTTTCCCTTTTCTATGGGGAGTTAATCTATGTGACACAATTAAAATAAATAAATATATATTAATTTTATTTATAAAATTATAGAAACTTAGAACAGGGGTTAGTAATTAAAACAACAGCATCTTCTGAAACTTTAACTTTGCTGAAAGCATCATGGCCCTTTGACATGGTATTGTAGTTGAGTGTTTTTGAAAACTGGTTAAATATAAGGGTGTGTTTAGATAACTACCAAGCAGGATCTGTTTTATGTCTGACACTAGAGGTCTTGAAAGAGAAAATGGACTATGCAGGGGATGCTAATATATGTTTTGGGCCTTATTGCTCAAAGTTACCTGAATGAAGTTGAACGGTCTGGTAGGGTCACTTCAAAGAGTTGAAGAATTCTTTCTGGGTGTATTCATTGCTGTCATACCTCTAGATAAAGCTACACAGCACCAGACTGGCATTCTCACATTAGAAAGTGAATAATCCTTTGTGATATAGAGAGAAACAAACCTCCTTCCCTAAGCAAGCCAAATAAGCACATCCAAATTCATAGCTAGAAACCAAACTGAACTAAGCTGGGTTTGCATCACTACCAGTGAGTACAGCTCATTCTGTGGAGTGCTTAGCACACAGCACAACTGTATGTACTTGTCTTGCACAGACCTCTCTTAGAAAGGGAATTCAGCTGTAGTTATTTTTAAGGGCTTGTTTTTCTAAGACTTTGCTGAGTTTGGAAATGGCTATTTTATAACTGACAGCTGTCATAACCTGCACTTTCAGACAGTGCTGCGTGGCTCACAGTAAAGTGCAGCTATCAGCCCTGGCTAGCCCAGAAAGCAAGATGTCCCTCTGACGTTTAACGGTGACTGCTGAAAAGAGCAAGGCCCTGTCTGGAGTTAATTGCTTGGCTGAAATTTCTTGGGAGATCACAGCAGGGAACTGTGGGAGAGAGGTGCACTCTGCATTTTCTGCAGTGCAGTGGGGCAGAAAGCTGGGCAGGCTGGTGATTCTCCTGCTCCCCAGGGCTCACTTATGTTTCTTCACTATCCCTGCTGCTGCCCTGAAAGCTGTGGCTGAGCTTTGCGCATGCCCATGTTAGTTCAGCTAGCTGGATGGTGGCTGATTGCTTTACAGTTTCTCTGGGATCAGAGATTGAAGTTCATAATTTTGCAGTAAGAGAGGGTACAGGGAAGTGCTGGTTTCTGGAAGTCTCACAGACTGGATTTTGTTGGGAACTACCTGAAACTGCAAAACCAGGATTGAAGTTACTGTTTCAAAATACGTTTGGCAAATCTGCTTGATTCTGCAATGAAGTATTGAGGAGAACAGAGGAAACTCAGAGCTGCTTGTTGTTGCTGTTGGTTTCTTTGTGAAAATGTTGAAATCTTGACCTCTGTTCTTGGGATACACTGAGGAAAGGCAAATATCTTTATCTAAAAAAGACGTTTTCCATGCAAATCTTTTGAGCCCTCATTATATGAAATTATTTGAAAAGCACAGTTTCCAGTCACTCTTCACCTTGGCTATTTTGGTCACTTTTTTAGTGCCTAGCTTCATGTAATTGTTCTCAGTTTTTATAGCAGAGCAAAAAGTTATGCTGCTGCATTACTGTATGCAAAGTGTTCTGAAATCTTTGCATAGGAGGTAAAGTTCAGTGGAAAGTCCTTCTGTTACCCATGCAAAAATAATGTTGCAATTCAAGAGGTTATTGGATTAATTCCTCCTTTGTTCTGTCTGAAAATGGCCTGTGAGCAGATTGCTAAATTCTCAAAGAGTTCATTTCAACAAATAGTTTCTTCTGTGGGTTTCTTCCTAAATGATTTTTGGTGTGACCAGAACAAACTGGTCACAATACGTGAATGGAATTCATAATTTCTTAGTTTCTGGAGTGGCTAATTTGTGGAGGCAGATTGCATGTTCAGTGTGAACTGCAGGTAGCACAAAGCTGGCTGAAAATTTGCTTTGGGATCTGTGCTTTAATACTGACACACTGGGCTTTGATCTGAGTTCTAGTTATTTCAAGGGACTGGGCCCAAGGAGTTGATGAGTCAAACCTTGCTTTCAGGTGGATTTTTAGAAAGAAGAGGTGGCTGTTTGTGAGGAGGGGCCATGTGCTGGGTTTTTAGAAGGGTAAGATTAGTCCCTGTAGACAACTCTAAAACCCATAAATTTTATGTGTGTGTGAAATAAATATGGACAGTTCTTTGGTTGAAGAGGGAGAGAAGAGCAAAAGAAAAGTGGTGTGTGTTTGGGATCTGAGGTATGAGGCACGCCAAAGGTGAGGGGCCAGACAGGAGGATGGGAAGCCAGCACAGACTGACCACATAGCTTGTATCTGGTTGTGTGGCAGAGCAGTTTATTGAGAACTCAATCACCAGCCTGTCCAGATAGTAAGTATTACAGGAGCTGAAAAAAATGAATGTGAGTGTAACAGAAAATGTCACCAACTGTGCCAGCAGCTGAAAAGGGCTGGGCTCAGCGGGTAACACTGGCAGCCCTTTCTGTCACTGCTGCAGCCATAACTCCTCTGTGCTCTTTGCAGGCAGCTGTCAGATACCTCTATCTGCATTTGTCTGCTCTTGATATTTGGAAACAGCACAGGAGGCAAGGAAAAAGAGATGATGATTTTTGCTTATCGTGTTCCATTACTTTCTGCCTCTTGTTTTTATTGCTCGGTATAAAAGATGGCCAAAGCAGTTTCTTTGCTGTACTCTATATCTCATCTTTGTACCACTATTTCTATCATTACAAGATTTGCCTGTGGCCCCACTAGTCTGCCTGCACTGGCTCATGATGAGCTGTTAACACACAAGCCAGCACCAGCTAATGAAGATGAAAAAGATGAAAGTGTTGGTGTTCAGACTATTGCTACTGTTGCTGGTTTGCTGGTCTCTGGNAACTCAGCTAGGTAGCATATGCCACAATGTTCCCTTTGTCATTATGTTTGCTGTCCTTCTAGATTAGTGCAGCCTCCCAGTACCACTGCACTGGCATCAACAATCGGTTCATTTCACCTCTGTTAATTAAAATAAGCTAAGAATGTCACATGTTACTGTGGCTTTCAGAAACATGCAGGTATGCTTGTGTCTATCAGCCTGCTACCATGGCTGATCTTTGTTGACTGACTTCTACTGTGTCTGGCTAATGGTTGCTAAATCTGGAGCGAAAGAGAAACAACAATTAGCAAAACCCAAAAGATTTCTTGCTTCTCAGCTGTCCTTGGCTCAGCCATGGCTTGTATCTCTACCATCTCTCTTGTGAAGCCTTAAAATTATTGTCCCTTGCTATTTTGGTGGTAGAGTGAACAGTGCTGAAGCAAGAATCTGTAGATGGCACTGTTAGACCCTTCTGGGAGGTGATGGTGCAGGTGAACAGGTAGGTACAGCTCTGAGAAGTGTTCTGGTGTTGGCACTCTGCTTCTCTCCTGGGCAAATCTGTTGTAAGTAGCAGGTGGGCACTCTGTCCCCTTAATCTCTCCTACCTGTCTAGTGGTCTGTTTGAAGGAATGCATCACTGGTGTTTTGACCATGCTGGAAGGGTCCAGCCTCTGAGGGTGTTTTGGTGCCCCTGCACAGGCACCAAGTCAGCTAAGGCAGTTGGCATAAGCTCCACATGCCTCTTCCTGCATGCAAGATAACTGGTAAAAGCACCCTGCTGGGCTCCACAGTGATATGGGGTGACGTTTTTGATTTCTGCAAAGGTCACCGAGGCATTTCTAAGGGGCAGGGATTACTGTGGCTGCTGGAGGCAGTGTGCTGTGATCAGCACTGTGTGACCCTGGCTGGCTCTGGGTTGCTGTAGCACTCCAATACTTCAAAACTTCAATACAGCCTCACAAAGAATAGCCAGCTCTGCACTGCTGATGAGAGTGTAATTTCCTAAAGGATAATTCCTAGAAAACTAACTGGAGTTGCTGTAAAATGAGGATTTGTGGTTTAAATAGTTACCATGGGAGCAACTCTAGGAATCCTTCTGCGGCACAGTCACCATCCTTCACCAGGCTTCTGTTCTGTGAGCATTGCCTTCCTTACAGTGTATGGAGCAGACTCCAAACTTGGCATCTTGTTCATCTGGCTGTGCACAGTAATATTATCAGTGACATTCTCTACTCTGAGTGTTTTTGACTGCTGACTTTTAATGACATTTGGAGCAATCTCCATGGCCGATGTGAGATACTTCTCTGTGCTGAAGAATATAAAAGCAACTGCTACATTTAATATATTGGAGTCCATGAGACAGAGCAGCAGCTTGTGTGATATATCGGGATGACAACAGAGTGCCAGAGCATGTTCCGTAAATATAGGCACAAACAAATCATGCTGCATCCCTCTGTGAATGTCTTTTACTGCTACAGTGTCTAAATTAATAAATAATTCAACAGGAGGTTCCATGACAAGCTATTTGGTAATTAAGATGGGGGCACACTCAGCTGACCTGACAAGGATATAGGACTTACGGGACAAAACCACATAAATTACCCATACTTAGGGTAAGGCCTGATGTCCTTGAGTCTGTAGGAGGTTTCCTCTGTTCTGAGGAAACTGGAGAAAGGGGCTGCCTCAATTTCTGTGCCAAGGACCTCCTTTTCTGAACCACCTCTGCATCTATCACTGGCTATTACCCTTTCACCTCACTTTTTAATACACATTAAGCACAAGATTACTACACTGTAGTGTATGTATTCCTCTTATACTGTGTTTTGTTGACTTGCTCTCTATATCCGGTGGGTGGAAACAGGAATTGCTCTCAATTATTTTGGACAGGAAGAAACTAATAAGTAAATACATACATTTTTACAAACAGTATTAATTTCTTCTTGTGATGAGGCTGACGGGAGGCAGTGTGCAGTGTCTGTTATCACATCTTGTACAAACTCTGATGTAGCCAGCTGGCAAATACCAGCAACTCTCCTGAGTTCATAGCTTACCCTATTTATGTTGACATTTCTGGCAAGGAAAGGTAAAGAGTTATCCCAGCTGCAATAACCTGTAAGGTCTCACTTTGTATTTCTCTTAATTTGCCTGAAATTGAAGCCTTGCTCAGCAGGAGCTGGTATGTTTTCACATACCAGTGTATCCCATTGTTATTGTTGGCTGGGGGATGCAGTAGGAGGATGCTGTGGGACACAACACCTGAGGTGATCAGCTCTGTAACGGCACACTAGTAGCCTCATGGCTTACACCTTCCTTTCTTCCCTCCTAAATCCTGACTTTGTTTTAATCTGACTCCCTCCAAATGCAGCAGAGAGCTAGTGTGAGGTGCTGCAGCCCCAAGATGAGCAGCAGGCTGAACCCTGCTGTGTTGCTGGAAAGGAAGTGTAGGGTGCTCAAGGAGCTCCTGCAGAAAAGCCTTTAGATGAGCTTCTTGACTATGTGTTCTTGTATGCAGTCTTAGTGTTTTATTAGAGAGGGCTTTGTGCTCTTGTGTCTAAGTTACCCTTCTCAGACTGTTCACAGCATGCTGTGCTTATGCTCTTTGCAGTTGCGAGTCAGTTGGGATTGGTTTTAATTACTTGTTTGATATGAGCTGCCAGATACCATGGAGAAGCCCTAACCAAATTCCTGCCCAACCATGTGAGAAGTTGCTGATGGGTAAACCCTGTGCAAAACCACAATTAACTTCTAAAGAAGTGGCTTTACTTCAAACTATTAGAGTCCATTTCAGCTTCAAAGGCCTTTGCACAGAGCCCTTCCTTGACTTTATCATTAATATTTAAGTATGGGCCTGATAACTGTCCTCCTGCTAGACTTAGCCTGAATTGAAACTGGAATGATTTTCTTATTAATTCTTATATAACAGGGCAAGACAGAAAACTGATTTCCAACATGAACCTAGAATATTTATCAAAACAAAAAAAAAAGCAGTGAGGCAAGCCTGACAGGCCTTCTGTAATACAGTGGAAATACAAGACACAAAACAAAGTTGGTTGGAATTGTTAGGAAACTTTATTTTCATTGCAATGACTTTTGGTCATAGGATATAAGGGGATGGCATTTTATCTCAGCTTGTGAAGCCTTATTAAAAAAATAGAATGGTTGTGAGGTATTGGACTTGTATTTTAAATATTGGTAAAAGAACCAGTACTAAGATCTACAGAACACTTTATGTCATTTTCAATCAATACCAGAAAAAGTCTTCTATTTTAGATATCTAAATTTAGCTGGATGTATTTCTGATTAAATACTTCATCCTTTGAATTGTTGTGGTAGTTCAGGCAGAATGTGTTAAGCAGTTCTGTCACTATTTGATGATTATTAAAGACTTAACTGGAATCTTCTTTATGGATCAATTGTATGGGCGAAATGGCAGTGAGAAATCTCTATTCTGTCTTCTAAGACAATGCACATACTCTGAGAAAGCATTGGTGGCCTCTTTAGCCTTCTCTACAAGCAGGTGTTTGAGGATAGCAAGCCTTCCTGAAAACTTGTTAGGACCAGCTAAATAAATGTATGTAGTTTAAGTCACTTTCTTTGTGTTTTTCTCTCCCCTACCAAAATAGTTCATGTTGATCTTCTTCCCACTAAACAAATTTTCCAGGAGATTCAATTCAACACAGTAGTTAATTGCCAAAATTATTGAAAGCTAAAGCACTATTTATCTGAGAAATAACTTCTCTAGCCAACTATTAAGGTCTAGAGAAGATATTTTCTTGCTGCATAGAAAGTAAACTTCAATTTGAATCAATATTTAGGATTCAGTGGCAGGTTCCCAAGGGGTATGTGAGTTATTGATAAGTGGGTTTAGATGTATTTGTTTACAGTGGTTTGTTATTTGTATCTCTGAGTCTGCCCAAAGCGGTGTATTGTCATGCTTAGTTTTTAAGTGCTAGTAGCTCTGCTGTCAAATCTAGTGTCATTTGTATGGCTCCTAAAACACATCTGAAAGCTTTCACACCTTCATGTGGTGCTTGCTTGGAGCCTTTGTCAAAATTATCTTTTTCTGATTGGGCGTTGGCATTACAGTTGTATAAGAGAAGGAACCTCTCGTGCTGACTGACTGGGAAGCCATGATGCTGGAGGGATTGACTTGCAAGCAGGAAAAGTCTTTGTTGAGAAAAACACAACCACTGTTTGCTGCAAGTTTTAAGTGGATGTCATAGGTCCCTGCAGGTCAGTGGGTTTGGGACATGGCAGAAAACAGAGATGAGGGCAAATGATGAGAATATCCATCTACAGCTCTTTTGAGGTGTTTGCTGATGTTCAGGGCAGGCACTGACTGAGAATGACCCAGTGTGACCCAAAGCCTGCTGAAATGAGGGAGCATTTTTGATAATGTTGGTTGGCTGTCACTGGAGACAATGGTGAGCAACAGATGGGGCAGATTCTGTGTTTGCCTAACACTCTCTCAGATGGTGAGGCTAGGAGCATGGTCTTCATCTTGGAGTGCTTTTCCGTCCTTGGCTCTGACACCTGATCCAACCAGCCTGTGGCAAACTGTCCACAGAGGACACCATGGTGATTAAGATCTCTGAAGCAACCCTTCCTTCCAATAGTTCAAGCAGGCAACACCAGTGAGGCTTTCTTTCTCTGTGGGCGGACGTGTGTGGTCCCACTTCCTTGAACAAGGCTCTGTGTAGGTCCTATTGTCCTATTGCAGCTGATTTTCCTCAGAGTGGATAATTTCTGGTCGCTGTGATGGTGCTTTGGGTTATTCATTGGTTTAAATGTTCCCTGCCCCTACAAGGTCTTTTAAAAAGCTAATTTTTGTCAGTGCCTGCTGCATTCCCCTGTCTGTGGATAAGATGGTGTTGTGACTTGCTCTTGCCATGTTATTTGCTGTCTAGGGGAATGACCAGAGTGTCATGGTTTCTGCTGAGCAAAGGACATTTGCTGCTTCTGCTGCTTCAACCCCGAAGTGTTACTTTGAAAGAAGGGCAGATTTTGCATCATCACCCCAGCTGTGCTGTCAACTCCACGCATAAAGGCACTCTGCATAATTGATTTCTGCCTCATGCAAAATCAAAGGCCAAGGACACTGGTAGATAATCTGGCTCAAAATCTTCAGTGAGGTAGCACCAGGACTCACCAGAGCAGAGTAGAAGGGGAGAATCACTTCCCTCGACCTGCTGGCCACACTTCTTCTGTTGCAGCCCAGGATCTGTTTTGCCTTCTGGGCAGCAAGTGCACACTGCTGGCTCATGCTGAGCTTTTTCTCCACAAGCACCCCAAGTCCCTCTCCTCAGGGCTGCTCTCCAGCCAGTCACTGCCCAGCCTGTATTTGTGCTTAGTATTGTCTCACCCCAGATGCAGGACCTTACACTTGGTCTTGTTAAACCCCATGAATTAGCTTGTGCCCACCTCTCCAGCCTGTCCAGGTCCCTCTGGATGACATCCCTACCCTCCGACCTGTCTGCTGCACTACACAGCTTGGTGTCGTCAGCAAACTTACTGAGGGTGCATTCAATGCCTCTGTCCATGTTGCCGACAAAGATGTTGAACAAGACTGGTTCCAGGACTGATCACTGAGGGACTCCGCTTGTCAGTGGCCTCCACTTGGACATGGACCCACTGACAGCCGTTCTCTGGGTGTGGTCATCAAGCCAGATCTTTACCCATCTAGTGGTCCACCCATCAAACCCATTTTCCACCACCTTGGAGACCAGAATATGGTGTGGGACAGTGCCAAAGACTTTACTCAGGTCCAGGTAAATGACATCAGTCTCTCGCCCCTCATCCATTAACATTGTGACCTATTCATAGAAGGCCACCAGGTTTGTCAGGCAGGATTTGCCCTTGGTGAAGCCATGCGGATTGCACCCAGTCACTTCTTCACTATTCTTCTGTCTCAGTAGTGCCTGCAGAAGGATCTGCTCCATGATCTTACTGGGCACAGAGGTGAGACTGACTGACCTGTAGTTCCCTGGCTCCTCCTTCCTACCCTTTTTGAAAATAGGAGTTATGTTTCCCCTTTTCCAGTCAGTGGGGACTTCACCAGACTGCCATGACTTTTGGAATATAATAGAGAGGGGTTTAGCAACCTCATCTGGCAGTTCTCTCAATACCCCTAGGTGTATCCTGTCAGGTCCCATGGACTTGAACACTTTCAGGTTCTTCAGGTGATCATGAACCTGTATCTTCACTTATGATGAGTGGTTCTTCCTTCCAGTCCCTGCCGTTTTCTTAGACTGATGTAGAGCTTGCATTGTGTGCACTGTTAATAGCACCATCCTTCCCCTGAAAGTCAGTGACTTTTATATCCTTCTTTTAAAAACATTAAAAGCTTTAGTTTTTGAGCTGATAATATTTATCAAAACAAGGAGAAATTATAATGTAAAAGGCAAAAATTATAATGTACTCTGTCTGACTTCAGCCTCTGACCCAAATATTTTCTCTTTTTGATATGTGTAATATCCCCTCACCCTAATAATTCTAACCCCTGCCTGGAGGACAGCTGCTGGGAGCACCTGGCTCCTGGGTACATCCAGCGCACTTTGTGTAGAGGCAAACAGACTTCCTCTGATTAGGTCTTCTTGTTCTGCCCTTCCCACTGCTTTTTTGACTTGCTGTTTTTATTTAGTAGCCACAGTCCTTCTCCAGTTCAGCTTCCCACACCCAAGAGGCCTCTCTGCATGGCACATGCCCTGGAGCTGTGCCTGGGGTGCAGTTTTATTATTCAAAACCTTAAACAGTCAGAAGATGGTAGTTGTGATGAAAGCTGGCCCTAAACTACCTTGTAGCTTCCTGTCTGCCTTGCAGTTTCAGAGTGAACACACTTCTTAACTCCAGGTGCCTGAGTGATGGAAGCTTGTTTTTTCAACTCATTTCAAGTGGTTTTGCTCTGTCACTGTAATTATCCTGAGTGGGATCCAGATGAGTCTCATCCACCAAGACCCGCTTCAGAAACACCTCACATGATATAAAATGAACAAATATTGAACAGAAAGCTGAAGACCTGAAGCAAATTCCTCTTTTCTCATCTTAGCCATGTATACTATGACAGAATCTTTCAATGCATCTAATGATTGAATAATACTTCCCTTTGATGCCTGGAAACTCTGCCCACCTTTTCTGTCTGACTGAACTCGTGCTGTTTGCATCTCCTTCCAGGATGACAGCCAGAAAATTATTACAGTGCAATTTAAAGACCATAAAATCCAGGATGAGCAGATGGCAAGTCACATATCCTTCCCCTGAATAGCCTGTGTCACCGTGTGCTGCTTCAGCACACACTGAGCCATGCTCACAAAGTCCAGAAAAGAACCATGACCAGTGGAGAAGATGTCTGTCAAGGCGACATCCCAGCAGCGCAGACATTACAGCTGTGACAAAGAATTTGGGCTTTGGCAAGGAGCTTTAGTGACACTGAGCTTTAAACACCTGCTGCTAGGATAATCACAATAATCTGTCTGCCAGCTTTTCTTAACGTGCATTTTCTAATTCATTGTGGGAAGTAAATGCCTTTCACTGGTGGAATGAAGACGTGGCACGGTGACTATAATTTACATTGTTAAACAACTGGAAGGAGCAGCTATCAAAATCTGAAAATCCTACCCAAAGCAGAATAGCTGCCAGTTAATTTTGGAAAAAAGAGGAGAAATTAGTGTTTTCATACAAAGGAATTCCTGATGCCAGGGATCTTCAGTTACAAAAGGGAATGTCCCAGTTGCAGGATTTGCTGCTGTTCTGTTCCCCTTCTAATCTTTTTGAGTCTGTCCCTGGAGCAGGGAATCTTCACTTCTACCTCCTGCCTACTGCTCTGTGGACTCCAGTGCTTTGTGGGAAAGAGGCACTGCAGTAGCCATTGTGGTCATTTGCATTGTCCCAAAGAGGATGTTTTTGAACAAATTAATTTCTATCTAATTGGGAAACTCTAAGCTCTGCCATGTATTGGCCCTTGGTGCAGCAATTAAGATGATCCCTCTCATTCTTTCAGCTCTAATTACAAAACACCTCTGCTCCTATGAGCAGCACTTCACTGAAGAAGGCAGTGTGTTACCTACTAGTCAGCAATACCATTGGGTGTATTTGTGCATAGGGATACACCCTATTGTAGAAATTGTCATTGTTCCTTTGCTACTAGTGGTACTGGAATGAAATAATGGTCCGGGATTCATGAATTTCCCAGTATAGTGGAGTTAGTGGTTTGATAGAAAAGTATTGTCTCAAAAAGATGAGGAAGCTCCTACATCTAAATGAGCCACTGAGTGTAGCAGCAGCAGATGAGTAATATATACTGAGAGGCACAGTTATCCAGAAATCATTCCTTACACAGTTTATTTTCAATTAATGAAGACAACTTTTCTTCCTTTTCCACTCGAAGCCTCCTTTTCCTTCCCCCCCCCCNCCCCCCAAGGTAAGTGAGCAATTAGGAACATTTAGCATCCTAGGTGCAGCTCAGAACCTTGGTCCAGCAGCAGTGCCTGGATTGTGTGAGACCCCATCATGTAGATTTAGTACATGAAAAACACCTCTTCTTTGTCCTCTTTCAGTGAAATTTGCTGTATTATCATCTTGTTCCTGTGTGAGTATGTCCAAGTCCTGCAGAGGCTGTATTTAGCACCTTTGCTGGTAAACCCCTCTGAGATGCTGACGTTCATAGAGCTGTGATTTGCAATTCTCTGCTCACCTCTGGAAATGGTCCTTTCAAGGACATTTTCGAGGCATGTTTGAAGAGGCTTGCATTGCTGCTTAGTGTTCATGCTGAGGAATAAATTGGTTTTGACTATCCACAACTGCCTTTGGCACCTTTCACTAGTGCAAATTCCCATTGTGATCAGTGAAAAAAATAACCACCAGAACCCATTTGTTTTTGAATAAATATTCCTGGGCAAAATGTCACCTGGGCAGAATATATCTGATTTACTGTTTGTTCAATAGAGAATGTTATAGTTGGCATTTCTAAGAACAGAATCTGCTAAATGGAGCACTTCTCACTGACAGAGCCCAAGCTGTACTATGTCTTTTTTTCTTTCTGCATCTAGAAGCCATTTTTGCTTGTAACACATAGCTTCTTAGCCCTGTTGAATCTGGTTTAGTGTTTCTCAAGGGATGGAGGAGGGATTGCTAATAGGTTTCCAGCCCACTTTGGTCTCTCTTCATAATGCAAACACTCAGCAAAACAGGCTCACGCAAGGTCTTTGTCCTGGATGACTTTTTGCTAAATAAGTTAGCAATGCTCTAGTTAGCAAAATCTCTTATTCCCCGTGGATGTGCTTGAGCTCACTGGCACACTGCAGTAGGGCTGTGACAAAGAAAACATGAGAAATGCTAAGAGAGTTGTGTCATGTTTAAATCTTAATGAAGCCAATATCTAACGTGTATTCAGATGTGCCAGGGAGATAGACACTGTTACCTCTGTCATTTCCTCACACTCTATGAAACCTGTCTCTCTTTTTTCTCTCTCACACTCAGACAGAATAAGATGTCCACTTGCAGAGAATGAGCTGACTTTGCCTTTCAGGAGAAACATTTGGTTCTTCTACATGACATTTGTTAGTAAATGTGTTTTCCACAACAGTCTTTGGTTCCTAAAAATGTGTATCCTATGATTTGTCAGATTTTATTATTTTAAGGCTTCTGTGGAGGTTTTATACAGAAGAGTTAATGCGTAAAGGCAGTAGGTACATGAAAAAAAAGTTTAAATTCTTCCAGACAGCACTTTAAAAAAATGGGTTTTTTTATTCCCATCACACAGTGAGTCTTCAGATGACAGATACTGGACCCTGACAGGCATCTCATCTTGTATTGTGGCTAGTAACAGTCTGAAAGAAATTGCTCATCTGAATCAACAGTCAGCTTCTCCAGTTGTGTTTATCTTCAGTGCTAATTTCATTTCTTTGCTCAGTTTTCTTGGAATCTGAGCCCACACAATGACCTGATAACATAACTGAAGCTGGCAATAAAGATAAAAGAAAAACTCTATACTTCAGAGGTCAAGCTAGCCTCCAAATCATATTTTCCCTAATCGAGAACAAATTCAACACTACCAAAAGTCAAATGAATGTTTAGTCACCTGAGAAAATACCATTATAACCTGAAATGAGCTCTCATTATTTTTTCCATTTTATTTCTTTAATTTCTCCTTGGCTTCTGCTACAAAACTAAAAATAGGGGCATTAGTTGCAGGGTTCTAAGGTAAATCAGAGCTGGTGGCTCTAAAAATGGATTAAATCACTTGCATTAGGCCTTCAGGATGCATATTTTCATTTACTTGATTTATTCCTATTGTTTAAGCTGTGATGTGAAGTGGCACAGATGTGATGGGGCCAGGCCAACTTTATAGTGAGCTGTCGGGGCAGAAAATCCCATTGCAAAGGAACCTTGTCCTCAGGGCTGTTTGTAAAGATGGTGCAGCAGAAAGCTGAGTGATTTAAAAGGAAAGGAAGAAAGACACATGGGGAAATAAGCAGGTAAATTATCTGCCATGCTGTTACTAAGGCTTTGGATTGCCTGGTGCAAAGGGCTGCAGAACTGGGCAGAATCAGATCTCTTTCTGGAAGTGAGGTGATCCCTTCCTAGAGGTGAGGAGAATGTCTCAGCCCCTCATCCTGAGCTGATTTGTCTACAGAGGCTTCAGCTTCCCACATGAACCGGTCCTTTCCTTTCCCACTGAGTCTGGAAATTCTGGTGACATGTACCCTTGAGATTATATCCATAAGCCTTCTTACATCTTTTGAGCATGGCAACATGAAAGTTGATGGCTATCTAATGCAGTATTTCTGACAGCTGAGGCTGTTTGTTCTGGAACGCAAAAGGTGGTTAGTAAATAAGTTTATCTGTTGCTGCTGATGTCATCAGCAGCCATATTCCCTTGCCATTTGTAGGGCTTTTGACATGGGTGCATAGTGAGAAGACAAGGGCAAATGGTTACAAACTTGAAGAAGGGAGATACAGGTTAGACATTAGGAAACAATTCTTTCCCATGAGGGTGCTGAGATGCTGGAGCAGGTTGCCCAAGGAAGTTGTGGCTGGTCCATCCTTGTAAGTGTTCAAGACCAGGTTGGATGGGGCCCTGTGTAACCTGATCTAATGAAGGTGTCCCTGCCTAAGCAGGGGTTTGGAACTAGATGATCTTTAAGGTCCCTTCCAACCCTAGGTGTTTTATGATTCTGTAATCCGAGGAAAAATGTTCCAGGTAAGGCATCTTGGCAATAGCAGGCAGATAGTTGTGGTGCCCTCTGGAGAAATAATGGAACCAGCAGGCTCCATTGTCTGTGACTTCCTCTTACAATTTATGTGGATATTAGTGCCAACTAGGGAAGAGTGGAAAACCTTTTCAGTATTCCTCTGTGTTTCTGTACAATCTCAACATTGTCTTACCTCACTTGATGCATGTTTTGTTACTATGGGCTTACAAGTCCTAATTGGTTACAGCAACTTTTCTGCTTAGTTGCAGTGCATTGAGAGTTTGTTAAGGGCAGCTATGTAGCTTAGGTTTACATACGAAGGACGAAATATTTTCTGTTCTGTGTGTGTTGTTTATTATAGAAATCTTGTTGTAGTGAAACGTCATCTGATTTGTGTTTGTGATGGTAGAAGTAATTCTGAATTATTGCCATACATATTAATGTAGTACATGGAGAAGGCATGTACACATAACTCATGCCTTTGAATTTCTGTGCTACAGTAGCTTATGTACATCCTAACAGAGCTGTCAGCAAGTTCCAATGAAGCTGACTACTTGCCACTTAAACTTTTTTTGTCACCTGTGTAACACAGTGTGTCGATTCTATAAGTTATATGGAATCAGCTTGCTGGGAAATGGCCTACTGTATTTTGTGGCTTTTGTTACCCACTTGTGCTGCCTTTATAATGGGAATTAATTTGATGGAAGTTTCCCGTAAGTTTCAAATGGAAAGTCCCCAGACAAAACTCCCCAAGCAAGTCCTTGCTCCTGTTTCCACAAAATCAAATTATTTTCAGAAGAAAATTCCAATTTTTGTCAAAATTATTTTCTCTTTTGGGAAAAAAACCCTAGGTAATATTGTGGTTCGTTTCAATATTAAGATGAGCTGCCAGGGTTTGTGTACTTTTAGTGATGGATGTGACCCTTCTCTTTCATTGGACAGGTTTCCAGCTCGTGTACAGCTCCAATGGTAATGGGACATTTTCCTTCTCATGGAAATGGAGGATTTCAGTGTCAGCAATTCACCTGGGAGATGCAGCCCAGTGGCACAGGCCAGGCTGAAACGGAGACCAAGAGCAGGAGGTATGCAGCTATGTGGGCACAGCCGTGGGTAGTTTACAGTCAGTATGCTGGTATTTTTTTTAGTAAAGATTTGTGAAGTGTTTTTTAAGACATTTCCCTTTCTTTCATTCACTTTGGAATGATAGCAAATATCAGGTCATCAGACCTCTTGATTTTTGGCCAACTGCATACAGAGGTCAGCAAGAGTTTAATTTTGCCCGTTTCAAGGGGTCAATGCCAGCTCCATGAAAACATGTCACTTTCTAGAATAGAATATTCAATTTTAAGGACAAAAAGGACAAATTATTTTCTGAAGGAGACAGGTTTAATGATTTTTCATTGTAATGATGTACTTATTTATTACAAAACTAAACTTGGCCAACTGTTTACAGGTGCACTCTATGACAGATGTACATGCAGTGTGTTTGGTTGTTGAGGAAGTGCTGCTCCTAGCATAAAAAAATGGCAAAGTATATGAATCTGGGAGCTAGTATGATATCCTAGGCACCTCTCCATATAACACCAATAGAAGGAGTAGTACTAAAAATACTGTGTCATTGGGTAGAGAGAGAAGAACCCATTTTGCATCCCATCTCTATTCCTTTCCCTTTCCTTTCCTTTCTTTGTTGTAACTATAGCTTAAGTACCACCATTTGTTGGGACAAAGCCAGACCCCGGAGGGAGCAAGAAGGTGGACGGGGAGGTCTCTCAGGGAAGCGGGAAAATATTTCAGATTTATTTTTTACTTCATTTTTGAGTGGGAGCTTTTCTGACGCTACGACTGGAAATGATTCTTGAGTGGGAGCTGTGGGCCCTGTGACCGGATGTTGTTCTGAATTCCTAACAGGATCTCTCTGCCCTCCAAATTTGTTCCCAAACTGGAACAGACTGCTTCTCAGATTTTGGTAAGATGATGTCTGTGAAGATCACGTTTTGGTTTATAGTGCAGTATTTAATTTCCTCCTTTTGTAGGATCTTTTCTAATAATACATCTGTGTATGCATTTTATGGTTGCAAACATATTTTATGTTGCTTAGTCAAGTGACATTAAACAAAAAAGTGCTAACATGGAATTTAAAATGCTGCTGCTGGTAGACGGGTGCAATAGCTCAGCTGGTAAACAAGCTGTTACTGGAAGGAAGGTACTGGTACTGATTATGGCAGATATGGAAACTGAGAATGTTAGTTCAACTCCATGTCACCAATGCCATCAGTAGGGAGATGGCTTTGGGATAACCCCAGTCAGATTGGACATGTCTGTTCCAACATCAAAGGTAACGTTGTTTTTCCTGTCCTTGTATTTGACATAGTCCATACCATTTCAATACTCTGTTGCATAACTGGTAACAAATCACCAGAAACCAACCATTTACCGGAAATTCTGGATTCTCACTCAGCACTCTTTGGACCTGTTCCAGCACCTCAATGTCCTTCTTGTATTGAGGTGCCAAAAACTGAACACAGTATTCAAGGTGAGGCCTCACTAGTCCTGAGTACAGGGCGATGATCACTTCTCTAGTCTTGCTGGCCACACTATTTCTGATGCAGGCCAGTGTGCAGTTGACCAAGATTATGGGCACACTGATGGTTCAGTCACTGTCAATCAACACCCCCAAGTCTTTTTCCACCGAGCAGTTCTCTTGTTGCTTTTCCCCAAACCTGTAGCATTGCATGGGGTTGTGACTGAAGCATAAGACGTGGCACAGAGTTCCAGCAGAATGGAAACAGTGATGTTAATTCCTGGCGAAGCATCACTGCAGCCAAGATGCAGCTAGATTAAAAAGGGGATTGGATGTGTAATTGAACAAGCAAAAACATTGTGAAGGCTGATGTTAGCAGATTTTGGAAGGGAACTGATATGCCATCCTTCAGGCTGTAAAGTAAACTTTATTGGAGGCTTGGATGAAACTTCTGTGGAGTAAGAAAATCATGTTCTGTGTCCCTTCTGCAGCCTCTCTCTGGTGGATCTGAAATTGTCCAGTGTCCTGCAGCAGGACCTTTGCAAGTCTTGATCAACTGTGATAGTTCTCATGCGTCTTTTAAACCTTGCAGATACTTGCAGCACAGCTATGGTGTAGATGTGTGTAACAGTATCATGCATAGGTGGCTTGCCTATTCTCATGGTAGGTTGTTAAGAAGTAGTTTTCATCTGGTGTGGCTGGGACTTGTCACTAGATGCTTGATTTGTCTGACTAATCCCACTATCCACTTTTCACCCTTACTGTGCTTAATGTTAGATCAATCTGGGAGAAGACTTCAGTTTTCTGTGTATTTGCTGATGCTGGCACTGGTGTCTGAAGGAAAATGGCTGAACTCAACTTGCACAAACAAACCAGACAAAGCCAACGAACAAATCAGCTGTGTGATATCATGCCAAGAAAGCCACTTCCCCACACCTGCAGTACATGAAAGGGCTGTTTGATAGCCATGGGAATACTTGGCTCCAAGTTAGTAAACAGGATTAATGGATGATTGTTTTGTTGATGAGAAACATGCAGCATTACAGACTGTTGAGGAAATCGGGTGCCAAGAAGAAAACATACAAAGGCACTGGTTTTAACCCTGGGTGGAGATGCAGCCTTGTGGAACTGGAAAAGGGTACGTTGGAGTAGAAAACAGATCAATAAGTGGTTCTCAGAGTGGAATGTTTGATGCTGGTTAAATGGTCAACCTGCAGGGAGCTGGAAAAGGAAAGAATGAGAAAAGCTGTTGCGGAAAAAGAGATTTAGTTGCTAAAAGCAGGACCATACCCAAACTAAATTTTTTTCATAAAAAAAAAAAAACAACCAAAAAATCCTAACCCTGAGTGAATAAAGCATCAATTTTCCTGCATTTTAAATGAGATCTAAAAAGGAACTCAGTAATGGCATTGGTTGCCATGGTGTTTAAAAGTGCAGATCCTCAGACACTTCAAATATCAGGAGATGCTTTTATCTGCCTATGTGGCTGAGTTAATTTTAATCTGCTAGAATTATTCATCTATTTTGCTTTAATTATTTTGTATTGGTAATATATAAAAGGGTTCAATCCTGCCTTCCGAATACAGAGCTCTTACTGACTCCAGAGGAAAGAGGATGAGACACAGGCTGAACTAATCAGCAGATACAAATAGGAATGCTGCAGCTCTTGGGCTCATAGAAATGCACACTGAAACTCTGCTGATGGCATAGAGGTCCATTTAAACAGCAGTCAGGGCAGAAATGGGCAGAGAAACACCAGGCTCTTGGGTGTGAAGGTGCATGGAGAATCCAGAGAAGACCTGCTGTGTCCTCTTAACACAGGCACTGACCATCTCCTAGGTCTGTTTGGAGGGATTGTTGAGTTTGTAAGATTTGCTCTCATATCATTCCCTCTATTATTTGTACTATCCCCAGCTAGAGCAGTAATAACCCTAGCTGAACTAGGAGATCTTGGTGAGGCTGACTCCCCTCATTTTACTTGCCTCCAGACTGCTGGGTGTTGGACCATCCCTTGCCAAACAGGCTTTAGAGCTCACTTTTTTTGGCATGCCTTTTGTGGCACTGGGGATGGTTACTGCCTGAAAAAAGGGGTGATAAGTAGATGGGACCTGCAGTTAGGTTCCCAAATCCCTATCGCATGTTGATGTCCAATTTTTGAAATGCTGAACACTTGAGTCCTCTTATGGTTTTCAGTGGTACCTGCTGGGATGTTGCTGCTGCCAATTAGAGACCTCTTGGATGAAGGCTGGAATCCCCACACTTGTGCTCTGTTTGCAGTTGCATCCATATGTCTGTGAAGTAGCCAAAATTTGTTTCAGATTTTGATTCTTGTAGTTTACTGATCCTGTGCCTCACTATCTTTATATCTGACTGGCTTAGCTCCTTCTGTCCCCTTGTACTTTGGTTAAGAACACAGCCATCTGTACTGGTATTGCATCTCTAAATACAAATACTACTTTCCTGTAATTGACTTTACTTGAGACATGGGAATGGTCTGAAAGAGGAAAAGTTAGAAACTGATGGTGTGAAATGATAGCCTTGTGTAACTATACTATGGCCGTCGTTTGATGTTCAGTAAATGTATTTACCACATTTTCTCTCCCAATATTAGTTTTTAGTGTAATCTGCAATGAAACAGCCTTTGGAGTCTCAGAATCTTTTCCAGCATCTTCTCTATGTTTTATTTTATTGATTTTTTTTCCTTGTTCCTCTTAGAAGCATGAGTCAGGAACCCTCTGTTATTAAAAGCAGTCCCAGTTGCACATACCTTTAATTTCCTTTGGATTACATTAATTGCCCGACAGCTAAAACTGGTGGTCTTCAGCACTGGACCACAAGAAATATTTACTAGCTACAGCAAATTTATAAAGATGCCACCAAGATGCCTTGAGACTAACAATCAGAAAACACAGTAGCAAAACAAAACTATTTTTCAAGGTTAGATGCTCAGAATGCTAAAGAGGAATTGCTCATAATAAAACCAAACAAAGGCTTGGATTCAGCCTGTTTTTAATTCCACTTGTCTCATGTAAAAGGGAGGTGCTGGTGGTTTAAAAACGATTGCACCACGTCACACAACAATTAGAAATTTAATAAGGAAGCTTTAATTTTAATTTGGTTTTGCAGTTCAAATATCCATTCATCTCAACTCCCTTCCTGTGGTGCACAGTCATTTTCTTTTCATGCATGCCTTGCTCTGTCTTTATAAGATTCACTTAGCTGAGAATGGCTAGATGATGCTATATAAAGAGCAGCTAATATGAAGGAGAGAACGTCCAGGCTGATGTTAGCGATCTGGAACTCAAGCATGTCCTGCTTGACTTTGAAAAAGTAATTTAGCCTCCCTGTATCCTGTTTCTGAGATGTAAAGTGCAGGTCATAATAGCACTTCTTGCTCACCCAGGGCCAGGAGGATAACTGCTGTTGGATATGCTCAGGTACTATGGCAACCGGGCTAGGAAAGGAGCCTTGCCAGAAGAAACACCCTGTACTGGAAAGGCAGTGGTACAAAATCAGTAACTTTGCAGCTTTGTTTTGGTGACAAAATTAATCGTTCTGGTTCTTGTTCAGTCTTGATCACCACTTCTTGTACGTAAAAAAAGACCCATATTAAGGCCCTGCATCTGTGGCAGAGATGTTGCCCTCAAGAGAGGTCCATACGTACAATATGAAGATATTCCCTGCCTTCCAAATAAAAAAGTGAAACAGCTCTTGGTGTAATTTATAATTCAAAACACAATGTTCTGTTTACAAAGCCAATAGAATTGAACCACTTAAAATTGCCCTGCAAAGGCACTAATAAGCATTCTTTAATGATTCTGAGAGGAGGTGTTGCAAAATACTGCTTGTTCTCATCCAAGTGACCTTGTAGTAATTGTGCTTGTTTAAGATAAATACTGTACACTTTCATATTTATAAATTATTTTCCTTTCAAAGGAAAGGACTTGCTTATGAGAGATGACACTTGCAAGTGGCACGCCTGATCCTTTCTGTGATTCTGAGAGCCAGGTAGATGTGGACCACCTCCCGAGGTGAGTGGGGATTTTAAATTGTAGTAGTGAACCGTGTCTTGGCTGTACTGGCCTCAGTTAGGATGCCATCAGAAAAGGCTTGCAGCAGCAGGGAGAAGCAGTAATTGATAGTCCCTTTCTTCCTGTCAATGTCTGACTGTGAATCTAAGAGAGGCTGCTATGAACTGTGAAGCTGGTCAAGTAAGCCATCTTCCTGGGACTAGCCAAAGCTGCACCCAGAAGCAGCTTAAACTCCATCATTGGTGAGGAGATTGTTGAACCTTCTCTACTTTCTAAACTTTATCTTCATAGCACTGTAAATTTGTGCTGGCAGCATGTTTGAACACCACTTTAACAGCAGAAAAAAGGAGAAGTTCCACAGTGGTATAGCCTTCCATTAATATCCTCTGAGACATCACTGACATATGCTTCTGTCTTTCCAAGACTTCTTTGAGATTTTAATTCCCCTTAACAGATTAAATTTAATCCATTTATTAGCAGTTTTTCTGCAAGGTGCTCTTTCTTCAATGGGGTGAGCTGATGGAGGGGAAAAGCAAAGATGCTGTTGCAGGTGGACTAGACAGCTAAGTTTGGATGACCTAATTTTTGGCAGCTTCCTGAAATTTGTTTGCAATATGTAGGTGACCCAGGTACTTGCAGCACACCAGAAAGCTGAGCTCACAGCAAGTGCTGCAGGTTGCCAACAGTTTAGCACAGTGGGGTACTGGCTGCTGCCATCAGTGCTTGGAGCAGGGTCAGCCCTCCCATTCATGCTGTACTGTTACCTTGGCACAGGACAGAGAAACTGATTGCAGGAGCTTTGAAATTATTTCACATCTATACTACCTACTTTTGAGAATGGGTGTGTGTGAGGCTGAGGCATATACCCTAACTGCTTTAGGGAACTTGGAAATATCTATAGACCCTTGAAAGTTTGGATTAAACTTCCTAGAGTCTGTAGACTCTGAAAAGTATCCCGACTTCTGTTTCTCAGTCTATTTCCAAATGAGTTAAGAAAATTAATGAAGACTATTATTTGTTAACTCCTTGATGGTGTAATGTGGTTTTAACTAATCTGGTATAAATTAATATATGAATTAAAACAGATCTTTAATTGACATTATTCTTTCTGTGAAGTCTTTCACAGATGGGGACTAAACGTAGGCTTCAAAATCTTCAATACTTTTAGACTTAGCAGTGAGTGGTAATGCTTGTTTGGAGATCCCATCTTTGTGTCTGGATATTTTTTCACTTTATTTGTAGAAACTATTTTAAAATAGTATCCTTATTTTAGAAATAGCAAGGATTTGTTTGACAGGTGGATACTTGATATTTCTCAGTTATTTTATGCGTCTCACCCTCTTTTGCCAACATGGCATTGAAAGAGCTGTTTTATTTTTTCAGCCCCTGAAGCACTGGATTGCAGATGTTGTTAATTTTGTGTGGTTACAGCATACTGTGACTTCGGGTTTACTCTTTCATAATGAATATTAAAAGAAGATTTTCAATTTTCAATGCATGAGAACATCACACCTGTTATTCTTTCTTATTTTTTTCCCTCTACCTTTCAAATTGGAAGGAAGCCCTCTGCCTTGGAAATGTGGCTCTTTCTCTGTGGGCCTTCGAAGTCCCTCAAAGTCTAAGGCTGGCTGCAGTAATCCTGCTTTGTCTTTTTAACCCCTTAAAAGAATTAATTGTGAATCATTATTTGTGTGAGCCTGCAGCATTCATTTTGTTGTTCTCGATCTCAACTTTTTGCTGCTTTTGATGATTCACCTCAGAGTGTTATCACACATTCATTTTCAGAGAAGGGCTTTGGGGGACTTAAATACTTCTTTAATCCTACCTTCAGCTAACAAAATACTCTGACACTTTGGACTGAAAAACGTGTGTGTGTGCTTCTTGTGCAGGTTGGCCTGCTCAGAGACCCTTTCTTCAGGCTTTGACTTAGCTATTTACAGATTCAGTTAAGACTGTAGAAGGATTATACCTAGTGATCTATTGCTCCAAAGACTCACATCCTCTCTAAATTGGAGAAACCTCAGCAGTAGACAAGGAGATTGAACCATTGCTTTTACAGACACACTCTGTATTGCATGTTTAACCCACAATTTATTGCTAAAACAAATTGCTTCTTGGATTGAGTAATCCTGAGAGGTAGGAATGGTGTTTGTGTTTGGTGGGTTTTGTTCACTTTTTCTGTTAATCTAAAATAATAAGATTAATTGGTTAATCCTTGTGTATTTCAGGAGGCCGGGATATGTAGCTTCTGAACAGTTTATAAAAACATCCTCTACAGCTTGGACTAGACAAGTCTCTAGCTTTCAGATATGGTCCTTTTTCACCCTGCAAAAACAGCATCAGGGTAAACAGTCTAAGCAGTTAGTTATGTGCTCTTTTGCAGTTTTGGGTAGCCAGTACCTGCATCAGTCCCCCTTCTAATCTGAACTATAGTATGGGAGGCAATAGGGGCAAATCACTAGTAGTGGGGGAGAGGCCCAGGGGAGAGGATAGGAATTGCCATCTGTAACACAGGAATAGGTACACCTATGAGGGAATGGAGTAGTAAGGCCCTTGAGGGGTTGGGAAGACTTTCACAAACAAAAACCACCAGTTATTTATCCAGTGCATTTCATCTACTTTAAGGAAACCACAGAAATGTAGATTAGTTTACCAATCTCTGTGAGAGGAATAGTGCTCTAGGGAGAAGAAACTTGGTCTTCAGAACAGCACTGAGACAAGAGAGCTGGCTCCACTCTTCCTAGCAGGATGAAGAAATCATTCTTAGCATTCTGCTGCAAACCAAATGAGTATCTAACTGAATGAATTTGAAGCAAACAGATAATAAAATCCAAAATAAATGAGATCACTGAATCAAATCATAGAATGTGAAATATTTGTGTAATTGTGTAATTCAGTGCTGTTGCAATATTAATGAATATTATAATACAGTGATTAAACACAGGATTCATTTCTGTTTTGCAAATGTGCCTAAGCCTTTAATCTAGTAGGGTATTACAACCTAGGTAAGTTTTGTTAAACCTTTCAGTGAAAGCATTTTATTTAGAAAGACACAACTACAAACCCCTTCCTGTTCAAAGCCTTAATCATGGGTCATTGTTTCCTTTGGTTTTCTTGTTCCCAGTGTTTCTGGCTTACCTCCTGAAGATAAAACAAGACAATATGCAACTAAGAAGATACATTGAGCAGCGAGAAACCAAGAAGAGATTATAGTTCAGCACAGCTGAAGCCCAATTGCCTAAGTATCCTTTTATTCAAATCCTGCCTTTTCCTGTAGTCTAATCTTGTATAAAGTGTTTTTTCTCTGAATAATCTTGCTGTTCACAGTGAACTGTTGAAGGAGCAAGATCCTACTTAATGGCAGTAAGCATAGCAAAAAGGAAACATAAAACTGCATCCACATTTATCTCAACCCCTATTTATTTAGATTTTCTTCATACATTCTCACAAAGAGAGAAACCTAAGCCAGGCACTGGTTGTTTTTACTATGAGTTTTTGGATCATCTTCTCTTCAACAGCTAACAAAAAATTATGTCCAAACACTTTTGTGTTTCTTTTGGTCCTGTAGAAAGTTGCAGAACCTCAATCCAGGCAGAACAAAATTGATTATTCCTATTTTCTACCATCTGGTGACTAATCTTGCCTCCTTGGAGCCTTGCTTTATGTTGTTCTACAAAGCTTTTGTACTATTGTAAATCACTGCTGTTGTCAAGATGGAAAAGTTCTGAGTTTTCATCCATCCTTCATGCTTGGTAATGCAGGGTTGCCAGCTTTTCTCTGAATTCTGTTTGCTTTATCCTGGCAAGAGTGGATTTCTTGACTATAGCCTTTATGGTAGCAGATGGGTGGTTTATGTCCTGTGATGGGGACGCAGCTAAAGGATTATTCAGCTTCCTGAGTACCCTTCCTATCATTTGAATTGCTTCTGGTCACCTCACAAAAATGGAAGTGCGTGCTGCTCTGATAAGCAGCTCAGAGACTCCTGTCCTAAGCAAGACAGGTGTATTTGCTGCTTTGGTGTCCCATGCTGATCTTCCTCTCCAGGAAGCCATGATGCAGGGCCCACTGTGGGGTCAGTTCAGCCTCCGGCTCTGCCCCCACATCCTCTCCTTGTCTTACTGCAATGTATGATGGGTGGTCCACACCAGTGTCAGTACACAAAAGAAATGACCATTAGGTCAGATTTAGCTCCACAGGCACCAAGCTGTAGCAACTAGGCATTTACTATTCTGTTGATGAGTAGAACATAATATTGATGGCCTTGAGAAATTTTTCTGTCTCAAAAAGCTATTCCACCCATAGAAGCATCCCTGGTTACTGGAAAACTAGTAAAGAAGGAATAGACGTACTACATCTAGAAATAGGTATATGTTTTTGCTGCAAGGAGAATTAATAAATTAAACAGTTTACCTTGGGTTGTACTGGATTAATTGTCACATGAAGTCTTAAAACTGAATGCCTTTTCTAAAAGCAAGATCAACTTCGCTCATAAGTTACATGTTCGATGAAGGACTTACTGGTGAAACTTGAGGGTAAGCTGAAAAAATCTGTACAAAAGGTGGTGGAGTCTGACAGCAGCACTGTCCTTAGAGTGAAGACATGTGTGGTCATCTGAAGCCTGTCAAGAAAGGATAGGTATGAAAAGTCAGAGGCAGAACAATGATTATGTTTCATTGAGGTATCTGTGCATGCAGACCTTATGGGATGAAGAGAAAGATTTATGTGGTCAGATCACAAGGTAGCTGCCAATGGAGCCACACAGATATCGTATTCTGTTGATGAGTAGCATTTGATGTACCTAGTCTATTTTCTTCATGTTGTGTGGTTTTCTAGCAAGTACATGTGTTTCTGTATGTGTCCTCTCTTTCACCATGGTTTGTGTTATCATTGCTGAAATAATCCTTGGCATTCTATTTATCTGATGCCATATCATCAGCGCATCTCCACAACTGGGAGAGCTGGGCATAAATCTCCACTATATAAGTGTACTTTTTTGCATGTGACACATCTGGAAGCCAAATGCTGTTTAGTTGTGGACAGAGCAGAAATAAGGTGAAGGAGAAAGAATGTTGAAGATCATAGCCTGACCTACCTTTATAGGTATGGCTCTCATGTAACCAGGTGCCTGATGCTAACTTGGAGCCACAAGACTCATTTGAAGAGTTAGCATCAGATGCAGTTTACAATTTCCCTGTAAACACAGCCCAGCCATCATTTTGAATGGGAACAGAGCACCCTCAAAATGAATTGCATTATGCTGCTCCATTGAGGTGTTAAACTGTTTGATAAGCGTTTCCAAGCTGAAACCTTGACACTGATTAATAACGGTGCAAATACATCAGGCACCCTACCCTGTCAGCAAAGCTGCTGGAGGGCTGTGGAATGCCAGCCGCTCCCTCCTGGAATGCAGCAATGCTGCCTGCAGTATTTCCACATATTGCTTGTTATTGCTTGTATTGCTTTGACTTAAGCACCATTCTGAGTTGAATGTCCAGTTTTGAGATGGCCTCTGGCATCCAGACACACATTGTACTGTATTTCTTCCCAAAGTATGAGCTTCTGTGGGATTCTGTAAATGGAACCGTTACTATTTCCCAAACCTGGGAATGTCCAAGCGCACAAAATCACTTTGGAAATTGTTGATTCTCATCCAGCTCTCCTTACATGACTGAGAGAAATGACTAATTAGTACTTATTTAATCCCACATATTAGAGAGAAGATAACAGTTGGTTTAGCAAAACCATGACTACTGCCTGGCATGAGGGAGAGATTGCTTCCTGCATGCATTTTGTCAAAACCAGAAAATCCTACAAGGGCCGACAGCTTTGGGCAGAAGAGCTCAGCAATAAGGAGCAGTGACTGCCAATCACCTCTTGGCAACGAAGCTGAGAAGTAGTGACACCCATTCTCCATGTTTGGTGGAGAAGTTCGAATGTCAGCTACTACTTGCATGAACACTGCTCTGTGGGGAAGAAGCAGGACTTCCAGGTGTTGAAGTGCTGAAGCTGGCTGCTGCAGTGACAGTGAAGTGAGTGCTTAAAACTCCTGCTGCTGCAGGACAGAACAATCAACCTGTGTGCTGCAGAATTGCGAAGTCACCAAAACCTGGCTGTGGGAATCATTTCATTTTGCTGAGCAGAAGCTGTGCCTTTCTGCATAGTGGTACTAATTTCTGCAGAAATCCTGCCCCTCAAAGATGTGTTGCTCAGGCTGTAGGCACCTGGATTTGCTGTAAGCATTTACGTGATTGTTCCCTCATTGTCCAGGCTCTACCCTGAAGACCATCTCTGCTATTCAGACTCATTTGGTCAAGTAGTTATTGCTGTAATTCTGGTCACAGGAAGGCAGGACTCATGTTTCTGCTCAGTGTTGCCTCAGGATATCACACAGAAAGCTGGAAGCAGAAGGCTGGGCAAGAGCCTCCAGAGACTTCCTAGCTCAAGGTGCTGCTCTGAGGAAGGGTCCAGTTAGCCAGCACAACTTCCAAGACATATCACAGTTTATGTGATCTCAACAGCTGCAGTGAGAGGTTCTTGCACACTGAAAGGATTTATATCTCAATGCAGTGGAATGAGAACCCTCAAAGGAGAGGTGGTTGAGTGGCCCTGTATGTCAGGGAGTGTCTTGACTCTGTTGTGCATGGTGATGATGGGATTCATTGCTTACAGATGAGAATCAGAAGGAGGAGCAAATCAGGAAGAGCATTAGATTGCTGCAAGGGTCTGCAAGGAGAAAACGAGAAAAGCCAAAGCTCAACTAGAACTTGTCTGGTCAGTTGTAGTTGAAAAAGTTGGTCACTTTTTCTAGAAAAGTGTTAGCAGTAAAAGGAGAGCCCAGGACAGGCAGGACTTATGACATCACAGTCAGATGATATTATCATTGGGACTTATGACTTCAAAGACAGATTGCATAACAGTCATGACTTATGACATCACAGACCAATGATGACGGAGGAGATGACATCACAGTCAGAATTTATGTCATCAGAATCAGATGGTTTCACAGTTGGGAGTTACAGTGTCAGAGTCTGTAACTATAACATCACAGACAGATGATATCACAGTGGATGATATCACAGTTGGGATCATACTCAGATGATAGTCATCATAGTCAGATGACATCATAGGACATATGATGTCACAGTCAGATGACATCACAGCCTGGATCTGTTGATGTAACAGTCAAGATTTGTGACAGCACAGTCAGGGCTTGTTATGTCACATCACTTCTGTGACTTACGATAGATGGCATATCACAGAAGGGACTAAGGATATTAAAGTTAAATGATCTCAGAGTCAGGTCCTATGATGTCTCAGTCCAGAATTATGACATGACAGACTGAGGACATCACAGTTAAGAGTTCTGATGTCACAGTCAGATGACATCAGAGTTGGTACTTATGATGTCACAGTCCAGAATTATGTTGTCACCTAACAATGACTTCATAATAGATGACATGACAGTCAGGGCTTATCACAGTCAGATCACATCACAGTTGTGACTTAAAATTTCACAGTTGGATGACATATCAGTCAGGACTTACAATATCACAGTGGGACTTATCACAAAGAGGAGTTATGACATCACAGTCAGGACTTATCATGTCACAGTCAGATAACATCACTGATTCCTGTGAATTTTTTGCCAAGTGAGTTCTGGGCAGCTGCTCTGCTCATGCTCCAGCTCTGTTTCAGAGAGTCACTTAAAGCAAGAGCTTTTTTCTTAGTAATTTTGCTTTTTTCCTGCAGCCTTCACCTGCAGGCAATACTGCCTGTAAGAATGAGGTCTCCTGCAGCCTTGCTGTTCAGTCTCTACTCAGTCCTTGGCATCGACTGCCTGGAATACTCTTCTGTTTCTTTCATATGATAAGTACATGTTCTTTTAGGAATGACAGGTCAAAAGCAAAGAATGGCTTCCTAGTTCTGGCGAGGGCATGATTTTAACATGTTGGATACTGCAATTTCACTCTATGTGAAGGTACTTCTTGAGCATCCTCTTCTACAAAATAATCCAAAGAGATTTGCCTATGTGCTGTAAATATCACATTTCCTACTTAGTGAACTCTGGGGGCTCTCATTCTTCCCAGTGACAGTGGCAAATATGAGTGACAGCTCTGTTACAGCCTCTGACTTGCTGGGTGCACCACAAAGTATTTAGAAAGTTTTTAGAGCAGGCAGCTGAATGTTTTTTACAGCTGGCACTACTTACTTATGACAAGTAATAATGCCTCGGCTGAAAAGAGGAGACATTTTAAAAGGGAATTCCATAGCCTTGGATTTGCAAGTTCTATTCTGCAAGTACTGGATAATTTCAAGCAACTGAGCACTGAGGGTGTTGAGAGAGATAGACTAGATCTACAAAAAGGCACTGCTGCTAGCTGGTGGTGCCAGTCCTACAGGAATACACTGACCAAGAGAGGACTGAAATAGGTGGGGATTTTGTTTGATTGGTTTTGGATTTTGTGTTGAGGCAGGGGAGGAGGATAGGGTTCTTGTGTTTTTTTGTTGTTAACGTTACTGTGGGGTATTTTTAAGAATTCTTTTTAAATTTCATTCTTCTGAAATTAATCTTTTCTAAAAGCAGGCTGAGCATTACTACACCAGTGTAAGCACTTTGGAAAATGTTCTCATGATCTGTGCCTATCCTGTGAGGCTGCAAATTTCTTCTCATCTCTCTGGTCTCACAGTTGTCTTGGAATGAAAAGCAAGTTCACACATCTGGCCACATCCCTGCCTGTAGCAGGTCTGTATTCCATAGGAAAACACTGTCTTTGAAGCTTCCTTGGCTGGTAAAGACAGTGTAAGTATGACACAACCATTGTGCAGGAAAAGTAGAGAACTTTACTGTGATGACCATCTTTCAGCTGCTGGCAGGAACTGTAGTAGAAACAAATGCAATGGTGAGCAGAGTTGTCACCTGCTACTGCACTGCGTATTTTGTGTAGTGACATTTGCTCCTCCTGAGTGATGATTCAGCAACTTGGGTCATCTATCTAGAATGTTTAGGTATAGAAGACTGACCATGTGCCATACAGTACTGTATAGAACCCTAAGCTAGAGAGGGTTTTATTATAGAAACCATTTCCATTCTTTTGGAATGGAAAGAACTAAACATTAATGTAATGCTTTACCTTCCAAACATGTGTTTTCTGTTAAAGAAATGTATGAGGAACGTTTGCAGCTAATGGGTACCTCTCAGTCATGGACCTGCAAATCTATGCTGGAATTCAAAGACTTGAGCTCCTGTGGCTTTATACAGATTTTTTGCCAGCACCACTTTTTTTAAATCAAAAATTTTCCTTAAGCAATTATAAGACCAAATACCATGGACTTTGAATTTAGATCCTGCAGAACAGCCATTTCTGTGGATTTTATTTTTCAGTCGCGTGGGTTCTGTGAGTATTATTCAAAATCTAACACATTTTTAATGAGTACTGGAAAAACTTTTAAATTGAAAAAAATATGGAAATGTATAGAGAGCATAGATTCCACATAGCTTTGCCTGGGAGAAAGGATCCTGCAACACCTTGCCAAGGAAGACAGAAAAGAGCTGCCAAGACATTCTGCAAACAGGATTGCTCAGGGACTGACTTTGTGTTGTGGCTGGAAAGCCTGTGTATCTAGGCATCACTAGTCTGACTTTCTTTCCAGTCTCTGAAAAGAAAACCTAGCAGCTGGGCTTTAGTGCAAAGCAGTGGGAAGGGACAAAGAAAAGGCAAATATCAGTGTTTATTGTGACTTGGCCATGTCATCAGGGTTGATAGCATCTAAGAAGTGGCTGGCACAATATGAGCACCCAGTGAAGCCCTTGGCTGGTCTTTTATTTAGACTGTGAATTACTCTCTGTAGAGAATAATGCGTCCTATCATGTTGTACGACATTCTGGGCAGTATTTCAAGACAAATAAGTAAACATAAACAGTAATAGTTTCCTGGCACTTTTCTCCATACTGCATGATTTTGGGAACCCTCAGTGCATGTTTCTTCTAGGTTTTCATTTTATAAAATTGCCTATGTGGAGATAAGCAAGCTGTTTGCTCTAGAAAAAAAGGACAGTTAAACTTTCCATTATATCTTGCACAGGCATAGCCCAAAGCACCTCGATTTCACATCAGTATTAGCAAAAGAGTAATAACAAATCATTTCCTAGAATCTAAGACCCTTTGGGCTCTTTAGAAAAACAGTCAGCAGGACTTTCCACATGATGTAACTAACATGTTTTATGTGCTTTCTTGGGCTGAGGTTTCTGTGAGAAAACACATCATTGTTTTCTGCTGATACCTTGGAGATTTTCTGGATCTCTGTGTTCCGTTGTTCAATTAACTGCTTATGGAAAAGCCATTTTATTGACAGTCTTTAGGGGCTATTCTTGGAAGATAAACTAGTAACGTATTTGAGGGAAATTTATTGTTTACCCTTCTCTTCACATAACTGTATGTGGGGTCATGCAGGGACACCTGACTTGGGGTTCCAACACATCAAGATGTATTTTCATCAGACAGTTTGTGCTGAAGTCAAGACAGAACCATGCCTGCTCATAGCAGCTTTTTAGCAAGTATAAGAAATGACTTCGAATTGCATGCTGACACAGTAATAGAACTGTGTCAAAAATAGTCAAGAATAAAGATCATGGCTTTTTTGTCATAGGCTGCACATGCCTGGTCATGGTAGTCTCAAGCAATATAAATATCCCATGACTCTTCTGTAGAGCTGGATTTTCAGAGGCAAGAGGATCTCAAAACAGGCAAAGTGCTCTGGTGGAGGGAAAGAAAGATAAATGTAAAGGCCCAAAGATGCTGAAACATTATTATTTTTCAGGGAGTTTGTTTGTTTGTGGTGGTGTTTTTCTTTGAGAGAATTGTCTATTAAAAAGAGGACATATTGTAATAATGAAAAGTTGCCCATTGCAGCAGCATGTGATTTATGATGCCCAAATGTGCTTGCTACCTCCCTAAATTTAGCCAGGCAGTGGCTTCAAAGGCTTCTGTTACTAGGAGGCAAATATTTGGTCATTGAAAAGAGTAGTCTAAGACTTATTTTGGAAGAGCTTCCTTAATTAAACTGGAAAGAAAAACTAATACTGAAGGGAGTTCTATGTGTACAAGTACTGGTCCTCATGTGTTTTTGGTGAAAGTAGGTAAGAGGATGCCTGCCATGGGGAGGTTGACTATGGATGGAGTGGGGAGAGAATAGCCTGGCAGCACAGATGCAGCTTGTGCCCATCAGTGTTGACTTGCTTGGCTGCCTGAATCCTGACCTGTGAGTATGACTGTGTTACAAAAGGAACCAGCTGTCTTAGGAATCACCTTGGTGGAGGAAAGACTATGAAAAGGTTTTAGTACTATGTCAGGAATTAGGTATTATATGCAGATGTTATATGATGGCTTTGTGTACTACACTATCATTTTCCTATTTTGGTTAACAAATACTTGTGTGAGACACTGGTCGTTGGTATTATTTGGAAATGGGGAAAGTAACTCCCTCAACATTGCAAAGAGATTTTTTTTCAACTTCAGGTTTTTGTCTGCAGACCTGAGCCAGTGATTTTCTTGCAAGCTTCATTAATATGACCTGTTGGCAGTCAGGCAAGTCTTGGCAGAAGTCTTGCCATTGCTTATCACAGAAGTCTTTCATGCAAGCACGTCAAAATTAACTATGCTTTCTTTTTTGATTTGGCCTTGATTTTGAATTCTTGCCAAATCAGCCTCTGTAGCCTCTGGCTAGCAAAGACTCTTGGGTAGGTATTTGATTACCGGTTAAATATAGTAACTTGTAGAATACATGCAGTCACTTTATGCCTTATTTAAATACCTATCCTGTTCCTTTCTTGTTGTTTCCTTGCTAGGGCTTGTTTCTTCTGCTATATGATTTTGTGCACATTTAGAGCCAATACTAATAATTCATCCTAAATCACAACAACGTAAGTGCACAGATGATGATATAGGGTGACACTTGGCTCTCTCATTTGATACAAGGAGCATCTTTGTGGAAAGACAGTGCTAAAGTTTGACATCCTATGTTGCCTTCCTGTTTCTCTTGCTGCAAGTGGAAGAACCTATGCTGTATCTGGTTCTTATTCAGCACAGTCATGCCTGGTTTATAGGGGAGAATTTGAAATGATTGGAATAAAGTTTCTTGTGTCATCTGGCTTGTACCTGTCTATATAATCTACTTCTAGGTGTTCAATGGGAGATAGTAGCATATTGACAAATGCCGGCACATTTTTGTTTTTGAACACATTGGAATATAAAACCTAAAATATGTTTGCCATTGTTTTCTGCTACCGTTGGGCATAGATTTGTGCCTGGCATATCCATCCATCAAGAAACATTCCTCTGTTTAGAGTTTAAACATGGGCTATGGAGCACTTTGACTGCCTGGTTCCTGTGAAAAAGGTTTGCAATGGCCACCTGTTATCTCAACTGCACGAGAAGTAAACTCTTAACCACATACGGAATTAAGCGTTTTTTGCCCTAGCATTTAGGGTATGGTTTTGGTGCTAATAAGGATTGGTTTATGATTTAATAGTTCATTACCTGCTTTGCCTGTAATCACAAAGCAATGACTAACTATTGGCAAGATGGATAATAGCTAGGCCTGAGAGGCAAGAAAAAGATAAAGCAGTAGGAACAAACACACTTCTTATTCATAGGCACTGCATTTTAGCCAAGAAATGTGATCTAAACTGATTTGAAAATGCATTTTTATTAGATGCTTCTGATTTGGGGGATGGCTAAACATCTACATTCACAAGATCCAGTTGTCTTTCTAGTTTATAAAGCGTATTTTGAACACGTTGCACGGAAGTATCCCCTTCCGAAGAGTTAATTCCATATCTTCTGGAGCCCAGGACTCACGGTCTCATGGAACTACACTTCCCTCTGGAAAGCCACAATAACTTTTTATGCCAAATTAATCAAAAGTCATTGATGCTTCTGTCAATGGTTCATGTCTGGATCCCACCTGGGTCACCATTATGTAGTGGGTCTTGTGAATCTGCAGGAAGTGAAATAACTGCCTCAATTTGGGGAAAAAAGGCATTGTAATCCATGCAGAACCTGCCCCCCCCAAGGCAGAGGCAGAGACCTGTGGAATTTTGTCATAATGCTCCCACACTGAACTGAGATAAAACGTCCAGACTATCCATTGTAGAAAGCTCCTGCTTCTTTCTGAAATCACGGTGGTTATTCAACTCCTGAAATCTTGCCAAATGTGGACATTTTAAGAGGATGTCTCAATCCTCATAAATCTCTGAAGTTCTGGATCCCCGGGGCCAACAAAGAAGATGCCACAGGTCAAGATGAGGCTATCTTCTTGCCATACATCTTCTTCAGAATAGTGAGTATTTTCTCTCAGTGGCAGTGACAAAAAAGTGCCAATGAATGTTTCTTCACTCTGAAATAGAGAGAAAGAGCTTCCTATTTCTCAGCAGCCTCCCCTGCTTCCAATACATGTCAGCTAAATGTGCTCAGGGAAAAGAGATTAAAATTGCGAAGTGGTTTCCTTTCCTGTCAACAGAACAGACAGAAAAATGACAAAATGCTTGTGGGAATGGTTAAAGAGAGAGAATGTTCTCATTCATGTCATGTCATATATTGCTAATTTACATGTATTTGTTTTCATATCAATCTGGAAAATTTCAAGAAACGATCTGCTAAGAATGGCAGCCAGTTTTAATTTTTTTAATGAATACAGTAAGCATTTGCTGTGGATTTTATGTGGATTTTAGTGATATCTGTAATAAGTGATGAATATCAGGAATGGCAACAGACAGTGAGAAGAGGCAGGATGGCTCACAGCAGGACTCTGGTGCCTTGGGTTCACTTCCTGGCTCTGCTGTTAGCCTACTGGGTGACCTTGGTCAATCAGTGTCCTGTCCTCTGTGACTCTATCTAGGCAGTGTCACACTGAGGCTTTCTAGCATTGCAGGCTACCTAGACTGTGAGGTAGGATTGGCCAAAAACCAGGAATTCTGCTCTGTAAAGAATTGCAAAGCCCAGTGTTTTGCTTTTTCTACAGACAAATACTGAGATGATGTTTCCAAAACTCTCCCATAAGAGAGCAAAGCTGTGTGCAGTGCAGAGTGGGGATCTGAATTTTGTCTTCCATGCCTGATATGTGTGATCTAAACTGTTGGCTTTCTAAGGGTTCCTCACATCCTTTCCTCTCTTTCCTCCTTCCTTCTTTCCTATCTCTAAATAAATGGTAAGCTTCTAATTTCCTGGCTACTCCGTCCTGAGTGATACAACAGTTAATAAATACCCAGTATGAATGAGATATAAACATTCATTCTTTGCCAGGGCAACAATCTTCTCACTCATCTTTTGGCCGCTCCATTTTTGATATGTCAGTAACTGATGCCTTTGTTTTCCTCTATTGTGATTACTCTCTTCATCACTGTCATTGCTCTGCAAATATGAGTCTCACAACTTTGACTTTTTTGTTTCAGTTTATCCTGTTATTTTGCACCATTTCCACAGATCACCCTAAATATCCTCTAATTTCTTCAGCTGTAATTGCTGCTTTTTCTGTATCCGGGAGGGTGTTATTTAAAGTGTTAACCACTAAGTACTGATTACAGTGGCATGATGTTGAAATTAATGTCCTCAAAACAGAAAAAAAAGAGAGGGGGGGAAGAAATTATCCTCTTGTTTTTCAGAGGAAAACCAGATGCCCAAATCTTCTTGATTTCCAGGTTTTTGGAGATGTTGCCTTTAATACTTTAGTGGCCTGTAGACCTGCTGATTTAATTATCATGCAGCTTGGTTATTACAGATAGATTTTTTCAGTCTTCCTTTGTAAATTAGCACCTACTATTCCTTAATAATCTGTGTTACTAATTTTATCTCCTTTGCATGCCAACCCACATTTTTTGGCAAGGTTCTTGTCTTATAGGTTTTTCAGACCGAGTGTCAGCTTGAGTGTCATGGCCAAGAATAGACTGGGAAGTAGGGTGTTCTATTTCTACAGAGAGGAAAATTAAATTCAGTGAGAATAAACACCACTTCTCCAACAGAACTTGGTTAATGTCATGGGAATGTGAGAAAAAAAAAATAAGGAATAGCAACGGGGAAGTTAACAAGAACATGATATGGGAACCATGGTATATTATCCCAGAAAATATGCTATTTTCCTGTCTGAATCCATTGATTTGATCTGAGAAATGTGCTGTATCTGATCTGTGCAATCTTCTTTCTCAGAGATCCTTTGACAGTGCATCTCATTTCATGAATCAAATGGTATTTGCATATTCAAAGGCTGGGGCTCCAAGCTGCTGAGCCATTTACAGTTTGTGGGAAGGCTAAAGCACTGTGTGTTAGAGGACAATCCTTTGCATGATCAATATTTATTTCAAAAGGGGAGATTTGCTTTCATGGCTGTGTCTCACTGAAAACCAATATGCTCTAGGGGGTCCCAAGCAATTTTTTTTCTTTCTTGGCAGCAATGAGAAATCTCATAGATAACCTGGAGAAGGGCTGGCAAGAGCCCAGGGAGGCTGGGAGGATTGTGAACAGCAGCAGAGTGGAGCAGGGTGACTGTTTTCCTCAGCAGAAATTTTTTCCCTTTCCAAGGGACATAAATGTAAACGAGATGCTTGGTTAAATGAGGAACTGCGGTGGTTTGGCCTGCCCTGGCTGCAGGCCAGGTGCCCACCAAAGCCACCTTCTATCACCTTTCTGATATGGACAGGGGAGAGAAAAATACCATGAGAGGCTAGTGGGTGAAGACAACAGTAGTTTAATAAAGCAGCAGCAAAAGCTGCATACAGAAGTGAAGGCAAATAATAAACATTATTCTCTACTTCCCATCATCGAATGGTGTTTAGACTGTTCTAGGAAGCAGGGCCCTGATACACGTAGCAGTTGCTCTGGAGGAAGAAACACCATCAACAAATCCCATCCCTTCCTTCTTTCCCCCCACTCTTATATCTGGGTTGACATCACGTGGTCTGGAACATGCCTTTGTTCACTTTGGGTCATGGGCCTGGCCATCCCTCAGCTCTTGTTCGGGAGAACATTAGGAAGGAAAAAACTACTCCTCAGCCTTGATGTTCTGTGAGCCCTGCTCAGCAATAGCCAAAGCACCCCTCCAGCTACCACCATCAGCCCTGTGAGAAATGCCATGGGAAGGATTAACTCCATCCCAGCTAAACTCAATACAGGCAACTACTCCATCTTCTGAAACCACTCGATGGTGAATGTTTAAATTCTTTTTTAACATAGTGCAGAGTATGTCTGATTGATCATGCCACCCTCTGGTATTAGAAAGGACCTCATCTAAGTGAAATTAACCCAGCCTGTGTGTGGGAAAGGGATGGAGGGGAAATCTTTGTCTTGGAAAGCATATGAGTTAATTGACTGGAACTACTTTGAAGTCTGGTTGGCCTGACTCTTCTCTCATTTGGTGTAACATAGGAATTACCTGCCAGAGGAGGTAATGTATTTGGCATAAGGGAAAGGAGATTAAGGGACAGGATCTGTGAGATTTATCCACGTTGTTTTGGAAGAAAAAATGGATGTAAAGAGAACAGAAACAATTAGGGCATGTGCTGAGCTTGTTTATCTTCAGCAGCCTGTGCTAGGTGTGTCAGTGTGCTGTTGTTCAGCAATTAACAATAAAGGCAGACAGCAATTAACCACAGATCTTCTGTGAGTGGGTAATCTAATCTATAATTTGCATTTAACCTTTATGATTCATGAACCGTTTTCTTTCTGGGAACTAGGGAGAAAGGGAAAGAAAATCTTTGAGCCTGGTGAGCAGACTTTAGTTGTCAGTAGTAAAAAAACCCTATATATAAACATTTTTAAATGTGTGTACATACATATCTAGGTATGTATATGTATGCATTTGTCAAATGAAAATAGAAAGTTATTTCTGGAATTTCAGGCTTCATTTACTTTTAGCATTTCAGATCAGGTATGGACTGAGAACACTGAAGAATTCTCATCTGTATCAGTGGCTATTGCATTTAGCCTACTAGTAAAAACAGCACTGTGGGGGCTATAGGCTGTGCAAGGTTGTCCCCCTCCACCATGTGTCTTTGAAGACACTAGACATATTTGGGAAGATCTGCTTTTATAGGATTCAGTATTCAAAGGAATGTGATGAGACTCTCAGACTGATGCAGCTCAGCCTTGAAATGGGCGGTGTCACATCCTTTTCAAGGTTATTTGAACTGACAGACAACCCTCATGAAGAATTTGCACTGGAACAGGTACAAAGCTAGATCTCTTTTTTAAAAAAATACCCTGGTCTTATGGATAAGAAGAGTGAGAAAACCAAAGAATATCTGAAATAACCAATGTTATTTCTACTTGAACAGAGAGTAAGTACTGCACCAGAACTACATGCCCTGTAAAATGACTTTTTCTTATTCCCCTATTCTGCCACAGAGCTTGTTTTTTTTGTGGAATGAGGCTTAGCAGCCGGTTTGTCTCATTATAAGTAAACAGATACGTTTTTCCATTGAACATCGTATACATTTGAGCTTAACTGTAATGAACTGGCTCCAAAATCACTACTGAAATATTGATTTTTGTGAATTACTAAGATATTATTTTCAGGTTTGTTATGGATTAATACTTAGCTAGAAGCTGTTCGGCATTTGGATAGAGAATATCTTAGTAGTAAAATGCAGTTTTGTTTTGCAAACAGATGGGACAATTGAATTGCTGGACAGATTGTTTGAAAGGAGAGAGGCAAGGGAGAGGCAGAAAGTGGTTTTATTGGTTGTTCTTTCAATACAAGTCGAAGTGCTGCTAGCTTAAGAGGAATCCAATACAGGGGTTTTTTTTGAAAATAGAGCTTTTTGTCTGTGCCTAAAAATGTAGTTTTAGGAAAACCAATTAAAATAGGGTATTTTAGAAGGAAAACAGTAATATTTTTGGAATAAAAAGAAATAATGTAAATATTGTCACTGTTTATGAAATTGCACTGCTTAGCTTGGAATCAACACCTTATTTAACACTTCAGACAAACATGAAATCTGCTTTCCTCCTACTGTCCCTGTTTCCATTGGGAACTCTAAATTTTCCAGTAGGAACTTTATCAAAGGTGAATTTTCCATGGGGAATTTTCTTTCAAATCCACCTAATAACTGTGTCATGGAGCATTTTTCATGTTACACAGTCTGATGAGAAGAGGTCACAATATTATAAGAGGAGCTGTAGGATGAGATAATTGATTTGAGATGAAAAGTCATACTTGTCAGAGCATTTGGTTGGGGCAGTGTAGCAGTTGGCTAAGTTCGTTGCAGAAGTTGACTGTCAGAAACAAGAATATACTCTGAAATTTGTGATCACCCTGAGAAGTCCACTGTTCTATTTGAGTTACCAAGTTCTGGACCAGATGAAGTGCAGAGATGTCAGTTTGCATCAGTTGGAACACTATTTTGAATTGTAGTAGTCCAAAAGGGTCTACACTACAATATTTTGGAGAAGACACCAAAGCCTGTGTGTTTTGCAATCCTTTGCTTGACTCTGCTAATGCTAGTTCTAATTTCAAATTTAATGCTACTTTCACAAAAATCCTCAGAGAGCAACATCAAGGCTGTAATCTCTGCTGCTTGATCTCAAGTATGGCACGTAAATAACCATTGGCATAACTTCAAGAAATATGTTTGCTTATTGTTCCCATGCTATGTAACAGGACCGGTAACAGGGCATCCCTATAGGGAACACGTAGCATTTGAAATGTAATTCAAATTCAATATTGTCAGACTTGTTAGTACAGTCTTGGTGTGGTGCTAATTGATAAACAGCACATGGATGAATCGTTGACATATGGCTGTTTGGGCATTAATAAAGTTCTCAGTCAGCATTTTAACTGGCAGACATTAAGGAGAGATGTGCAGGAGTGGGTGAACATGATTTGTTCTCTACATACTTGAGGAAAGATGTGAAAACCTTCAGTGTCCTTCAATCATAAGCAGTGTTTGCTGGATCTTGAGGTTAAGAGTGTGACGATGCATATGTCTGCTCCTAAAGCTCCAAACACATGGTGTGCATAGCTAAGCACAACATATCGGGCACAGTGTGTGTCTGAGCTCTGGGGAGGGATTTGTCTTGCAGTCATAGGATTGCCTGTGAGATGCTTTTTGATCACAACAGAAATATTTAATCAGGACTGTCTCCCGTAACTGTCGTGTAGAGAAAACAAGTCTTCAAATTGGATTTGTATGATCAATGAGCAGGAAAGACCATTTTATCCACCTTAGTGGAGCTGACTTACAAAACGAGGGTTTGGTGACAGCCTGTGTTGTAACAGGACTGTTTCCCCCCTGTATGAGGAGACGAGCTGTTCTGGAACCATACACCAATATTTTTAACATTTTACTGCAATCTATATATATGTTAATAGGAAACCAGTTGCCAAGTTCAGAAAAGAGTATGACTTTTTCCACAGGAGGAATTTGCTCTGAATTTTGAAGGCAAGTATTGTACCCTAGTAGTCAGATATACAGTAATATTTGTGTAACTAAAGGTATGCTTGGGAATTTACTCAAGTGCATCAGTGAATTAGGAACCTGCACATAGTTTTTCAAAGGCTGGGACTGCATTGAGGAGTGTGCTGGAGAGACCTGACCCAAACAGCAATGGGCTCCAGGCCTGAGGGTAGCCTCTGCAGCCAGGTTTGGCACCACGAGACCGCTGTTAAATAGATTGTGTAGACCTGACATTTCACATCTTCAACCATTTGCACAGCATAAGCAGCAAAGCAGGTCTTATTGGGTCTAATGGAACAGCAGATCTGGAAATAAGTATCATGCAGCAATGAACATGGGAGCCATGTGTGAAGTTTGTGTCTCACAGATTATTGACAGGGTGACTTGGCAGAGTGTTCTGAAGGTTTTGAGTTACCTCAGTGGGCAACTCAAACTATTTTCTAATTTTCTCTATATATATACTAGAAATGGACTTGTAAAACAGGGACTGCAGGCAGCCAGCTACAGTCTGGGTGTCACACCATAGGTCTGGAAGAGGTAATGGGATGGACAATGCAGCTGTTGAAATCCTCCCACACTTGAAGGTCTTGTGGGATCTGTTTGGAGAGGAACACAAATCCAGGTGTGAGAGGAAAATGGGTCATGAACACTAAATGACAAGTGCAGCAGTATGAGCCTCTGGTAATGACTCCATGTTGTGAAAAATCCTCTTTAAAATAATACTGAGCCACCTGTTTTTAAAAAAACCCAAACAACAAAAAGCAGAGACTGGGATCTAAAGCATCAAATCCTTGCTTCAGGAAATGGAGCTCTTCTGAATAATACCGTCTTCTGCCATGCCTAATCAAACTAATTAATGAACAATACCACACATTAATCTAATTTATCTCTTGCCTGAGGTGAACTATATTTATGCTCCATTTACTCAAACATTTCTGTTCTGTTTTTGAAGGAAGGAAGTTATTCAGTGATGTTTATGTTCCACAGTATCAAGTGGTAATTGAGCAAGTGCCTGGGAAATCAGCTATTTCTGTTTCCAAAGACCATATCTGGGGAATGTGTTGTTTCACAGGTATGTTGGTGAACAGGTTGTACTCGAGTATGTCCTCCTCTGAATCGCAGCTGAAGGCCTACACAAGCCAAGCACACATCTGTGAGCATTAGGCTGTTAACTGAGCACACGTGTTCATATCACCTAATGAATCGGGGTTGGGAGGCCAAATCTATTTTAGCTGAAGGTCTGGCAGGGAAAGGCTAGTATGTGCTGAAAGAGAAAGGAAGTTAGTTTGTTCTAGAACTTCAAAACATTAAAGAAAATGTCAGTAGAAAAAAATTGTACTTGATTTACGAGATATTAATGACTGCCATGAAGCATGTCTCTGATGTACTGCAGTCACAGGGATAATGGGCATAGTATTAGTCTGTCTTTCACACCATTCAGAAGAAGTAGTTTAACATCATTAATGGAGCAGGATGGCCTGAGACAATGGAGAATGTTGCCCAAAACTGACCAAGTGATTGCTTGCAAATTGTTGCTCTCTACTTGATGAAAATTATTACGGAAAGGAGAGACACAGAACTGTCAAGGGAGTACTGAGATACTGCTCCAAACCACACAAGGCTGGACATAAAGTCAGCTGCAAGGGAGATATGCAGCCTCCTCCCTTCTCTACCTAGCTGGCTTCCTTGATAGTGCTGCACTGACTCAAGGCTGGTTTGGCCACTTGTTCCTGCTATTCCTCTGCATTTGAGGCCCTGGGTACCCTGACAGTTAACCCGTGTGGCTTGGTGTTGCAAGTACACTCAGTAAGGACATTGCATATGGTGCTCATCTACCCTACCTTGTCTACTTCTTGCACAGATAAGATGGGCTCTTTCCTACAACAGACCTGACTTTGCCTGCTTTTAGGGCAGCTGAAGTTCACAGACATCTGAAAACTGAACTGGATTCAAGCTGCTTAGGCATGGTGTGAGCAAAGTCTTGAGGGAAATGGGGCTTGGGTAGCACAGACACAGAGAAGACAGTGGGAAGCAAAACTGGGTGGGGAGATGGAAAAGCAGCATCTCAAGCTGCAGCACTTCTCTATTTCAGACCTTCAAGGACAATTGCTATCAAGAGTTTTCAGTGGGACAATGCCAGCTGTCTCCCAGCCCACACTGGGCATTAGTGCGGTGACTGTGATTTTTACTGTGAAATTTACAGCACCATTAAGTAGGATGGTGTGTGTGGAAAAGCACCATGGTATTTAATTTTTATTTAAAAAAATCTCTGGTTTCTGTGTTTACTGCTTTCCTAAGGAGGCTCTTAAAAAATATTTGCCAAGTAGATTCTGTCTTGTAAGTAGATGAATTTAAGATTTTTGTGTAAGTCTTTTCTACCCTACTCCCGTGTTGTCTCTGGCTGTTTGTAAAGGCTTCTAAGAACAAGAAAAGAAGGAAGTTCTATTCTTTATTAATAACTAAGGTTCATGTTTCTCTGGGTAGTAGTTAAATAGCTTTTGATATGCATTGTGATGTGGTTTTTTGAATATTATTTTTGCCTCCACCCTATTCACTGGCAGGGCAGCATGGAAAGCTGAAAATTCCTGCTCAGCACAAGTGTGTTATCAACAGTATTCTCATCCTAAAGCTAAAATACAGTCTCATAGCAGCTACCAGGAAGAAAACTAACTATCCAGGACAGGTGGCAAAAAACAAATTCTGGTGCTCTAGAGGAAGAGGTGAGTCCTGATGTCTCACATATTCTAGGAATTTGTCTCAGAGTGCTAGCTCAAAAATTAGGGTAAAACCAAAAAGAAAACCCAAAGACACAGTGAAGATGACAGGAGGCACAAAGTGACAGAGCCTGCGGTGAAAGTACAGAATTTATTTTGAAATAGAAAAATTTGACCAGAAAGGTAACTTGAACCCACTGATTTTTTGGTTTCTGATGAGGGGAAAAGTCCATGCTGTGGAGCTGATCATTAGCATATAACTGTGATTTTACTGCTATATTGGATAATTCCATTCAACAGTGGAGCAATGGAAGAAATAGGCCAAAGATAGAGTATCTGTGGAAAAATAGGTCAGCTGGCTCAAGCAGAAATTCCTGTAATGTGATGAGTATCATGAGATCCAAAAAGGGGTGGAAGAAAACTGCGAAATACCTAGTACAGAAAGCAGTCATTCGGCTGGGAAAAGAAGGTTATAGCAAGCCCAAAGAATGGCGATTCATGCAACCAACAAACAACAATTAGTAGGGTAGGTAGGAATGTTTTTATAGATATAGGACTGGCTTTGTATTTATAGAACTTTTTTTTGCTACAACTTATCTGGAGGCTTTTTACATATTAGGTCTACTAAGTCCTATCCTCTGTTGCTTCGTACCTATCAGATTCTCCCTAACAGCTCTGCCAAAGACTCTTCAAAATCTGTGATTATCTGAAAGCCACCTTTGGCAAACAGCCTGGCAATTGGGCCTGCATCTTGTGGGGTGGTGTCATTGCCCCACTGTCCCGTGTCAGCAAGGTCCTTTTGTAGCACAGGGAAGTGGATGTGGTTCTTGCTGAAAGGACACTTAACAGGTGACCAAGGTGACCTTGGGAGAAAAATTGACAACAGAAATTTTCATTAAAAACTATCTACGATTTCTCTCTCAACATCAGTGACCTGTATGTGGAACAGGGTAGGATACTGTAGCTCAAAAGTGTGTCTCTGTTGCTCCCTGCCTCAACAAAAATGATAAAGCAAGCAGGATTTCCTCTGAAAGGAATTGGTTTTGGAAGCTCTAGAGCAGTGCGCATCAGTGAAGCCCCTCTCCTCCAGGAGGTGTCTCTCTGGGGCCCAGCCAGGCAAATGAATTGCAGCAGAATTTAATAGGTTCAGGAGAAGCCAAGAGAAAGTGTTTGGTAACACTGGCAGATTTATTGCTTTGTTAGTTATTTGAGCAGACAGCAGATGCAATGCTGATTTAGGGACTGATTACAGTAAATAAATGCCTGATATGGCTCTGCCAGATGCCTTAAACACTTCAGCACTTCATTTCTATTGTACCAATATGTCATTTTTTTGGTTTCTAACCCCAGTGCTTCGATACTGGTGTTAGAAGTAGCTCCCATCCAAGGCTGGTATTTCCAGTGCAGGTGACAACAGCAGAGCTGGGATGTAAAGTTGCCCTTGTCCTAGGGGTTAAATGCACAGTGCATATCAGATACTGTTCCTCTGGCATCTGTGAGGCAATCAATGCTGTGTGGGAAATCTCTTGCCTAAGAAATTGGGTGAGTATCTGTCCCTTCCATCAGGCATCACCTGGGGCTAATAAAACACGGTGCTCCCTGCACCTCCAGTCAGTGAGCCTTAACAAGGGACTCTGGTGTGATATAGTAGAGCTGCAGGAGCTCTGCTGAGGGTGAGGCCCTGCCCAGAGTGGCAGAAGCCACATATGGAACCTGTGAGACCTCCTTACTTGTGGAAAGGAGGTGCTCATGGCCACTCCAAGGAATGAGCAAAGCTGCTCCTAGAGAATAAGAGCTTGAATTTGGTGTTTCTTTTCTGTCCTTGGAGGCATGACTGTGGAAGCTGTGACTGACAGGGAAAAAGAGAAGGCAGAGGTGGCCCTTGAGCTGGGAAGGGAGAGAGCTTGTTGCTCTGGGCTTGCTTTGTTGTCTAGTGCTTGGCCATGAGATTAATGTTCTGGTTGGGCAGCCTGATGTAAGACCATTTGGGAAAGCTTTGTTCTTCTTGGCTTCCTTCTGTTGATGAGTTTGGCTTGCAGGACCATGTTTTCAGGGGCAGTTCAGTGCTGCTTTTAGCTCCCTGCAGGTGTTGACGAATGATCAGGTACTTTGGCTTAGGGTGCTCCAGTCCTGATGCTACTGGTCACAGCTATACTGGTAAGCTGTTCCACCTTACTGGCAGTGCAGTGCCTTCATGCTGTGGTTGCTAGTGCCTTTCCTCTTCTCAGGCCTTTGTAATGAGAAATTTGGACCATGGCAGCATGTGGGTGTGAAAAAGTTGTATGGCAAGGTTTAGAGAAGGGTTGCACTACTTTCAGTTCTAAGCAAAAGGAAAACCAAAGAGAAAAAGGTTCCTTTTTTATGATGTAGATAATGCATTTTCTTCCCATTAATGCATTTCATATATCTGTCTTTGACAAAATAGAGCTTTAATAAGAGGCATGGTGAGAAAACTCTGAGTGAAGGTTGCTCTGCTTGTATGAAAGTGGTGTTCAGCGTTCAGTGATGATACAGCCTCCTGGCATAACTTAAATAACAGCTTACTGCCCGTGACTGTAGGAAGTTCATAACATTTAAATTCCTCTCTGTCATCATTAATGGTGATAATCTGGGTCCTGAGTGTGTACAAGTGATGGATTTGAGGGAGAGCAGTACCTACTGTCTCTTCTTGCTCTTGGTGCAACCCCTTCCCCCATGGAAGTTGCACCCCTTTGAGAGGAGGCTGCAGTGGGCTATGGGAAAGGTGGAGGTGCCATGTTCTGGATGAGACCTGTGGTGGGCTCCTCTAATTTTAGTTCTCATTAAGTATCCTGTGGCACTTGGCAGCAGTAGGACCATTAACTCTAATGTCTAGACTGCCTAATTACATTCTGCCTGTGAAGCAGTATATTCCCAACAAAGATTCAAGTGTGGAAATTATCCTTCTCTTGCTCTCCTAAATGGTGTTGTGTGAAGGATGATTTAGTGCTGAAGATGAAACCTGTTTTATTCAGAAATCTAAATCTTGATTTAGAGATGTAAAAGAAGATGGAGCCTTCAAAACAATGGCTAGGCTCCTGAGCAGGTCTGGGTATAGAATGTGGTTCTTTCTTTTCCAAGTTTTTCACATTCCTGTACTAATAACAAATCTCCTAAAAGGTGTTTAGGCTTATTACTTGTGACAAATAAATAAATCTTCATTTCAAATGGAAACAGATGGTTCTGAATGTTGAACATCTGTTTGAGATTTATTTCCAGCCCACTGTCAGGAAGTTGTTTCAAATTTTAAAGGAATTAAAATTTAATTGTGAGCTCTGTAGCACTAATCCTGCATAACCAGGAGTTTCTTGCATGTGTGCTGCTTTGTATCTCAACATAACTAGTTATTTTATGGTCTCCATATCCTTTCATACAGGAAAAATACCTATTAATTTGTTGGAAGGAAAGTAACTCTGATGTTGGGGGACCAACTGTTCTTATATTGGAGTTGAGAAGATTTTCTATCAAGGGTAGTATAGGTTGACATTATCTAGGCTGAACTGGCATCCTACTTGTGGATGTGGCTCCTACTGACTTCATGTTTACATTTTGGACTGGAAGCTGGGTTGTGGGCAGAGAGCCCCACACTGCAACTGTACCCTGTGGGTACAGTAGTGTAGCCAAGAGTGTCTGAATATTTCTTGTTTCCCTGATCTGAAAACTGCATTTGGCAAAGTGCAGGCTTTAAGCAGAATCAGTGGTTATGGGGTTTATTCCATGGGGACACCACAGGGAAGCTGATCCAATCTGTGATACTCAGCCTCTCTTCCTGCTGGCATGTCTTCTAGTTTTCATAGTCAGTATCCTTCCAGCTGAAGCACTGTGTGGTGCTTAAAAAAAGTAAGTCGTGCAGCTGCTCATGTAGAGATTATGCTCTTAGATGACCCAGGAACATGCTTCCCATGCAGGGCTGTGTGTGTAGGTGCACCAAAGTCTGAGTCCAAGGGGCAGAATTGCCTATTTTTCAGATTAACATGAATAGTGAAAGCAATAATAGGTTGTCACCAATCTGTTTCTGTCAGGAGAGAGTTTGTGAGTCTGATCTGACATTTTTCTGACACATGAGTCCTCCTGAGCAATTGGCAGGTGGGATGTGTGAGTAATGATGCTGCTTTAACACTTATGCTGGGCCTGATCACTGGAGACCTATGATGGTTTCCTCCCTAGATGGATACCGGACATCACAGTATCACAGTAGTGATGAGGCTGGAAAAGACCTTAAAGATCATCCAGTCCAACCTAAAACCAATCAAGTAAACCTAACTTCTGACATCTAGATCATGCCACTCAGCACTTTATCCAGCCTAACCTTGAACATCTCCAGAAACGGCGACCCAACTACCTCTGTGGGCAGCCCGTTCCAAAATCTGGCCGCTCTTTCAGTGAAAAACCTTTTCCTAATGTTAAGTCTAAACCTCCCCCGATGGAGCTTAAGACTGTGACCCCTTGTCCTGTCTCCACTGTCCAGGGAGAAAAGACCGACCCCTGCCTGACTATAACCACCTTTTTGGTAGTTATAGACAGTGATAAGGTCACCCCTGAGCCTTCTCTTTTCCAGGCTAAACAGACCCAGCTCCATCAGCCTCTCCTCGTAGGGCTTACCTTCCAGCCCCTTTACCATTCTAGTTGTTCCTCACAGTGAATAATAACAATCTCATTGCAGCCAAAGTTTTTGCAAGGGAGAGAAGATCTTGTAGATGATTCTTCTGTCCTGAAAGTGATTTTGATGGCAATAGTTGTTTAAAGGGGAGGTTTAGGCTGGATATTAGGAAGCACTTGCTCATGGAAAGGGTGATCAGACACTGGAATGGACTGCCCAGGGAGGTGGTGGAGTCACCATCCCTTGAAGTGTTTAAGGAAAGACTAGATGTGGCCCCTAGTGCCATGATCTAGCTGATGTGGTGATGTCAGGTCATAGGCTGAGCTGGATGATCTCAGAGGTCTTTTCCAGCCTCAGTAATTCTGTGATTCTATGAAACAACAGCAAATGGTGAATAACATGCATCTGAAATAAAGCTCTCCATGTATAATTTTGTGAATTTCAGACTGTTAAGTTAATATTTATATAGCACCAGTGAATACCAGACTGGTAGTTAAACACCCATAAATACTAAAAAAGGCTGTGAAGTACAGAGGATTTTAATTGAAAAATTAATGACTTGCATATAAGATCTTTATGTAATGTATTTTTATAGAAACCTTATTTTTTGCCTCCAATCTAGGACTTGTTTTTTCTCATTTCTTACTCTCATCTTTTCACACAAAGACTGAAATAGCTGTAAAAAGTGTTTGTGGAGGAGGCATTCTCAGCTTCTTTCCAATAAAATTATGGAGAAAGAAAAGGTCAAGCAAACTTTCACTTCTCAGGTTTTCCATCAGTTTTTCTTCACCTTAACTGGAAAATAATGAAAAGTGAATGATATTTTTTAAAATAATAAAAATCAAAACTTCTGTTTCCTGCAAAAATGGTTTCAAATTTTCTCTCAAATTAGTGGGTGACAAGTTTCTAACCTTGAAAATCCTGAATGTTCCTCACCCTGTCTCCTTCACCCTCAAGTCCAGCCAGCTCTGGTATAATGCCCAAGTGAATCAGTGAAAGGATGTCTTAAGATTACTCTCTTCAGAAGTACATTTCTTTTGGGTTCCTGCCTGTTTGCTTTTGTTTGGGATATACAAATCTCTGTTATTGCAAAAAAAGCTCACAGATCCTGCTTTATCCTCAAGAAAATCCAAACAAACCAGAAAGTATTGAATGTTTGCCTAGCTGAGACCTTGAACTGCTCTTGCCTGTCTGCCTGTGACTGCAGGCAAAATGATGGCTGTGCTTGGGACTGGGATCTGGCAGGTACCTTGGTGGTCCTCACTTGGAGTACTGTGTGCAGCTCTGGAGTCCCCATTACAAGGGCAAGGAACTGTTGCAGTGACTCCAGAGGTGGCCACAGGGATGACCAGATGGTTAAAGCACCTTTCTTATGGAGACAGGCTGAGGGAATTTGGAGATATGCAGTCTTGAGAAGACTCCTGGGGGAACCTTATAGCAGCCTTCCAGCACCTGAAGGGAGCTACAGGAAAGCTAGAGAGGGACTTTTTACAAGGGAGTCTAGTGATAGGACAAGAGGGAATGGTTTCCAGCTAAAAGAGGGGAGATTCAGATTGGATCTTGGGAAGAAATTCCTGTGTGGGTGCTGAGGCACTGTAACAGGTTGCCCAAGGAGGTTGGGGATGCCCCCTCAGTGAAAGTGGTCAAATGTTCCTCTATGTACTCTTAAAGTTCTCATGCCGCACTCCTGCCTCTAATTATACCAAACCTGAGCTTATTATACCACCCTTGCATGTCCAGGGACATCAGCTGTGTAATTCTTACCTTTCCTTCTGGGTACTGTGAAATCTGTTTTTCAGTGATAATCTTCTGCTGTAGAGGACAAGTAAACTCCAGGGACCAGCCTCCTGATGTTTGGCTGCAGAAACTGTGATCCTGTGTAGCATGCTGAGCGCACAAGCCCTGTCCAGCCTGCTGACATGTGGGTGCAGCCTCCAGCCCTACCTGCTCCCCAGGCAGAGTCACTCACCTGAATAACCATTTCTGGCTGTGTGCCTTGGCACAGTGCACAGGCTCTAACCTGTGTGCTAGTGGTGACTCACGATTTGAGCTGACAGATGACAAGTACTTGCAAAAAACTCACTATCTATCTTCCTCTGAGGAGGCTCAGTTGCCACTGGGATCTTGAAGCATGAGCTCAGGGGTGTCTGAGCTGCTGCTGAATGTCTGCCCAGGCACATTAAGCCACTGGAGGCGGTGTGTTGGCGCCAGAACCTCTTTGAGTTAAATCAGGTTCGACAGCCTGAAATGATACCATCATCTGATGTCTGTGTTTCAGCTTAGCTATTTTTTTTTCAGATATTTTTTTTTGCTGAGAAAGTACTAAGCTAAAAAATCTTTCTAATTTGTTTTGAGTTTAAAAGCACTTTTTTCTTAGTTCAGAAAGTGTATAATTTACAGGAATAAGTTTTATTCCTTTCAGCTTACCTACAACTTTTCTTGTTCCCTGGAAACACCTTCCTCCTTATAAGAATTTCCCTGTAGTGTCTGTGAACGCTGTGGCTCATGTGGGATTCTTCTAGAGCAATGCTCAGAGCTCTACTGCATTGTAAAAGGACCAGCTACTTGCTTCAAGCTTGAAGCATGAGTGGCTGATACTATGATGCTACAGTTGTTTAATGTAGGTAAGATCCATCTCATAGTGTGCACCCATGTTAAGCTCAACATCTTAAGAAGGCCCTATAATAATTCCTAGATTCCTAAGTTCAAGTTTCTCAGTGGGAACCAGGCACCAGTGCAATTCAGAAGGCAGGGGATGCACTGGGGCCACTGAAATATTTTCTCTTTGATCCCTTTTATGTGCTTTCTTCTCACTTGATCCCTTTTTTGCCAGTCTTCCTACAGTAAGAAGGTGCCACACAATATATAGGAGGTATATATATATATATATATATTTAGGATATGGATGGGAAATCTAGTGTTGCATATAACAAGATTTCATTCAAGTACATTTTCTTCATGGCATGAAGCTAAGCAATTCCTAAGCCATGGGAAGAGCTTTAGATTCAGTTACCATTGGGATAGTGAGACACTGTCCATCAAAGCCCATGTTTTCTGTGAGTAATGCTTTGTGTTACTGTGCATTTTGGTTTTGTCTACCTATCTCTGACATCTTTATCCAGCATGCAAGTGCTCTCTTGCTTTGCAGGTGGTCCTGAGTCTCTGTATCAAGAGTCTAAATGAAGTCTGTTGTAACAGTTGAGGTCTTTTGAAAAGTTGTAGGTAAACTGAAAGAAATAAAACTTACTCCTGTAAATTAGGCACTTTCTAAGCAAAGAAAAAGCACTTTTAAACTCAAAGTGCCCAGCTTTGCTTTTGGAGATTGTCTCCCCCTCTTCTGCTCTGTCTTATGCTTTGAGTATGTTAATGAAATGTCATGCAAACTGGCTGCAAGCTCAGACATCTTGTGTCAGATTGGGAAGTGATGGTGCCTGAACCACAATAACATGTTTAAACACATCTACTATGAATTTGCTTTGGCTCCTTCCTTGGCAGTGTATGCTCCTAAATAGTCCCACTGAAACCATGGCTGGAAGGAATCGCTCATCTTCATGACTTTTGTACTGTGAAGCTTGAAGGACATTTTCTTCAAGGCATAGGGTTAAGCAATACTTACACTGCTGAGAACCGTAACAACATCAGTATGTTGACAGCAAAATGCAGTGTGTAGTCAGCCTCAGCAGCATTTTCAACAATTCTTGAAAGTGTTTTGTATTCTTCCAAAAGATGGATTTTTCACCTCCTCCCATCAACCTGTACTCTAGAATCCCAATTAACACCTTCCTTGATGTAAATTAATGCGCTTGGGATGGCATTTTATGAAAATACAAAAAAACAAACCACATCTTGTAATTGCAAAATACAATGGAATTGCTTTGAACAAATGTCATCAACCCCTTCCTGGCAGTATTTCTTCTTGCGTTTGGACCTGTAGTCTACGCTCATGCATAGCACAGTTTCTCTAGCAACCTTGCTGTAGACAGTTTCTTCCTGAATATACAGTTTATTGTTCTCCAGTTGTAATTAGACCAAGTGTTATGACAGTTGGTAGGAGTAGAGCACTTTGATAAATGACTTGTTTCTTAAAAGGGAAAGTTTGTGAAAACAATACCCTTCATCTCATTTCCTGTGCCCAGCTTTCTTCTTGAAATTATGCTTATGGAGTTAGACATGTTCTCAAGGAGAAATGTTGGTGTATACGAACCCACTGAGTGGCAGCCCTGTATCAGCTCTTCACAATGTGGTGCCATTTACAATCTTGGCAAGAGTGCAGCTCCTGCAGCTCATCATTCAAGATACTGAACAGGACAGGTCTCAGTCCAGACTCCTGCTTGTTACTGGGTTCCAGATACTCATTAACTCCTACCCTCTGGAGCCCAACTGTCCAACCTGCTTTTTGACTGTCTGGTTGCCTCCGCCCCAGGTGGCTGTGCCCTAAGTTGAATAAAGGACTATGAGAGGTGTTGTGAAAGCAGAGGTAAATGACATCCATGGCTCTCCTGTCATCCACAATTTCAGTTGTTCTCCCAGAGCAAGCATTCATGCATGATTTGCCTTAGGTCGTTCCTTGATCACTAGAGCCAGCTGCTGCCTTCTTGTCAGTCCAAGAGGACTCCATGACCTTCCCACTAACTGAGGCAAAGCTGACTATTCCTCAGACTGTCTTTTGGCCTTTTTTCATCATTTGCTTTTCTCTAGTCATTGTGGGCCTCCTCAATTGTGACAATATCTCAAAGATAACATGACTTTCCTATAGCGTTTATCATATCTCTTAGCACTTTTGGGTACAACCCGTCTGATCTTGGAGCTTGGAATCAAGAGCTGGGATGAAGTCACAGAATGTTAGGGATTGAAAGGGACCTCAAAAGATCATCCAATCCAATCCCCCTATCAGAGCAGGATCACCTAGACCAAGTCACACAGGAACATGTCAAGGCAGGTTTTAAATGTCTCCAGAGGAGGAGACTCCATAACCATCCTGGGAAGCCTGTTCCAGTGCTCTGTCACTCTCACTGTGAAGTTGTTTCTTCTCATATTTATGTGCAACCTCCCATGTTCCAGCTGATACCCATTTCCCCTTATCCTGTCATTGAATGCCTGGCTCCATCCTCCTGACACCCACCCTTTCCATATTTAATGAGGTCACTCCTCAGTCTGCTGTTTTCCAAACTCAAGAGACCAACTCCCACAGCCTTTCCTCATAAGGAAGATGCTCCACCGCCTTCATCATTTTGTGACTCTGCACTGGACTCTCTCAGGCAGTTCTTTGTCCATCTTGAACTGAGTGGCCCAGAACTGGACACAATACTCCAGAGATGTGGTCTCACCAGAGCAGAGTAGAGGAGGAGGAGAACATCTCAGGATCCACTAACCAACCCCCTTCTGATCCACCCCAGGATGCTGTTGGCCCTCATGGCCACAAGAGCACATTGGTGCCTTCTGGTCATCCTGCTGTCCACCAGGACCCCAGGTCCCTTTCTCCTACACTGCTCTCCAACAATCTCCTATTTCTGATTTATAGTTGTTACTGACAGTGTACTGTTCAGGTCAGATGGCCTGCGGTGACCACTTACTGCAATGAACCTGGCAGACATGTGCATCAAGGGAACTAGTTTCATCTCTCATCAGAAATTAGACTCCCTCTAGGATGTTTGGATGACTAGTTCTCCCTAGCCAGTGTAAATCTTCCCAGCCATACTAAAGCTTTAATGCTATTGCAAGTTCACTTGGGGATGGCTGGAGCTAAGCATGAGGTCTTCCCTGTGAAGTTCTGCACAACACTGGAGTGAGTTGATTATTCATCTATTTTCTGAGTAATGCATGTGTCAGAGCTCAAGACAGTAGCTTTCCAGAGGTTTGAATAATGGTGACTATCCATTCTACTTTACAGTGTATTTTTTACATCTGAAATTGGGTTTTAGGCTTTCCTTTCTTAAGCTGTGTAACTGCTCTTAAAGCTTCTTGATATATTACCCAAGCCTCCTAGATTCTGCTAGACCTCTCCATCACCAAGAATTGATTTTCACCCTTTCCCCTCTTAATGCTTGAACTCTAAAAGCCCTTAGGGCTTCTTGCTTAATTTAAATTTAAATTTACAGATCATTTCTCAAATCATCCCTTAAGCAGCCAGTAATAACAATCACCTTGGAGCGGTGTGTGTCAATGGCATTTTAATGTGCTATGTTGTAAATAGCGATGTGTCCCCTTGGTGAACCCTGCGTGGGGACAGCTGCTCTGCGTCGCTCTCTGTTTGTTTATGTGTATAATTCAAGAATCAGTGTGTTTGGAGTCCTGGGGATCTGTACCATGTTCCAACTTCAATTTGCTTGAACATGCAGGTTAAATTAGTTAATGTCACTTTTTTCTTCTTACCACAGGGAAGGAGAAAGTGAATTTATTGTTTTTATGAACATTTCTGTTTGCTTTTAAAACTATTTTTGTCTCACCCAATTGTTTCCCCTACAAGCTGCAGATTTTCCCCCCCTCCTCACTAGGATATTCTGTTTCATAAAGTCCCTTTTCTTTCAGTGGAAAGGAAACTCACATTTAGGTGAAGGGAGTAAGAAAAGCTGATAACCCAAATGGGTACAAAAGGTTTTGGCAGTGATGCTTCACAATAAACACACCACTGGGACCCTGCTAGGTCCTGCAATATTACAGGTGGCAGAGTTCATTACAAACATAAACAGTTCACCTAAAAACTGAGATTCCTCTTGTGAGAGCTCTCCCAATCCACTAACAGCTTTGTCTGAAATGTTTTTTTAATTGCATAATATGCCTGAACATCTTTAACCCGTGATGAATCTGCCCAGAGTTCTTTCTGATTGTTCACTGTTTGTGCAATGCAATTGGTCATGCAACACTTTTCTAGAGCTGACTTTTCTTGGTTATTTGTGGGTATGTTTTGAAATGGAGAATTAACATTAATGAATTATGAATGCTCTCCCTAATGCACAAGTCTCTGTCCTTACGCAATGTATTTCTATGAAGCTACTATCAAGTATTCGAGCCAACAGCTCAAATGGCTGCTCTGCTGAGCATAGACCTGGACAGTTTTACGAATGAGGCATCCAGGGGCTCTGTTTCCATGTTTGCTTTCTCATCAGCTAATTGTTTTTTTTCCCTTTCTATATTTGCTTCTCCTCTCAATTCCATATTGCAGTTATTTTTATTTCCTTTCTGTGTCCTTTTTCTCCATAATTTAAAAGGCACTTAATATTTGAATTTACTCTAGCTTTTGGGTAGTTCTACGTGAAGCCAGCAAGGCTGGTACTTGTTTCTTGATTGGATTATCTCAACCATTTCTCATTGTTTCTCACAAACATTTCACAAAGCTGTCTGTGCTGTGTCACACTTTTTGAACTGTCATCAGTGGACCTGTGCCCAAAGCCTCAGCAGCACTGGTTAGAGCTATGTTGTGTTGCTCTGGCCTGTGGCTCACATATGCAGCTCTCTTCCCTTTCCAGGCACAGGTCTGCTCTATTTCCAGTTATTTTATTTGTTATACTCCTAAAAGAATGACTGATCAGATACATGCCCAGGGACGTTTTGGCCTAGAGAAGCTTTGCCAGATCCTCTGCAGTGGATTTTGGTGGGCATGAGCATTTAACAGCTCTGCAAGCAGCCTCTGAGCTGAAGTCCTGCAGTGATGTGAAGAACAGGCTTGGAAAGAAAAAAGACCACCATGTGAAACTTTTTTACCAGAGCAGTGCATATTTATATAGTCATTTGAATCACTGCAGTGGAAGCATCTTGTACTCTAAGGAGCATCCCTAGAAAAAAAAAAAGGTAGCCTTAGTTGAGCTGCCAAATCATTAACCTCAGCCACTGCAGTGACAATGCCTCTGTGGAGTATCTTTTCAACTGATGCCATTGATGGGGTGGCTATTCTTCAGATTCTGGGAGGGGGGAAAAAAGAGGAAATATTGCCCAGTGTATTTCATAAAACAGAGTCTCTCTAGAATACCAGCTTCAATCCACTCTGATTTACAAAATCCTGAAATTTCCCAGGGCAGTTTGGGCTCTTCACCAAAACAAAGGTATTTGCATCACCACCTGCAACAGATCCCCTGGAAACAGCCCAGAGAAACTTCCCCAAGTCAGTTGCAGTCAGTCTGAACAATCTACAGCCCATTCTATTTCTACTAGGTCTGACCAGATGTAGTGGGGAAGGGCTTTCCTAGAGCCAGGAGCTGCTGAAGCTCCTCTGACAGGTCATCCCAAGGGCAAATCAGTTGAGGAACAGTGGAGTAGCGCAAAGAATAACATGAATGTTTCCTCTCTTTGAGGGGCAACTGCATTACAGCAGATGTAGGCAGAGCAGTGTCTCAGTGCACAGCCTCTGCAGTGGATTTGGTTTGTCGGCAGTTAGTCATGTTTTCATTTTCTTTCCAGACATGCAGGATAAACTCTGTGCTACTACTTTCAGTAGCATTAGTGTGGGAGCACTTGTTTAACCACATGCCACTGGCATGCATACGTGTTACATCCTGGATGAACTGGTGGATAGGCCAGTTTTCACCAGGAGCTCTGTGTGACCGTAAAGGCTAGGTGGACAACTGAGGGAAAACTATACCCCCAGTACAATCCCAGCTCTTGAAATAAATGAAGCAACATTCCAGATGTAATTCTGGAAGCTGCATGCATGATCTGGGGGTTTTCTCACAATTTGGGCTGTCATTACAGATAGACTTATAGTTGGAGATGTCTCTTGCATCACCGATTGGCTTTTCCCTGTTCTCTCCTTTTCTCCACTTACGGGTGCTAGCGCATGAAAGGTCCTTGTACCTGATCCCAGATAACTCTGGGGATTTGTGAATTAATGTTAAGGTTATTGAGATGGCATTTTGGTTGATGTGCTGTTGTTTGAATTGTACTTGCTCTGAGCTTTCCCATCCTAAGCAGGCAGGCAGCAGGCAGCGTCCCCGCAGGCAGCAGACTGGCCTAAGGCAGCTGGCTATAGCCACAATCTTTTTTTTACCTCTCACCGCTCAGACCAGCACTGCCCTTGTTTTCACTCCAGCAGTTCCCCGAGGATGCCTCTGTATCATAGGGCTGCTTTTACAGCAGTACCTGCTCATGCCACCAAGCCGATTTTGGTACAAATATTTGGTGGAAGACGCTTGCTCTGGGAAGTCTGCCTACATCCCATGGAGGAGAGGGCAGAGATGCTGCCGGACTTGCTTGCATATCCTCAAATAATAACCTTCTTATCTGTGTTCTTTAGTAGTGTGTTATTTCATAGAATAATGTTGTGCTTCACAATAGCCCCAAACCATCTGCAAAAGAGAAAAACTAAGTTGTGAGTGCTCCGAAGCTATTTAAAGTAAATCTGTTCTGTGTAACTGCAGATTACTGAACTGAGCGTATCTGTGATGATGCCTATGGGGCTCCTGTCTTACACTGGCTGAATGGTTCTGGGGCATCATGGCACCAATTTAGCCCCAAGGGTTCATGTATACAGCTAAAATGTCATCACACCCAAGTTGTCATCTATCTTGCTCTGTCTTGTAGGATCCTAGTTTCTCAAGGCCATCTGATGACTGTAACTTTGAAGTCTGTTAAGGAACTCCTTTGATTCACACAAGTTTCCCTGGGATAAAGCTGTTCGGGGTGGGTGAGGAGAACACTTCTGTGGGAGCAGTCAAAACAGTGTTTTATTTTCTGATCTGCTATCAGAAGGCACACTCCCATGCCAGACTAAAAAGGATTCAAAGCGAAAAGCAGCATTAATAAGACAGGCCAAAAAAAGGATTTTTGCCTTAATGCTTTTTTTCTCACTCCCACTTCTCCCTGCTCCTTCTGTGTGAAGTTCTGGTGAAGTCACTGAGATCTTGCCAAGTATTTAGTAAAAAAACCAATTCAGTTCTAGTAATTTTTTGACAGATCCATCACTGATCATTCTCTGGAGTCTGCCCTGTCTGCTCAACAGCCGGTTCTGCTCAAAGGGACTACTCAAACTCTTTTTACGTATTTGTAAATGATGCATTTAGACAATACCCAAAGTAACAGTCCTGTTGTTCTGCTCTAGTAATGTTTACACTTGCTTTGCAGAGGCATAAAAGATTATAGCATGTACATGGTATGGCACATGAACTGTCTTCTTTTAATGTGTACTTAAGCCACCTTAGGTCATGCCAGAGCTGACTTTTCTGCAGAGGGAACAGTTGGGACTTGCTGGGTTCAGGGTTGTTTTGTTTATGCTGTATTGAGTGAGCAACTAATTCTCCAGTGTTACTTGAGGACTGTTTTGGAGCTGCTGTAGCCAGAGGCACTCATGATGTTCAAATATCTCGACTAGTGATGGATGCAATAGGTGTCATTGGCACAGAAATGTAATTATCAAACTGAGATGGCCTCCTTTTTCTGACTGTGGAGTGTAAACATGGTTTCTAGGATTCAGATCCACTAGTTCACCTCTCGTGGCTGGCTTTTTTGTGGATGTCCTGGTGCTGAATGATACCGACTTTAGACCTGGTACCTAATCCTGGGTCCTAATCCTGGCTCCCCAGGAGCATTTGGCTTGTGTCAGCCCTGTGTCAGGGGCAGTGTGGCTTTTTGTCTCTCCTCTAAGTTGGGCAACTGAGGTTTGCATGTGTTCTTCCCACCAAAGGCATAGCCTGTATCCTTTTCTGTGGTTGCAGCTCTCTGCAGTGAGGGCAGAGCTGGTTACCTGTCAGATGATTTGCAGAACAGTTCGTGAGGACTTTGCAAGATCTCCACAGACTGATGAGGACTTAAATTCAGCTATTCTGTGATCAGGTGGGGTGGATACCTTTGGCACAAGGCTGCAAAGAAGCTGCTACTCTGTGTGAGCTGAATGGAAATAAGTTATTGTATGTGTGCTTGTACTGAACTCTGGGTTTTGCCTGCTATTTCTCCTCTCAGCCTGTATGCCAGCAGTCCCACTTGGAGACCCAGTTCCACTAATGCTGTGCTCACTTTGTTTATACATATTTAGATTTGTTTGATCTAGTTATTTAAGTGGAAAATATTGAAGTAGCCTGTGCCATGCTGTTCTGTGTCCAGTGCACCTAGGTTCTGCTGCAACAAGATAAGCGAAAGCAGCATTTCAAGCTCCCCAGTGGATCCCAGATGGTCATCTCAGGGGACTGCTTCGCCAGCATAACTTTGTGCCTGTCTGACTGAGCCTTGCATCTTGCGTCCAAGCTTGTTTTCTCTCTACTGACTTTGAAGTAAATTAGCTTCTACTCTTTCTCTCTTCCGTCATGAAAAAACCCAAAACAACAGAGAGGAAAGGATAAGAGCTAGCTTGGGAACTGCTCCGTATGTGAATGCAATCTTACAGTAGAGTTTATCTGGTTTTCTGCAGTTAGTCAGCGCAGCCATGCTGTTTTGCCTCTCCCTACCAGGCTCTCCCAACAACCTTGTGGAGGTCCAACACTGTGTCTGGTTCTGCTGCAGCTGAATCCTAATGCAGCAAATTTAGAAAGTATCTCTTGCTTTCTCTGTTTCTGCCACATGCTGCTATCAGCTTAGCTATTGCTTAGCCATGGTGATATTGCTGCCTGATTTATATGGACTCTGTCCTTCTTGCTCCTTTGCTGCTTGAGTACAGCTGTTATAAAAACCATCTGCAGCTTGTGCCTTTATTCTTTGAGTTTCTAGGCTGGCAGATGGTATGGACAAAAAAAGAGCCTTTCTCTGCCTACATTAAGCAATAACACATTGGCTTCAAGTCATATTGTCCTTATCACCTTGTGATAGCACTTCCATAAAATTCCCATTCCCATAAGCATGATAGATACTGAGTCTCTGTGCCACAAGCCCTAAAAGAGTATTTCAACAGATTATATACCTGTCCTTGCCTCCTAGTTTTCAGTTTGCAGTAGCTGTGCTTAGCCAGCCATTTGTTGCTGCTAAAATAGAACATCAACAAATTCTCAGGTTTGATAGGGACCAGAGTTAGTAACAGCCTAGCTGACGTACTGCTGTCTAAACAGGTCATTTGCTGTCTCCAGTGCTTTTGTTTGGTGTGAGCTGGGTATCACTGCAACTCAGAAATCACATTTTAGAGTGTTATCTTGTCACAATAAAAATAAATAATTAGTTTCTGTTTGGCTATGGATTTATTTTTTTCAACCTGCTGTTTTATTATTGTGTCCTCATTTGGTTTAATTGAAATGCTGCGTGTAGCAGCTTTTTAGTCTCAACTGCGTTCCTCTGCTGCTCTGTGTAGTGCATCTTCACTGATTGTTTTAGCAGCAAGATTGGCCCTAGGCAAATAATTTGTAGCAAATCACTTGACTGACTGAACATTGTCTCCTGTTTTGGTTTGTGAACTGTCTGTGGCAGATCACTGTTCTCCCAAGCATGTTGCCTGTAATGATTTCTCCACTAATTCCTGTGACTAATTTTTGGGCTATGGTTGCTCACCCACGTTCATTGCTACTCAGACTTTGCAGCTTAGACTACTCCATTCAGACCTGTAATTTGCATGAGATGCTTTGGTTTCTGGATTGAATCAGTATAGTGAGCTGCAACATCAATACTTACTGGTATAAATTTTGAATGTTCTCAGGCATTGCAGGTATTTTACTCAGCTTTACTAAAAACGGACTTTGTTGCATGTGGAAATTGAACAAGAATACCAGAAAGAAATTAATTACAGGAAATGTCAGTGGTTTCTCCCCACCTGTTGAGTGTTACATCCTTTATTGCAGTATTCCTTTGGTTCTGTTTGCAGTCTTCTTATTACCATGTGAAAGGGCTGGTCTTCTGGGATTCAGATAGACAACACACACTGAAAACCTAGGGAATAGAGGTGAAACTTACTTATTGATGCAGCAGAGGACACTTGTGGCCCAAGCTAAACTATTCTCTTTAATCTGCAGCAAATGCCAGTATTTCCCTGTAAAGACCAGTAGCTTCTCCCTTGTTTTTCTGGGGTGGAAGCAGGTGAGCTCTGTGGCCAGTTCCCACATGCTGGCAAGGCACTGGGGGCTCTGTGTTCAGCACGGTCATGCAAGAATGTGCCAGTGCCGGGTCATCTCTGGTTCTCCCACCCCCCCAGGCTCAGCCTCCTCTGATGTCTTCATCAGCTCGGGCAGCTCCATGCCCTCCAGGTAAGACATTGTCTTACTCCTAGGAGGCATTTACTGTTTGGTGGGGGTTAAGTTACTGCATAAATGAAAAGAAACAGCATAGGTGCTGTTGCACAACATTCTAATGGAAAACTGCTGGCTGTTTTCTGCTCTGTCCTCAAAACCTGACATGTTTGTAAATTCTAAGCAAGTACTGACAGATGATATTTTTGTCGGTTTAGCTGTGAATGCTGCCCTTTGCCACCATGTTTGTTTGTTATGGCAGTTAGTTGGCTGACATCAAGATTCATTGTGGATTTTAATATACCTTACTGATTCAGCATTGCAGCCATTGGGCTACATTCCTCTCTTTTTTTCCCAAAGGAATGGATTTACAATTTCTTCCTGTTATTTCCTTAATGTTTACCTTTCCAGGCATGCATCTATCTCTACAGACAGGTGCATCTGCAGACAGGCATTTACACTTCTCCTAAGGTAGCACTACTAGCCTAAAGCTGCAGTTCTGAGGCTCTTCAGATCAATGCTAACTTCCACCTTTTATACAACCTAACTACAACCTGGATGTAGTGTGCCATTGTCAAAAATGATAAATACACCAGCAAATGTATGAATGTCAGTTCCTGAGTACTGTCAAAGTTACCAAGTGCCTGGAGCAGTGACAGCATCAAGCACTGCTCCAACCTAGTATGAACCCAGCCAGCCCAGGCAGTGCTGCAGGAAGTGTGGACCTCAGCATGGGCAAATCTCTCACATCAACAAACAGCTTTTGGGGACACTGGAGCTCCTGGTATTATGGAAGGACATCTGGGAACAAATCCAGCTCTGCTCTAAAAAGTAAAGAGCTTAAAAAGTGAGAGGTAGGGCATTTGTATTTCATATGCATCCACTGCATAGCCCACTGATTCCATGGTGTGAGTGAATAACTATTCCTTTGACCTGCTTCCACTGTTACCTAACAGTGGGTGTGATCCCAGGTGCCAGGACCCTGGTCACTCTAGGACTGGCTGCAGTATCTGACCAGTGGTACTGATGCCAGGTTGGGACAAAGGTGGTTCCTGCAAGTCTTCTCACCACTGTGGGTTGGAAGTGGCCCAAAAGCACCATTGTCCACCCTGAACAAGCTACTTGTCTTGTTTACTCTGATGTGAAATAAGAGTTAGCCTTCCAAACAGGCTTTGCTCTTCCAGTGGCTGAAGTGAGTTGTGCTGAATCTGGTCCAAAAATTCCAGGCATCCCTTGTGCTGGGAGAGGTAAATTGGTGCTCTGCTTCCCAGTGCCTTTGGTGAACCTCATGTGGCCAAAGATCCATTCATCTCGGGTTTGAAATGTTTGCTCATTAGATCTTGTCGCTGTCTGGCGGGAATTTACAGTTGTATCGTGGAAAAAGCCAGGGAACCTGTCAGGCATCGCTCTGTGTTTGCACGCACATTAATGTGAATAAGCATAGTAGCAATCTTGGAGGTAATTAGTTATTTATGCATGCTGTTGTCCAGTAAGCCAGATACGGAAATGGTGTGGACAGTTCTATGTCCTTTTACCTTCACGTGCCAGTTTAAAGTGGCAGGAACTTTATTTTCAAAAAAGTTCTGGAAACATCCCCTGAATATCACATTGAAACACATTCTTATAGCATGTTTCTAGATCCTATAGCTTCAATCAAGTGTTAAATATTTCATGGGTGGTACCACTGCAGTTATTGGTCTTCTGTGCCTTGCTCTTAGCTTTCAGACACAAACCCCATGTTAACCACGCATCATTATCAGAATGACTTCGTAGCACTAATTGACACAGAATGAAATTCAGAGCAGGAAACGGAGGCTTTAGCAGTCAGTATGAACAGATTGCAAATTAGTGTAGCCTCTGTAAAGGGTAGCTGAGACTGAAAACAGTTCTCTTACTAGTATGTAAGCCAAACATTTCCTTGGGAGATACATTCTGGGGGGAATAGGCATCTGAAGAATAGAGAGGCTGTGAATGGAAGGAGAGTACCTCACCCTGAGGAAATCTTGTAGCAATATTTCACTGTTGTAAAGTGACTATGGATGTGGTAAAGAACATGTGTGGGTGGGATCTGATTATCCTCTTGTCCTGATGATGGGTTTCCTTTGTTGAAAGCAGCAAGCCTGCTCAAAACGTACCCAAAAATATGCAAGAGGCTGGGTGTGCCAGCAAGAGGCTGGGTGAGCTATCTTTTGGCACTGTTCAAGTGTGAGAGTCTTGATGATGTCTTGTAGTTTTATGGAAAATGATATATAAAATTTTATTTAACATCAAATGTAATTTCAACTGGAATTCATGAGTGCAGGTATTATTCAATCTTCTGTATGCCTCAATAGGTTAAAAGTATCTTTTGAATAGAGTGAAGATACCAGAAGAATTCTGAGATTGCTTATTAATGTCAGCCTCAATAAAAATGTTCATCTGAACCTCCTAGGCAGCAGTGAGACTTCTGAGCTGGAAGATCTTTAGAAAACCCCGAGTCATAGGTGCATTCATGAAAAAGAACTCACAAGTCCCAGCTTCGCGAGCTGAGCTGATTTGACAGCTAAAGTCAAATCAGGTTAGGACTGAACACCCAAATATGCATGGGCACAAAGTCTACTCCCATTTCCTACCTGTAAACTGCAGACTTGAATGACTGAAATAAAAAGTTACAGAGCAAATTTTGCTTTCAGAAATTTGTCTAAAGACTAACTCTGTTTTTCTGGCCACTTTCTTGTGTTTTAGTGTTTTCTGTAAATGTTCGAAGTACGTATTAGTTAAGTTCATTGCAAATACAAAATTTGGTCCAGGATGAACAGATACTGAACATTTGCTGCTGGAAGTAAATCACTACAGAACCCTTACCCAGTTATGCATATTTTCTCATGTGATGATGATGGTCTCAATCTTTCCCATTGTTACAATACTAAAATATTTTAAAACTTTTACCCTTAGTAGTAGTCTCCAACAGTCCAAAACCATCAATTACATAGTTAGCCACAAATATAAGAGCCAATAAAAAGTTACTCCTTGAATTGGAAAAAGCTTATATATATAGAATACCTTGTATTTAGTAGTCATTGTAGTGATGCCTTGTCTAAAACCAGACATGCTGCCCATGTTTCACCTGTGAGGTGAATTTCTGTACAGCATGAGATGCCATTTCTGATGCCATACACATAGAGCCAGTAAAACCTGGTAATATATTGCTTATTAGAATGCATGAAGAATGCCAGAGGATGTCCAGCCGCACTTTTTTGCTTACAAGGATGTTCACACAGCTTTAGAAAAGCTGAGTGGACAACTCACTAATGACAATGTACTGCACAAGCGTAGGAAAACAGGGAAATGCTGTGCAAATGGCTCATTAATTTCACTATAAATGAACCATAGAATGGAAAACTGAGTGTTGGTGACTACTATAATTTTAGTAGGAGAAACACTTATAAGGTGAAAAGGGCTTTATGTCAATGAAAAAGGTATGCGCTTTGAAAACATTGGTGCAAATGTTGCCTCACACCGTGACTCTTTAAGGTTCTTCCCTTCTTTGCAGCTGTTGGTTGATGATCAGAGGTTTGACCCACCTTATGAAATTACTCAAATCTGCTTTGTCCATTTACAAATGCTGCTGCTGCAGAGAGAAAATCTGAGTCCTGGCATGATGAAAAACTGCCCTCTTGCTCGTTGTGCAGGAAGTATTATCTGAAAGCCAGAGTATGGTCTGATTCCCTTTGAGATTTAAATCGTCCTGCTGTCCTGCTCTTTAACAACAAGATTTCTACATTATTGAAGCAACACAAAAGTGCCCAAACTCTGTAAACTTAATTTGATAATAACATACGTCTTGTTTAAAGTTGTAAACAGATAGCTACTTATGCATTATCTGCAGAAAATGGAAGGAATACTCTGATTGATTTCCTGCTCTCTGGCAAGTGTCATGTTCAAGAATGAACTTAGGATAGACATCACCAGCTCAGAAGTGCATGTGTAATGGTCTGTAACCTCTTTTTTGTCAGGTAAAAAAAGGTAAGTAGTGTATGTTTAGTTTTTATGGTTTTATTTTCCTTGATGCCATCACACCAGTTAAGTCATTTCTAGCGCAGACTTAAAAATAATTTATAGTCAGTGTCTCCTGAGCATCTTCTCTGCAAGATTACAGTAGAAGTGTCTCTCTGTTATCAGACATTTTGACTCTGAACAGCTGTGTTTCATCTAATATCACTTCATGCTATGACTTGCTAACAGCAGTCTGTGTCATGTCCTGTATCTGTACAATTATCTTCCCAGGAAATGTGAAGATAATATAAATACTCAGCGATGAATTTAGATTGGGCAAATTGCAAAATCTGGATGCTGAATTTCAAACATCTGAAATAAATGGTTCACAGGGTCTGATGTTAATGCCGGTATTCAGAACATGTTCTAATTCTACATGATAACATATTCTTCCATTGTTGACATCTCCCTGTTGCGGGAAGCACTGGCCACGTCCATTCTAAGCAACTAATGGTTTTGGGAGAGTCTTGTCCTATCAGAAGTGATCTAATATAATAAATTTAACATTGTTCAAGTTCAGCTGGACACCTTTCTAAAGGCCTAATCCTGAGCAATCATCAACCATGGAGAGGCTGTATCGTCTGGACAGGGTTTAGCCTTGCTTACCAGAGCAGCCCACCTCCATGTGGATTACTCAATGTGAGGCCCTTGATTTGGAGAAGCTAAGGGCTCAGCAATCTCTAACCACTGTATTTTTGTGCTACCAAATAGAGCAATAGATCCAAGTGAAGGAATAGCTGAATCTCACCTTCCTGGGGGTTTTAATTACTGGCTTTACAGCTGGGCAGCTGGTAGTAGGGCTGGCACAGAGAAACAAAAAAATGGCTTAGAGTGCTTGGAGAGTTCAACAGGATACTTAACACTGCTGTGCAGTGAGAGCCTAGAGAGTTAAAAACAATCACTGAGCAAAGCCTGCTGTCAGGCAATAAGCAAATGCAAGATAAATGGTGCTCTGACAGCAATGATATGCAAATTGTGCAGTGTCAGAGGATTGCTGCTCTGCAGAGGGGTGATGCTCAGTACTGTGATGGGGTCCTGCTTTCCCAGCATGTTGGACCCTTTGTAAGCTCCAGCAGCAATGAGCATTTTATAGTGTAAAGATACCAAACATGTTACTTGTATTAAATAATTACAGCAAGGTACAAGTACAACCCTACCAGTAGCTTGTTTTTAATATCTTGCAACAGTTCCCTTTATTATTTAATTTAATTCTTCCTGGAGATGGATTTGGAGTTTCTAGAAATCCAGTTTTTGTACTACACTCATTGCTTCCTCCCCAGTGTTGTGATGTATGAAGTCGCTGCAGGTATCCTCATTAGTAAGAGCAGATTTGTTTTTATGCCATGTACAAATTATTTTGCTAATAACCTTACAAATTCTGTCATTTTGCTTCAGGTGGTTAGTGCATTTGTCTTCCTTTCTCTCCCCAAAGAGCAAACGAATGGGGATTATTCTCGTTAACCAGAGTGAGTACTTAAAGCTTGTAGGATGGAGGGGAACAGCTGTATAAAATAATGCACACTGTGGACAATGAGTCTTTCCTGACTGAATAAAAGGACAAACCAAGTCTCATAACCTTATCTTTGTAGTCATAAGGAAAAGCACATCACTGTGGCCAAACTGTTGTCTCAACCAAAGCAGTGATGTGGAGTTGATGTTTACAAGTCACTAGTAGGTAGCCTTGAAATTATCATTCTGAACATTAAAGCTCCCTAAGAGGTTTTCCACAGCCTGTTGTAAAATCTCTCTCCAAAACTGGAGTTTGGCAGTTCTTCTCGAACTCAAGTGACCAATATGTGACTGCATATTTTCAAACATGGGTAGTGGAGTGGGTAAAGAAAGGACATCACTGTTAATCAGTAGTGCCTGAAGCTTTTGTCTTAATGTAGTTGTCATGACAGGATGATGCCATAAAGGGTGCCAGAAGATTTAGTGGCTTATGTGGATAATACCATGATTCAATTCTATTGCAGCAATTTTTAGAAAATGTCACAGTGGACCAAAACGGAACCGTGATGCTCTAGAAACAGCAAAACAACAATGAGTGCGCTGCTCTGGAAGACCACCAGACTCACAAACTTTACAGTGGGCTCTGGCTTTCTGGACACAGAAAAAAGTAGAACACCTTTGTCCTTACAAAAATAAACAACCCCAAAGAAACAATGCACCATAGTTTAGAAGCAGTTTTGTGTTAGCGACATTTTATCCAAGGGTGAAATCCGCTGTCCTTCAGAAGATGGTTTTGTTTACATTAATCAGTGCTAAAATATTCATTAACAGCAGAATTGCTCTGTATTATGCAAAGAAACGTTGTAAGCATTGCCTGTATGTGTTCAGCATATGAATGCATAATATTCTTAATGCTCAAACACTGCATTTCACTGTTCTGAAAAAGGACCCAAATGGCTTCCTAAAATATATATTTGATTAAAAAGAAATGAGCTTAGGATTAAATTGGCCCTTTGGATAATTATCATATGAAAGACTGGACAAAAATTACTTGGGAGTAGTAAATTGATAGAAACAAAAACCATCAGGAAAAACACAGGTATCTGCTATGACTTTTCTGCTAGTTGTTCTCTTTTGGTGCTTCTCCAGGCATCCCTGTGTGATTTTGGTATTGGTTTTGTGTAATATGGATCTCCCCTCTGGGCTGGATCCCCCCAAATGTGCCCCCCAGGAAACACCTTGGTTGCAGTCTTCCAGTGTGAAGTAGTGTAATTCTGAGTGCATTAGCCAATTTTTCCATTGAAGCAAATTAGAAATGCTGTGCAATATTCACTGGAATTGTCTACAATCCTCATACTAAGAAACTAGGATGTGCCAAATGAAAACTGGCTTTGGTCACACACATTGGTAAGTGCAAGATTGAAGTTTTTGCCTTTCCACCCTGTACTTGTGTCCTGCTGGCAGTATATAGCAAAAACCAGCTGATCTGCAATGCACCACATTACCAGGGGTTGTTTTAATCAGGTTATCAGAATGGATTAGGACGTTTGTGTTAGTTTTGTTGTCAGGAAATGAAAGCAAGATTCATGAATAAATGAAAACTAATCAGGATAAAGAAAGACAATTCTGGTTTCTTTTACAAATTGAGTCTTAACTGTGGAGTAACTGACTCCTCATAATCTGTTTTGGTTCATTGTACAGAAGAGAATAGTGATACTCTTTTATACCAGTTTTTATACCAGCTTTTATAATAGTTATCTAGTAATTTCTGAAAGAGGAATAAAAAAAGATGACTTAATACCATGTAAGAAGGCCATTTTTAGTCAAAATATTGTTTTTCTCTTGGAATTATCCCATTCCAGTTCTTTTCACTCTTCTAATAGAGGCTTAGTCATTAAGAGCATTATTGAGATGAAATGATGGTAAAGGTTTTATTCATCAACTGATTCACAGAATCACAGAATTATCGAGGCTGGAAAAGACCTCTAAGATCATCATGCCTATCCTATGACCTAACATCATCACATCAGGTAGTCCATGGCGCTAAGTGTCATATCCAGTCTTTTCTTAAAAACCTCCAGGGATGGCAAATCCATTACTTCCCTGGGCAGTCCATTCCAAAGTCTAACCACCCTTTCTATAAGGAGGTGCTTCCGAACATTCAACCTAACCCTCTCCAGGCTCTGCTCTCTCATGCTATCACTAGTTGCCTGGGAGAAGAGCCTGACCCCTACTTGTCTACAATCTCTTTTTTGGAAAAAAAAAAACAAACGCTTAATCTGTATGACTGTTAAAAAAAAATCCATGGGTTTTTCATGTTGTCTGAGACAAGGTTTTAACTAGAGTCTTATCTAAACAAAGTGATGGTCCTAAGCAGGCTGCTTACTTGGTCCTCACCTGCCTTATCTATACTCAAGGGCTGTCTCTGCATTTCTAGCACTTCAGAAAAATATCTCCAAGATACGCACCCAGCAGTATTCTGTAAATTTCTGCTCAAACTCTTCCTTCCACCACTACATCTACTGCTTAAATTAAGTTCTGTGGTCACAACGGTTTGTAATTCCACAGCTACACCTACCTCTAACACTTACCCAGGCATATATAATTTATTTGGTTTTTGCAGCAAATGCAGCACTGTAGGGTTTTGTTTTCACAACTGAAGTAGTAGCTTTATCTGAGCTTTTAGTGTGGAGGTGAAGTGACATTAGCCTCTGTGGTGAACGTGTGAGAAGGATTGGTGATGTGATTTTTTTAGGATAAGTTCTCAAGCTCTGCTTTTTATACATTCAGGTAAACCTGAATTTCTTTGAGGATCTGTTTCCTTAGATTCTGGAACACTGCTGTACCAGTTCTTCTTCTTCCTGTTATATTAGGGGCAGAGCTCTGTGGTGAAGCAGCATCACCTTCTGCTGCAGTGTGTGTAAGTGACAAAGGAAACTTTTGTTGTGCCTGAAAAGAAGGTTTCTGAACAACACAGTGCTAGATTTGCACTTCTTAAATCAGCTCTCTGAAAGCTACTCAGCTTCTCTTGGTCAACAGCAGTTTTATTTACAGCCTGCCTGCCTCAAGGGTAGGAGATAAAGTACTAGTTTGCCACCAAATATTTGTACTTCTGATCAGAACAAGAGATTGAATAAACTTAGTATTTTTATATTTGTATGTCCTGATGTAGATTATTTCTACCAGTTGGCTAAGGGTCACAAAAACATATGGAAAAACATTGTTATAGTAAAGAAAGAATAACAAGTTTACAGAGAGAAAAGAAAGGGTTAAAAGACAAAGTGTGGCCATCTGCTTGGTGGTGTTTCAGGTCTCCCCTCTCTTTCCCATAAAGGTCAATGCTGATCTTCTAAGAGACATACAGGGGAAAGGAGAGAGAGGGAGAATGAATTCTTTCCCCAGGTCTGTGTGGCAGAAGAGCAGGTTTTTTTGCAGCATGTTGCTCCCATCACAATTTGGAAACCCTTCTGCATAGCAGGAATTCAGGGTAAAAATAAGATTATGGGAAGGGATACACAGCTGTCTCATGCCAAAAGAGTCAAAGATCATCCCATGACATCATACTGAGAGAAACTGTTTTCTTTTGGTCCTGCCTTGAATTACTTGTGTTTTAAGAAATTAAAACTCTCACTAGAAAATTAGGCTGGGAGAAGAGCTAGAAAAAGACTCTAGAGCTTGTTTCTTCTCCCCTGGGTCCCAACCTGCTGATCTGCAACTCTGCAACTGTGCTAGGGTTAAGAAGGTTGAAGGACCCCCAGAGAGGGAGGTGAAGTGAGCTGGGACCCTCTCTTGTTTGTAGAGTCTTTGTACCATATAAACTGGCCTTTTTTACTGTCAAAAGGATAGAGCTTTTAGCTGGGTAAATGGAAGTTTCTTCTGATGTAGTTATAAAAGCATTAAAGAAAAGTTTTTTACTTAGAAGGGAAAAAACTCCCAACAAACCATTGAAAAAAGCCAGTAGAAGGAAAGTATCTTCAGTTTCTATAGGATTTCTACTAGAAAAAGCGGGGAAATTATTCACTGGTGTTTTGGGAGAGGTAATGAAATTTCAACAACTAAAATTAAATCTCTCTCACAACTGAAACAGAGGTAATATTGGGAAATATTGTCCACGTTCTCCAAGTTTAAGTGGCCTGTAAGTGGAGGAACAGTTGTCAGTTCCAATAGCGACGTTTCCACCATGTATTTTGGTCTTGCCAAAGTGCTTCTATTCCATGGTTGAAGGGCTACAGGAGTCTTTGTGAGTCCATAGGGCTGACCTAGGCCTAGAGAAGCAGAAAGACCTTCGGAAAGGGTGGAGAAGGGATGATTCTCAAAACAAACATGTCATCCCATTCCCTAATGAATAATGACAGTACCTGTGTTTGCAATTGCCTGCAACTATATTGGTATAAACCCATCAGAGATGTGAAGTGCTGATGTGATGTGCCTGCCAATCACAACTACATTGGGAGTGCTGTGGAGGAGATGCAGGGACTGTTATAACTTTGTAAATGTGAAGTCTGCTGGTGGCTGACAGTATCCTTGAATGAGAATAAAATCAAGGAGAGACCCTAAACTTAGTTTTTCTAAATACAAGGTAAGTTCAAAAGAAACCTAAACACATCTCTTTCTTCAGCTGTGATGGGTAAATATGTCAGTATGTGTTTTGATTTGTCCCTTGACGTTTTGTGCTTCACATCTTAATTCTAGACTTCACCAAAAACTCAGACAAAATTAACTTTTCTTAGAAATTTCCCTTTTTACTTCTTTTTTCATACTTTCACAAAGCCAGTGGTTTACAGACATAGCCTTTAACAGTTCTTGGGGGTCCCATGATGTCTGTTAAACAGTGCAAGCACAGCTACTGCAGGTACCGCATTCTCCTCCGCTATTAGCTGCTTGGCAGTGCTGTGGCCCAGCCCTGAGAGGCAGCTTAAACCCCTGTGGCTGTTTCTTGTCTGTACTGCTGCTCTGCAGTAGTTCTTTTCACTCGCTTGTCTCTGCCCCAGCACTTCCACCCTAGCCTACTTGGTGTGCATGCCCCTTTGTCTCTGGTCTCTTTGCTCAATACGGAGCAATTAATCGGCACCTCCTATTTAGTTTTCTGTGTCGACATCTTTGAATGTTGAATTTCAGTCAGTCATTAACCTCTAAATTGTCTTGCTGGCTTGGAGAATTTGACTGTTTCCTGTTTGTTGCCATCCAAGCATGATGTAGGAATTGAGATTTTAGGCCATTCAGCTGGAGCACCTTGTGCTTTGCTTCCTTCCTAGGAGGCACAGATTTGGGGCAGATATTTGGCCCATGTTACTAGTACTCAGTGTGGGGCAGCACCTGACTACATGCTTATGAAGTGAGGTGGTGGAACTGGGTGGGACAGAGCAGCAGCAATTAAGGTGGTAGAGCCCCACTTCCCTGAGACTGGTGAAAGGCCCCACCACGTCTGGCTCTGCCACAGGCAAAGCTGTTTACCGCTCCTCAAAGGAGCCTGAAGCAAGCAGCTTAGACAGAGGACACTAGGAGAGAAGCCGACATCTAATCCTTCCCCAAGTAATGTTGGTCTTGCTAAGAATTTTGCTTTCTGTGAAAAACAGTATTTCCTGAGCTGGAGATTAGGGATGAGATGCCACACTGGAAAGGGTTTCTTGCAATGTTTTCCCTGAGTATTTTCAACTGAGCATTTTGTAAAATGTCTCATTGTTACTCTACTGCAAACCAAAGTCTCAAGAGCTGGTATCAGTGCTTTTCACCAAGCAGAACTCTTACCCTGTAGCAGTATTCCATGGAACTATTGAAACATGCCCTGTGCTCTGCTGTGTAAGGGATGATTAAGTTCTTATTGCTTAAGATGAGATTCTTTCCTACGGGTGATCCCAGCAGCTATGTATATCCTTCTGTACAGGGTGCAGTGTGCAGCAGCCCTCTTTGATCTAGTTGATTGCTGCCATCTGTTCTGGAGGAAACTGCACTTCTGTAGTGATGGGGTTATACAAAAATAATAGGCTTTAGATGTCTTCAGCCAGAAAGACATGATAGACCATGCCATGAATATTTCTGAGATACCAGCCAGAGTACTTCTTGGTCCAGACAAGGAGAAAAGCTTTTCTTGCAGGTTTTTTTGTGGCTATAGTGATCGATGCTGCAAGGGGAAAAAATCCTCCAAACTCCTTTCCCAGTTCTTGAAAGGATAAAGAATGTCTAGAGGTTTGAGAAAGAAGAGAGATTCGAAGACCCATGGATACAACGAACCTTTAATAGAAAAGTTAAATGTAAATCACAGTCTGATGAGAACCTGTTGCAGTCATTCCCCACTGATTCTGCCTTGCCATGCAAGGACTGTTGCCATGCAAGTACTGTCCCCTCTCTCTGCTCTGTGTTTTGTTGAGCTGTTTTCTCTGTAAAATGAAATTAGGACATCTGTAATGCGAAGACATTCTGGCAGGCAGGGTGTCGGAAAATCTGTGTATGATGCTGTTGTAATTATGTTTTCTAGCGGTTGCAGCTTTTATCAAATGAGCACAGACATCCGTCCATGGTAATACTCCATAAATACACGTGTATGGCCAAATCACTGGGCAGCACAACATATGGGCTGAATAATCCTTAGCTTAGAATTGAATATTCAATTCATTTGTTTTCACTGAAAGAGATTAATTTCTGGTATTCTTGATCTTTTCATGATAGCTCTTTTCCAGGTTGTCCTTAGTTTGCTTTTATGTGCCTCATGATGAGTGGCAGGAAGTGTTTGCTTCAAATAGCCCCTTTGTTGATCAGTTGTACCTTGGATTCTGGTTTTCCTCAAACATTGCTGTGTTAGTTCATCATATCCCTGGTACCCCATTTTGTTCTCATTATGTAACATGTTTGTGGTAGCAGTGCAGTCTGTGTTCCTCCTCACATCTACTCTTGCCATATGTCTAATGGCAGGTAGCAGTAAGCAGCTCGTTATCTCTAACAGAGAGCCAGAGCCTTACTGCAGCCAACAGAGTCACAATAATTAATTCTAGCAGAGTCTAGAGCATCACTGAAGTTTTTTGGTTTAACACTTTCCTAAAACTGAGCTGGTAGGAAAGGCAGAGCAGGTTGCTTTTTGAGGTGGTGATTTGAGCAACTGGATCAGCAGAAGGAAGTTCTGATTGGTTTTTAACTCTGACTTCATTTATTCTAACTGCTATTGTACCTTAGCACTAATAGAAAGACATTGGAATATTGGAGTACTCAACTACGGAGTAGAAGCTATACTCACACCCTGAAGGTCTCTCCAGCTATGATGAGCTCATCAAGGCAACACATGGTGATCTCATAGGAGTATATTTCTGCCTCCTAGCCAAAAACACATTTAATCTGCTCTTTTTGTGGCATCTCTCTGTTACAGAATGCTGAATTTCACTTGTGTAGATTTGTTATTTTCACAATCTGACTGCTGTAATCTGTCATGTTTGCAATCTGATTATTTTATTGTTAAATATCATATTAATTAACACTACACTTATGCTGACCCATTAGCAATGTTCATTTGGGTCATGCCATATAGATAAGTTTATCATGAACGCAGGTACATGGATTTCCTTTGTATACTATCACATTACTCAAGTGTTCTTCCCACCTTGGTGAAAGTGTTATTCTGTAATGTCAAAAGAGTCCACTGAGCTGTCTCTCTTGGCACAGATTCTTCATTGTCAGTTCCCACACATATTGCTCCAGTGTTTGTTTGCACTGGGCAACATGAGCTGGTGCTGCACTCATGTCTTTCCTAAGCCCTCTGTTACTTGTATGCAAAGTGGTTCTCATGGTGTCACTGCAGGAATCATGTGATTTATTTTGCATGCAAGGGAGATGCATCTCATTTTCTCCTTTGGCAGTAACTAGGTATCAATACTTCAATTGTCAGGTCAAGTCTCCTAAATAACATCTGGCTGAGCCTGCTGTTTCTTTATTTGTTAATAAAGCAATATTTTTCATATCATCTTGCAAAGCTCTATTACTCAGAGGCTGTGCTTTACTTATGTTGTGGCTCTGAGTCTCATTTCAAAACAAACCTCTAAACGCAATTTGTGATGGGATTGTCTGTCAGAGACAGTGTTTATCAAACACTGCCTTCCTCCTCTGCAAAATGTTTGCCTATATTACCTGATGTCCTGTGTGCCTGGGCATTAGTTATCATCAGAAATCTGAAGAAAGTCTCCTTTTGGGTTGGGGTTCTTTTTGACATTTCTACCCTAAGTTAGACTGAAATGAGTGAGCTTTGAGGTGATGGTATAGGTGATACATAAAAAGGAGGGGCAGAGGTGACCATTTAAGTCATAGTGCTATTCAGAATTGTTGTCACTCATTAGGTCTCCATTCATGGACTCATTTGCTGCAGCTACCTTGGTTTGTACATGTTGTAAACCTCAGAATGGCATTTCCCAGTGACCAGCAAAACAATAAGGAGGTCAGCCTTTGTACCAACTAAAAGACACTAAGGGGAGAAACAGCAGTTTAAAGCTGTTTAAAGCCCAAATCCGTGTTGTTCCTCCTAAGCCTTCCATTTAGGATTATTTGAATTGACATACATTGCTGAGAGGTTTCTTGCTACAGGCAGTGACTGTATTGATGGTGACAGTATCTATGACTTCTGCAAAAAAGAAAGCAGCCTCAATGAGGGCTTTGAAAGGATTAGTCTGTTCAGATGCCAGATTCGGGAACTGAAGCCAGTTATGAGTATGTTAACATTTCATTTAATTGCAAACTGCCGTTACCAACCCTCTCAGTAATATGGACAGAATAACTGCTTTCACTGAAGTGTGAAGACTGGTATTGTGTTTAGGGTTATCATTCCAGTAAGCACTGATGAACTAGGAAAATGAATGTAAGAAAGTATGGCAACAAACTTGAAGAGGGGAGATATAGGTTAGATGTTAGGAAAAAAATCTTTCTCATAAGGGTGCTGAGATGCTGGGACAGGTTGCCCAAGGAAGTTGTGGCTGCCTCATCCCTGAAAGTGTTCAAGGCCAGGCTGGATGGGGCCCTGAGTAACCTGATCCAGTGAAGGTGTTCCTGTCTGTGCAGGGAGGTTGGAACTAGGTGATTTTTAAGGTCCCTTCCAACCCTAGCTGTTCTATGATTCTATGATTGAAATTAATTGTTGATACTATGGTGCCAGGGTTACACGCATGAAGAAAGTTACTCTGAGATTTTGGGTTTCTTTAGGGGGAGACACATGTATTAGTTTATACAACAAATGGAGAAAAAACAAAAAAACAAAACAAAAGAGCCCAGATCTCTAACAAGACTTGGTACATGAGGTGGTCTGTAAGCACTTCATTAGTTTTGTCCTTGAAAGTAGTTCTCAGGTTGATTTGAAAACAAATTGTTTAGTGAGAAGAAACAAAGAATGTGGCATTGAAACGTGAAATAAATCCCTCAGAGTTTGATCTGAAGTGCTGGAAACACATGGAAATGTCTGAGGGTCAGAATAAATAATACAGGATTTTGATTTAGTAGTAGCAAACTCTAACCTGCCTTAACTGCCAATTCATTAGTTGTGACTACCCAGTCCATTTCTGTTGCAAGGCGGATATGCACTGCACTCCTCTGAGGCGATTCCAGTTGTGAGGCTCATCAGGCTGGGATTACAGCTGTCCTCTAAGGGAGGGCATAATGACGCTCGTTTGTATGCTATTTAATTGAACGTTTGTTGGATCTTAACATGAAAAGTACAGCAAAACCTCTGTTGAACCAGAATTAGTTTTTTTACATGAAATGAAGACTTCACTTGAGTAAGCCTGCTTCCTGCCTTTCATTAGCAAATTAAAGCTTCTTTGTGTGCTGGAGTGAGGAATTTGAAGTAGAAAGGGATATCAAAGGCTGGTGTTTTCTGCTGGGTGTTTTTTCGGATCATGGTCTTGGGAAGTGTCTGGAATGCTGGAACTGCTGCAGGGAGACTCGGACACAGATTGGGACTGGCAGGTTTGTGCTCTAGGCTCCATGAGAAGACTTCGGCAGAAACTACTTTTGTTTAAAACATTTCTGACTTTCTGCATTATTCAAGACTTAAGGCCTTTTGCAGAGTTCCTGTGGCATCCCTTGCTGCAAACAAATGCCCATCTGTGACCTGACTGCTGGCCACTGCCACTGTACACAGTCGTCCCAAGTTTTTTCATTCATCCCAAGTTACAGATGGAGCTAAAAATCAAAAAAAAAAGAACTTGGTACTGAGGAGTCGTGAGGCTGGGGACAATGCACATTTGCCCTAGAATTGTATCACTGTCTCTGGAGGATACAAACATTTGCATGAATTGTTAAGATTAAAGTACAAGGCTTTGTATTTTAGAGATCCAACTTTATACCAGTTACGCCTGGCAAATGCAATCTGAAGTTAGACCAAAGCAACAGGTTTTGTTTCTGTTTTCCCACTTTTTGGGGAACCTACAAGAGGCATCATGATTTTCCTAGTAAAATTGTTCATCTTGGGATCCTTTGTTAATCTTAAAACTAATATGTCTGTTAAGATATGCAGACTGACTTGCATTTAACTTCCTAGCAGACAAAGGTCTGCCTTTACTGTCACAGAAAGAGGTTCAAGGCTAATTTCTGACAGGGAATAGAGGAAAGCGAGAATTTGGTGTGCTTCTGGAGAGGAGTCTAAGTGAAAGTTGCACCAGAGCCAGTTGCCAGGTGGGGATATTGCTGTGCTTGTCCCAATGTCTTTAGTACAGAAAGCCTTGGGTAGTGGTGTGGGGTTGGCAGGCAGATTAATGATGTTTATTAAATTTTAGAGTTTTTTAAATGGTGGCACTGATGCAAAGGTCACACAAAACATGCACAGCGCCAGAGAAGCTGTGTGCAGATATCTGATGGAACTGAAAAGAACACTTAGCCATTTCATTCTCTGAGTCTCTCACGCCATTACTGGGCACCATGAGCAGAAAGGAAGACTGAAGCAGAGAAACACATAGTGGCCCTTGCAAGCTGCAAGATCCTTTCTGAACGTTGCTGTTCTTTGGCAAAGCACATTTTCGTGCTGTCTTTTGGAGACTGGGTTGCTTTTCTCAGTGCTTAACCCTGAACATCTGTGATCTGAAACCTCTGTGGGGTGAAGAAGATCAGAAGCACCACTTTAAAAGCTTGTGTTAAAAGAGATGCCTTTAAAAAGTACGCATAAAGACTACAAATCTTTCTCTGAATCATTTCCTATGAAAGGAAAGCTGTGGACAGACACTTTTTGACTGTGCCATGAGTCATAAACTCCCAGCCACACTCCAGTCAGGAGGAGGAGGAGGGCTGACCTCACAGCCATGACTCTCAGTTCAAGATGATTGACCACTTCTTGATAGTCTTCTGGAGATGACGTACAGCTCTCCCTTCACTCTAGAATCCACAAGCCAAAACATCTGGGAAGGGAGCAAGTGGTGGTACCTGCCACAGACCAACAGGCTTTTATTGCAGATGAAAACTGTCGGTCACTTGTTGAACTGTGCCATCTGTATGCATGACCAGCCCCGCTTCTCATTATTTTGGAGAAAATAAAAAGCATCAGGGAAAGAAAGGCCAGGTTTGAACTGAAACAACTCTGGTTTGCAGTCGTGGCTGTGAAAAAAGATTAAAGATCTAGTTTCCCAGAGAAATCCTGGAGTGAGATGATGTGCTGGGGCTTCTCTATGGGCAAAGCAGGAGAAAACCAAAAGTCTGACAAACTGACAGTGCTTGCTGGGCCATGGGAAAGGTGCAGGGTCAGCTTGGCCTGCTTGGAGATGCGGTGGGAAGGAGTGGAGGAGGAGATGAGAGAGCTGAGGCAACTAGGATGATTGGGCTGGTTTGTGGTGAATCCTGGAAGGCTAGCATGGTAACCATAGTGATGTGGTGGCAATTTGCAGCGGTGTGGGGCTACAGGCTTGGGGATGTAGAGGGGAGGCTTTGCACACAATGGATTGTTTTCAGATGCATCTCTGAAGTCCGTGTGTTCAAGCCTTCAATCATCACACTTCTCCACAGGAGCTGTGGGATGGTTCCTGTATTCCAGAACAGTTCATTTCCCAGGTCCCACTAATACACTTCATAAGCTTCAGATTGTCCTGCTTTGGCAGGGTGTGTGTGTGCGCGCTGGGGGCAGCTCTGTAAGAATGTCTCAAGTGTTGGACATATGACACAAATGAGTCCAAACTTCATTAGAGCAAGTGTGACATGTAAGATGGCTATTTGTTAGAGAAATGATCAGCAGCTTGTACCATTTCATATCTCAGAGTGGTGTGAGCAAGCATCCCTCTAGTAGTGTGTGCTTTGAAATGGATGCTATTTTATGCAGACCAGAACAGACTGAGTCAGTGAACTCTGCAAGACTGAACAGCCAGCTCCAGAAAACAATGTGATGTCCTCTAGTCTTTGTTTCCCTTCAGTAATGGTGGCTAAGGTTCAGTTGTTTATGGCCTTGCTAGTAAGTATGGGAAGGCAATTATTGTAAGAGCAGGAGGTATCTCAGTAAAATGTTCACTGAATCACAGAATCTTTGGTTTAGTCCAACCTTCAACCCATCTTTGCTAGCTCATGCCTAAAACCATGTCCCTTAGCACTACGTCTCTATGCCTCTTAAATACCTCTGTGGATGGTGATTCCCCCTCTGGTTTGAGCAGCTTGTTCTAATGTTTGATAACCCTTTAGGGAAGAAATTATTCCTAACATCCAACCTGAACCTCCCCTGGTGCAGTTTGCAACTATTTCCTCTGATCTTATTACTTGCCACCAGGACGAAGAGGTGTTCCCTGTCCTTGCAGAACCCAGTGACTGGTCTTGTTGAACCTCATACAATTAACCTTGGTCCTCTCTAGATCCCTCTGTAAAGCCTCTCTACCCTCCAGCAGATCAACACACTCACCCAGCTTGGTATCGTCTGTAAACTTGCTGAGGGTGCACTCAGTAACCTCATCCAGATCTTTAATGGTGACATAAAATAGCATGGGCCCCACTACTGAACCCCGGGGACCCCACTTGTGAGCAAATACCAGCCAGATCTAACTCTGTTCACCACCACCCTTTGGGCCTGGCCCTCCAGCCAGTTTTTCATCTTGAGCAGTCTGTACTTATCCAAGCCCGAGGCCCTAAGTTTCTGAAGGAGGACATGTGGAAGCAGTTTCAAAGGCTTTACTGAAGATCAATCAATGCCCACAGCCCTTCCCCAGGCCAGCTGCATCTACCATGGTGGGGGCAGCAGAAGAAGAGGTGGAAACCACTGCTGCTGGTCAGAGTAGGTAGAGCTCTCAGCACCTTCCTCTGTGCCCTTCCCTGCAACTGACAGACTGGCAGACACCCCCCCTCCGTGACACTGTGCTGGAAGGGACACGTTTCCCTTGGGGTGGGCAGAGGCTTCTTTGTCTCCATCTCACTCCCTCAGTGTGTCTGTCACAAGCTGGCTGCTTTGGGAAGGTCTCCCAGCATGAGGGACTGCTCTGAGCCGCTCACTCCGGGCCTTTCTGTGCTGTGCTATTCTGTGCTTTTCATCTCTGAAGGGAGCAAGGACAAAGAGAGCTTGCATATGCAAACACGGATCTGCACTGGCGATGTGTGAGCTGGCCAGGCTTGCTGTGCATGGGAACTGCCTGTTTCTCACTGGAAATAGGTGACTGTGTATCATGCTCCTTGCCTGAGTGCTCAGATAGGGTGTGAACGGGAGGACTGCATTTTCTTTCTCTGTTTAGCTTTTAGTTATCGGCTTTTTTAGCACAGCTGAATGGAAAACAGTGTTTGTTTCCAGAAATGGGTTTGCAGCAGCTCCTGGAACACGTTGCAAACGGTCAGGCGTTCGGGCACACCCTGCACGGAGTAAATGGGGATTGATCCATGCGAATAGACCATGGAGCTGAATAATTGCGCTCCCAAACTCTCCCGGGAATGCTGTAAGAGTCTGAATGTTGTGGGAGGAGGACTAGGATGTTTTTGGTGAAGCTTGACTTACCATAAATAGATAAAAATAAATAAGTAGGCTAAATTAGTAATGAACAGTTCAGCCAGCAATAATGCTAAATAAACACACTGAATTGTAATGAAAATACTAAAGCTTCTTTGAACTGGAACTGGAAATCCAAGGAGAAATAAACTGCATGGCACTTAAATTAGCACTCACTATAAAATATAAATATAAGATATAAAATATAGATTTATTTTTTTATCTTCTGATATTTTAAAGATTCATATGTTCCCTCTGTTGAGAAGGTTTGATCTAGACCCTATTCAATTCTGTATAGGGATATAAATCACTAAAGAGTTACAGAATTCCTTGATGTATGCTTTTGGACAGTAACTATATTTGTAGAGGCTCTCATGAGGGTACATTTACACTGATATGAGAATGGTTTAAATATATATATATAGCTATCTGCATAGAAAGCATTTTTATAGGATTTTCCACGTGTATGTGTGTGTGTGTGTGTATGGTGTGGGTTGTATGACTTTAACTCAAACTGAATTGGTAAAACTTACATCTAGAGATAAACCCTTTAGTAGGCAGGCACCTGCACTTGAACTTAAAAGACAATAATTTTCTACTTGTGAGTTCTCCTGAGAAGAACTGGAAAAATCAATGCTCTGCTATGCAGGAGAGATTCTGCTTTGCAGCCAGCCCAGGGAGTGGTGTGGTGCAAGTGTTTGCCTGTGCTCTGATCATGGCATAGCTGAGATGGCCCTCATCTGGTGGCATGATTTTGCTCAGGGGCCACCAAGTACTGATCAGCTTCTTGTGGCCACTTCAGACCATATATTAAACGTTGAGGGCTGTGCTATTGCTGCACACTATGGTGTGAACCGAAGACTTAAGAGCAGCTTGAATGAGACTGATCAAGGCAAAGAAAAGCAAAGTGCAAACAGAGCTTCCAGCAGTGGATCAGGATAGTTCCTTTGTAGAAAATGCAGCTGCCTTTTCGTTGATGGCTAAATCTTTGGGTGACGGGGTGAGAGCAGCTTTGGGATTGCATGTGGGCAGTCCTGATTGATGGGCTGGGGATAAGCAGTTTGTTGACTAGGAGAAATCAAAATGCTCTGTGGGAATAGGAGTGCTTTTGAGGTTAAGTGGTAGCTGGAAATTGCCACCAATATCCCAGTGGTGAACAGTTGTGACTCAGTGTGCAGACTGGCAATTATGTGCCTCTAAGGATGTAGGCAGCATGCTGACAGTGATAGGGAAAAGAGCTACCAGGAGCTAAGATCCACTAGTTCACCTCATAAAAATGGGATTATCTCCATCCCCAAATTCTGCAAAACAGCTCTTAGAAACAGAACATATCTATATTCTCTGGCTGCACTACACAACAAACAACATCAGAACTTCAAAGAAACTAATAAGCTGTATGTTCTTCCAATGTAAACTGGAAATGAAAAAAAATGAGTGCCTTTTGCTTTATTATAATACCATGGATCAGAGTGAAATAATAGTTCTGCATATGAAGTAGTTAGGAGAATGCTCACCCCAAACCTCCTGTGATTGGGCAGTGGAGGTGCCAACACTGGAGGTAATCAGGAGAGTTAATAAATTGAGGTGCAGTGGAAATAGATTAATGGTAATTTAACAACATGCCAGGCCTCTTAGAGAAATTAGTATAATGTGTTTAAGTCTCATGTACAAATAACTTTAAACAGAAGAGAATGAGGGAAGGAGAACGTGGGAGATTTATTGCAGCAAGCAGCCGGAGTCAGCTTGCTTTCACAGAACAGGAGAAGACAGCACAGGTGCCAGGTGGCTGTAGCACTTCCTCCTTCCCTCAGCAGGAAGTAAAACACAGTGAAAAGGTATGTGAGCATCCTTACTGTGAGGTGTTCAAGTGCCTGGGAATGGCTGTTTCTCACATTGAATGTTCCTGGAATAGTCAATTTCTACTGAAGTCAGTGGCCTCAGATTATGGCACCCAATCCCAGCCCTCCCCTTCTGAGTATCGACTCTGGGGTTCTTGCCCAACAAATCCCCACAGGGGTTTGCAGAGGGGATTTTGGTTTTTTGGGGATAATGTAAAATGCTGCTGATTTTGTAATTTTTTTTGTCCCCCTTGCATTGTTGTCAGCTTGTGAGAAGTCACCATGTCCGCGTGGTTTCCCAACAAAGGATGATAAACATCAATCCATCACAGACAGAATAGATGCAGCCAGTGATTTTCTGCCTGCTGGGAATCCATCTCTGCCTGCAGACCTTGACTAGATACTTTATAACTATATAAACAATTACTTGTAAGCTCTGCTCTAAAGAGAAGTGGGGGGTGAATTCTATGCAGGAGTTCAGGATGTTTTTAGGTTAGCAGAAGGAATGAATGGATGGGTGTTGGGAATGCTTTAGCAGATGGCTGTGGACACAGTATAAAGAACAAGCAATGACAACCTGGGCCCTCTCTGACAAATGCAGTGCACAGGGCTATGCATTGCAGGGTTTCAGCATAGTTGGGTACCGCACAAAGTTGTCGCTGGTGTGCTGAAGGCTGTTTCCTCCCCCTCCAAAGAGCTCTTGCACGTGGATTGTCTGTTGTTTCTGCTCTAGCCCTCAGCCCTGCTTCAGGGTCTCTGCCCCTGTCATTGCACCCCTAAATGAGGCAACAAGCATAGACCTGGGGATCCTCCACACCTAAAGTCAGACACTGATGGCAGTCTGACACTTCACCTCAAGCACATTTGGAGACTTTCAAAATGAAATATTCTTCATTCTTTCACACTGGTCTGGGAAACATAATCTGGGGATAAACGGCATTGCAGGCAGGATCTTTGCTGACAAATTCTCCTTCTACATTTCCTCTTTGCACAGGGCTGCACCAGCTCAGCCACCTTTCATGGTGAGAAAAACAAGGAATAATTTTATTTCTTAGTGACATTATTGTCTCTGCTCCTGCAAAAGCATCTGTGTGCCTAAGTAGACTCTCTAAGGACTGTGTTTTAAAAAATATCTAAGTGAATGCAATAAAAAAAAGAAAAAACCTTCATAAAAAAGAAAAAAACTTCATTTTTTTCCTTGCGTAAAATAGAGACATTATTTGCAATATTTAATGGCTTTACTGTGATTGTGCTCACCCCCCTCCCATGTTCATTTTTTGTGGCTTGTTTAGCTCTACTGTCAGTGCTGTTCACTGAAACAGCACGTTGTAACTGAGTAGACTCCTACATGACAGGGTGATTTATAAATATTATATTCAGTCAGAACATATTTATGCAGGACAGCCATTTAATTGGTTATTTCCAGAGACTGAGCCACTAACAGTTATTTTAGAGAGAAAAAAATGACTGAACTTCTGTACAAGAAGGGCTGCTTTTGGCTGTTACCCTAATGCATCTACTGTTGCTAGACAAAAATAGATGAGAAGTTAAGCTCAAGGCTTTGTCTGCCTCAAAGATACCTTAGGAAGATGAAAAATCAGGACTTGCTTCTCCTAAAATTGATATAAAACTTCACTGATGTCAATAGCACAGATGTGAGGTTTGGAAAAATTGCAGGGTGAAAGAAATGTTCTTTGCTTTCTGAATTAAGTGTTTGATTTAAAGTTCATAAATGCACTTTAGAAATCCTTGGCTTAAATCTCTTTTTTGAGGCAATAAAGTACCCCAGGCTCTTATGTCACAGAGCTAAGTCTAAAAAAAAACAGAGAAGAGAAACAGATGTAGACAGATGTAAACCTTGATTTTGCTTTAAGATTTCAGTGTGTGGGCTGGAATCCCTGGGCCAGCCCTGCACACTGGGATCTGCCAGTGTAAATCACAGAATGGCTCACGTTGGAAGTGACTTCAGAGATCATCTAGTTCCAACTCCCCTGCTATGGGCAAGGACAGCTCTTACTACACCAGGTTGCTCTGGGAAATATCTGGCAGCAGAATGAGTTTTGCTGTAAAATTACAACCAAAAGAAAATGCCCATATCGTGTTTTTAGTGATGAAGAAGATCTGCATCTCTGACTGGTTTGACTGGATCAGGAATGTCCAGGACAGCAGGTCATACCTTTGCTGAACTAGGTACATTAGAGTTTGAAAATAATAACCTTTGTAGGTCAGCTGTAACTGTATGAGAGATTTATAGGGGAGAATTTTGTCTTGATGTACTGGTACTCTATCCAGATGTGTGTTCCCAGATGTGTGTGCCAGGCATGGGCTTTCTTTTTGTAAATCCTGGGATGTTGCTGCACTGTGAAAAGCAGAACTCCTGAGTGCCACAATGTGTGTTGCTATATTGCTCACTACAATAGGGCAAAACAACTTAAGATCTCAATTATAAAATTATCCCTTTCACAGTTCATGCCATTTCTAGTCCCTCACTGCAGTAGATAGCTTAATCAGAATGCAGGACAGGTTTACAGAGCGGTTTTTCCTCCTGCCTCACTGCTCCTGAAACTGCTGCAGATCTTCCCAGCTGCTCTGCAGGTTTTGTTTATTCACCTTCCATCATCCTCCTTGTTCTTCATACTTTGAGGTCAGTAGATGACCGGCAGGTCTGCCCAATTTATTCCTGTATATGACAAAAGAGACCTGGGTCAACCAATGAGCCATGAGCTTCTATTTCTATTTCACTGCGGTTGTACAACAATGATCTGCACACCGCCAGTCATCCACCATATTGATGACATTAGCTGGTAATTAAAAACCCAGCCAAGCCAGGCAGAGGAAGATGACTCAATTAGCAGAATGTCACTGCATCTAATTTACTTTGCTTATCACAGATTTATTCCCTAATGAATTAGAGAAGAAGAGCAGGACACCTTCAGAGGGAGATCTAGGGGCTTAACGGCTTAAATGCTTTCTAACACCTTTATGCTTGTGATTTGGATTGTAGTGCATGTGCCGATCGTGCTAATCACAGGGAAAGTCTGCTACCCAGAGAGAGTATCAGCTGAAGTTGTGCTGTTGGCTATTTCATATGATGAACGCTGGCTAGGTTGGATCTTCCTTTGTTTATAAGCCTTCATATATTTTCAGCTGATACTAAGCGGGGGCTTTGAATGTTAATGTCATTGGGAATGTGCTCAGGGAGCACATCTCAGTTCTCGTGGAACTGCCACTGAATGTGGTATTTGGCCTAGTGTGAGAGATTTCCTGGAAACTAAAGCATGTCAGAAATAGACATTTTCCACTGTAATGAGTATTTTAAGGCACTTCTTCATGTTTTTCTCATTTCGAATATGGTGTTCAGATGATTAACAATTAGATTAACAGTTCACATATTTTACTGAAGCCCTTTGGAAATACTTTAAGAGACTATTGGACAGCTGTACAGCTGAATATGTGTGTAAAGTGAAGGCTGTAAACCATTATCTCCCGTTTTCTCTTCTACTCTCTTCAGAGCAGATAGCATAGCATATTAGGGCTGATTTAAGTGAGGATATTACTGAGCACTGAGCTTTTAATCTTGTCTGTGGCAAAGCTCACATGGCTTCATGGATCTCACTGAGCTTGCGGGGGCTGTATAGGGGTCTGTACATGCTGGTTGCACAATGGGATCAGTATTACAAGCTGTGGGATTGTTACTTCTATTGGAGCTTGTGTAACAGTGTCAAACACCTGACCTTTTTTAGCCTGTAAAGATGATTCCAGACTTTGCAAAAAGACATAAATTGAAGTAAACTATCTTATTCTAATAATTGTTTGATTAATAATAATAAATATAACAGAAAATATGAAGCTTTTAAAGTTTCCAAAGCTATTAAGGAATGTCTCTCTAGAGAAACTGTAATGAGATGAATGCTTTTCTGCAGCATATATCTTTATTTGCTGATTGCAGGAGGGAGGGAAGAGTTCATAATGAGAATGTATGCAATATGAAGCTGTCTTTGTTTCTGTCCTGAATCCATTACCAGGGTATGAGAGATGTTGATTCAGTAATACTGCAACTGTCCCTAAAATTCACTCCTTCCACTACATTTATAATACAGCTTCTGCAGAAAAGGAAAAATGTTTAGATACAGGTTACAGTGAAAGATGGATACAGGTACTTTGTAGATGTAAATGTTACACTTTAAATATTCTTCTCTGCTATTTTCTATTTCTGTTCCCTCATGTCTTGACCCAGCTGTTGTCAGTATTACAGAAAACAATTTCTTTAGCAGTGCACAGTTTTTCAAAGGCTTCTTCCCTACCCTATCTCACTTGCAACAAACTGTTTTGCAGATATTTGATCATTGCCAAACATACTCTGTATAGGCTTGAGAGAGAAAATCTCACTAAGGTATTCCTGTTTAGCTAATAATGACAAGGAAGTCCAAACCGTCTCCACTGAGTCACTGGAGTTATAGTGCAAGAAGGTACTGTGTCGTATTCAAACGCTGTTAATGACTTGGTAAAGGGTATTTTGTACATGTGGAATTACTGAGATCACAACATTGAGACTTTTATAACACTAAGTGGATAATGCAAGTTCATGACTAGCTGTACCAGTGATTTTAACCATTATTCATTCCATTCTAACTCTGCTGTTAATGTGATAGTTGTTATTATTACTTGCTTTGGTTATTATCTGGAGAATAGTGTTCATGCACATTGTTCTTCTCAGGCATATAGGCTACAATACCCAGCTTAAAGAGACTTTCAAAGACAGTTTCAGAGCTAGATCTGTTCTGTTCACAGTGGGTAGACCTTACTCCTATAGCCTTTCTAATGACTGTCTTGATGGAAAATGTTGCAGAATTCCACAGGGGTATCCCAGTTAAGGTACAAGAACAGTAAGAATAGGCAACAAAAGAGATTAAATATTCATTCATTTTGGTTTTGGATATACTGGGTACAGAGACTGAGTCTTTTCCTGTTTTCTATTAGTGAGCAGTTTCTTGAAGGTTTGCAAACCACAGGTACCTTTAGCATAGCTGTGTTGTTGCAGCATTGGAGCTGGTGTGCTTACTAAAAATGTTAGTGTGAAGAGTGAGCAGAGGTGGCAAAGAAAGCTGGGAACCTCCTCAAGGATCCAAGAATGAGAGGCTTAATCTCAGTGCTGTGAAACAGAGGGAACAAGAGGAGAGAAGCTAAAGGGTGTCATCAGCAAAGTTTATGCCAAAAAAGATGAAGCTTGAGTGTAAATGCAAGGAAGCCTGTGGATGTGGGTGCTGGATTATGGTTGGGTGTTGTAGGTGATGAACAGAATTCTGTAACATTGCAAAAGGAAAGATACCTTATAGGACGGTGTAAATGACTGAAAATCTACCCATTAAGGAAAAGAAAGATGTGAGTCAAAGACGGTTGTATTAGAGGAACTGACACTTCCACACACTGTAAATCTCAGGGATGCAACAGATCAAAGGGGGTGGAACCCAGGATTAAGAGTGTACTGAATGAAGACCATCCCCTGAGCCATTCTGGTTGTAAGAGTCAGTGCAAATATCACTGTTACGTTCAGAAGCAGCACCTTGGAAAATGACTGTTCAAACAGATCCTAAGGTCAGTTATACAGCATCTCTCTTCCCCATGGGATATCAAAGTGCTTTATGAATCAGACACATCAAGAAAAGAACTTTGCTGACCAAATATTTATTTTAAGTGATAGCACTGGAAAATGCAATGGATGAAAGGAACTTTAGCCCCTCAGGCACATGTATAAATCAGTGACAATCCTCTGATCTGATTTTTTGGAGTATCTTTTTTAGATTGCCATCCACATACGTGGCTCTCATTTAGCTCCTTTAAGGGCTTTGTCCCTGGTCTCCCCACTCTGCTGCAAAGCAGCCATAGTTCATTTAACTAGAGACAATGTGTATGTAGGCAGAGGTTGTGTGCAAAGTAAGCACTGGAGGTCCTTTTATTGCTTTTGAGGGAGCTGAAGAAGAGCACAGTAAGGGATGGTTTCATTCACACATAACAAGCTGGACACCGTCAAGTGTCACTTTTAATTCTCCACTCATTGATTAGAAAGAAAAGAAGCAGCTTGTCTAATCCAACCACCTGTCTTGCACTAATTAGGGTCCACAACTTTGTGCACTCATTATGTGAGTGTTGGGCAGTGGTGGTGGTACATGGGGACGAAGGGTCTGAGAATCCAGTCTGGATGCACTGATGAGGAGGAATATCCATGTTTGCTTGTCAGTCACATCCTGACAAAGCATGATTGTAGAGGAAGAAAAGCAGCACAAGGAGAAGCATGTCTGGGAGTGCATGGTTGTGTAAGAGAGGAAACATCTCGGAAGGAGGGTTCCTGCCACCTGTAAGACCAGAAGAGGAAAAGCTGTAATTTTATCTCTGTAGAGCTGAGGACCTACTGGAACAGTGCCCATTGTGTCAAGGCTGCTTGGCTTTTTCCTAAGCTCACCTGCCAGGTGAGCTCATCAGTGAGTGTGACCCTCTGCAGATTGCATTTTAACTTCCCAGAAGTATTTCCCAGCATCTGGTTGCCCAACTCCAGCACTGCTCCTTGCACATTTACGTTAATATATTTTACTCTTGTGCACTGCAGGAGGAGGCATGTGGAGCTAACCAGTGCCTCTGCCCTGCCTTGGAGCTCACCTCACTGCCTAGCTCTGGAAGGGTGTCAGGGTGCTTGCTGACAGTGCTCAAGATGAGGGAGGGAACAAAACATTTTCTCAGAACAAGGATGTGCTGTGCCAAAACCAACAGATTAACAAGTAAGGCACCAAGACATTTTAACATGACCTAATAAAAACACTTCTTCCCCAGCAACCAAGACAGAGCCTCTGCTGCAGCCAAGTAAAATGCTCTTGCAGCACTGGGGAAAATCAGAGCTTTGGAGCACAGGGAACAGAAGTCAAAAGAGTGAGCTGGGACTCATGGAAGGCTGCTAGAGGCAGCTTGCCCATCCTGCCATGGCAAACTGTGGTTCAGCTGGATAAATGCTGTTTTATGAAGAAGCTACTTTCCTCAAGCACCTAAAATAAATAAATAAAATGCAAGACCCACCCTTTAAAAAAAGGTTGTTTGATCAGCCATGGAGAGAATGAATATGAGTCTGGAGTGGAATACGATTATGAATCCCTTAAATAACATTTCTGTCTTTGACTCAGCCTCTCAAGGCCTTCCACAGATGAATACCAATGACCCAGGCCTTCATTATCCCATCATTACACAAATCCTGCAGTTAATTTATGTATAGGAAAAAACTAGCAGCTACATAAGGCTCCATCAGCTGCATAATTGCCACATGTATTATAAAACAGCAGCAAAGGCTGTCTGTGAATACAAGTCATCTCTGCTCATTAGAAACCTCCATGAATTAATTAACTAGGGTGTGTTCTGCCATTCCTAGCTAGAGGTATTGTCTCTGCATGGCTCAAGATTCAGTCTTGGTCTTTCCAATTATTTATTGGAGATACTAGAGAAACCAAGATCAGTATTTGGCCTAAAGCAAAGCTTAAGGAGGCCAGATTGGGTGCTGGAGTCTCCAGCCAGGTCTCCAGCCAGCCCAGCCTTCTCTAAGAGCAGATATGATTCCTGTGGGTCTCTGCAGGAGAAAGGCTCCCACTCAGGTTTTGGGTTCCATCAAAGCCCATCTATTTACTAGCCAAAGCTCTCATAAGGGGAAGGCTGTGCCCTCAGTTTAAGCTGTGCTCACAGCTCCATTGCAGCCTGGTCTGTGGAGATTGCAGGGGGTCACATTTGCTCTGCAGAGAGATACATCTCTGAAAGCTGGCTGCTGGCATTGGCCTGGCTCAGTGTGAGGTTAGCTGGTCTCTCCATGCAAGATGTGAAGAGGATGTATCCAACCTGCTATGGTTTTCCTTCCCAACTCTTTAGTCAGTGTTTGAGCTCTTGGCATACAGGTCCAGATTTCAACCTTTAAAACTCATAAAGCAACCCTATAATTTAAGTAGAAAAATGGAAGGATTTAGGAATTTTCCACAGTGACATTTGTGTACTAAAATTAATGTGCTAGCATAGTGCTTATAAATGCCCAGGTTTGTGTTTGCTTATGCATGAGAAAAATGTGCTCTGCTAGACTGTCTGCAGCAATTAGTTAAATTACTCATACATCCATTATTTTAAAAAGGCTCCTATTCTGCTTTGAGCCTGTGTTTGTTTAGTGCCACCTGTTAATAACTTTCTGTTTGAATGATGGCCACTGATTTTATTTATACTTTTGAATGTCAATCACACGTATATTTCTGAAACTCAATTTGAGCCGGTAGGTCTGTCTGGATGCTTTCATGGGAAGTGGAATTGGGCTTTACCTCAGCACATGACATGAGTGATGCAGACTATTTGGTATGTGTCTTGGTGAAACCCAAGTAGAACAGATACATTAAGGAGAAAAAGCTCTGCTGATGAGAACAGCTGGCCAGGAGTACTGGACAGTGGGGGTGATATGTTACTTCAAGTTTTGTTCTGAATTTCAGCTGAGTGCTTAGCAGTCGGGCACCTTTGTGCTGGTAAGACTCATCATGTAGTTAATGCTGGATTTCTAACAAAACATGGCAACACCAAACCTCTGAGTCAGTTCTGATGTGAAGGGAGGAAAATACGACTCATTCCCAGGAAGGAGTCTGCTAATTCTTTTCAAAGTTACTGAGGTATTTTTAGTTTATTGCTACTATTTAAAGCAAATTGCATGTTTTGAGCAATTAAAAATAAATTCCTAATGTGAAACTAAAAATACTGCTCCATATTTTCAAATCTATTTTTAGTCTGACATAAATAATATTTGTTCATTCATATTTGAACTATGGGCACATTCCTGTGACAATCTTTCCCCTGGGAAAGGCCACTTTTTTGTACTGGTGAACATTGTGGGAGTGGTGGTGCCTCTCGTCCAGAGAGAGCCTACACAATGCTCCAGAATGGCTTAAAATAACTCACTGTTGACCAAAGGCAGTCAAGACCATCAGGCAGCAAAATGTTTAGTTAGGATCATTTCATAAGCTAAATAAAATAAAGAATGTCCTCATCAGAATGAGAAAGATACGTGAGAACTGATCACATGTATTCGAACAAAATGGTATCATAGATATAATGATTTCTGGAAGGCATTTTCTTTTCTTGATGGTCCTCATTCTTCAGCAAGTACATTTATTGAAGATACCAGGTGAGAGTTTGTACCTCTGTAGTCATTTTTGTTTTGCTCTCACGTGCTCTTTTTGGCTGACAGAAAGTCTTCCAGTACCTGTTGTCTTCATGAATCATCTTCTCATTTATTTACTTTCACTTTGCCTACTGGAAGTTCCTTTTAATGGTTGGGTACATCTGTATGATGCCAGCGCGCCTTGCCCAAGGGCATGTTTTACAGAAGTCACCAGTTTGGTAATTCAGCAATAAATTACATTTAATGTGAATCAGGGCTTTCACAACAGCATCTTTAAGTGGTTAATTCTGCCTTACAGATGTAAAGGTCTTGCATTGTGTTGGCTTACCATGGTGACATATTTCAAGCACCCAACATAATGAGGCATTTTTGTTGTGTCTTAGACTTATCTGCCATAAATAACTGTTCTTCATTAGCAATTCCGTAAGAATGGTCCTGATAAAGAGTGATTAATTTTCTTCAGAAGTGTTGCCACTTCTCCTGTGGCTTAATTTGGTTTGCTGTGTAAAAGGCATGGGAGCATCGGGTGAGAAGAATTTCATATAGGTTTTCTTGTTTTACTTTTTCTCTGTAATCTCACCCCAGCGTTTAGCTAGCTCTGATGTATTCAGTGTTTTAAAGTGTATGTCAACACAGTAAATTTTATACTGCAATAAAGCCTGGTGATGAGAATTTCCAAGGTCTTGGAAGGTAATTAGTGTTTGAAATACATGGTAATGTCTTTATTGCAACTTTTTACACATCTACAAATTTAGGTTACCAGCCAGTAGCTAGCTGTAAACTAGAGTGAGGCAAGATAAACCCAAAGAAGTAAGTACTGTATATTGCACTGTGTTATCTTTTTAATAGTCTGGTTGTCAGAGTGGTATTGGAGAGAAAATGCTTACTATTTCCAGCTTGTTCATTGCTATTTTCAATTTATTTGTGAAATACAAATGGTGGATGTGCTGAGCTTCTTAAATGGTTTTATGGCATATGGTAATTATGTCGATTCTAATGATGGTTAAAATCTAGCTCCAGCTAAATGCTAATAAGCAAGAGGTAGCAGCCTTAATTAAATCCACAAAAGGTGTTAGACACTGTTGTTCAGGCTTCCTAACAATTGGAGCAAATCCCCCAGTTGCCATCTAAGCAAATAAGTAGCACAGGTCTCTTTGGACTATGTAGCCAGAGGACTACCTAGTGATGTTAGGTCCTGTGGCTTGGATAATCACTAGGACATGCTGTGTAGCCAGTGTTCTTGCCAGCCATTCAGTGATTTGGTAAATCATCTAGTTCCAACTCCCAGGCAGACACTGAGAAATCTGAGGTAGGAGTTGATTGGAAGGACTACTGGGCTGTGGTTGTTCTGGCTGCACCATAGTTGTCTGTTGGAACATAAACATCACTATGGCTTTATCCCTTGGCATTACTGGTTTTATGCTCTAAGTATTCCTTTATCCATATATCCCAGTTTTCAAGATGCTCTGAAATCTTCAGCTTTAAGGTGAGGTGTTACATGTCAAAGGTATGCATACTGGTGGGTGAACGATTCTCAGAAAGAGCTTGGATACCACAATAGTTGAGAAAAGGATGTAAAGAAGTGCCTCTGCAGGTTTTGAATATTCTCAAAGAAAATATGTTATAAATTTGCCAAGGGTTTGTCTTGAGATGAAATTAACCAATTATTTTAGTTAAAGTGCTAATGGGCCAAAACAAAAACAAAACAAGGAGGAGGGCTTGAAAATAATGTATAAGTTGCAGCCAAAAGCAAAATTAAATCAGGTTGGGCAAAAAACAACAACATGTAATTCACCCCACATAAAAACCCCACATAAAGACAGATATTCATCACATGTTCTTACATAACTGATCCAAGGTGAGATCTCCAGCCCCTCAAAGGGAAGAGACTTTCATCCATTCTTGCTCCTCATGGCAGCATGGAATCCATTCAGTCTGTGTTCATGTCCCCCAAGATAAGTGGTGTTTTCAAGTTCAGTCCTCTGCTCCATGTGCTTCCAAATCAGTCCTCTGTTTCCAATTCCTGTGGCCACGAATGAGGGAAGAGCTCTCCATTTCTGCAAACAATGGAATTCAGACAAAACCTTCCTTCTGATGATCCTCGAGATGCCACTCTCTCCACTCAGCGCGTTCCCAGGGCAAGATGGCTGCTGTACGTAGCACAGTGTCATGCTTTTTCTCTGAACAAGAGAATGCAAGTGCAATAAAAAAGGAGGAGCCAGTAACTGGAAACTGGAAGCTCCAAAACCATTGTTCCTGTATTTTGCAGAGCTGAAAAAAATAAAAATTGACAGGTTGCCATAGCAACTTTCTACTGCCTCAGGCCAATAAATCTGAAATTTCAAACTACTAGAAAATTTTATTAGAGAGTGTGGTGAATGGAAGATATATTAGCTATGCCTCTTTGTGTAGTGAGTTTTGATGGCAGCTAGTGCTTAACTACTCATCTGACATCTCTGCTAAATTGAGGACATACTCTTGTTCCCTTGTAGCATTGGGCTTCTTCAGCACCTGAGTATTTGTCTCCATTACTTCTGTTTTAAGAGTCAAACTGTTACAATGGTTGGGAGGATTGTTTATGGAACTCTTCACATCACAAATTGCACAGTAATGAAGTTCTTTGCAAGATACATACTGAAGAGCTTGAAGGTTTCTACTGGTAGCTAAGTAAATCTGTAATTATAAACTCTGTGCAAGGTAGAAACTCAGGATGAGGAGGGCTGCTCTGATTCTATAAATACATTGGTTGGTAGTGTAGTGTAGATTTCATGGTAATGTAATTGAGATCACTTATGCCTCTCTTGCAAATTAAAGTACTCACGTTATCACAGACTAAAGTGTGAAGACTTAGCCCAGGGAAGCTGTTCATTTGTGTCAAGTTTATAGCAGACTGTTCTAGATGCCTGTCAGTGGAAAGGTGGGGATCAGTGAAAACTGAAAGAAGCTTCTGCCCTTTTCTCATTGCAAAGGCACTCATAAACAGCTGGTGTCATTCAGGGCTTCAGCAGTCTATTGGCAGAAGTCTTTTTTTTTTTTTTTCAGTATCACTGGCACTAAAGCATCCTACTCTTAATATTCTTATCTAGTTGATGACTAGTTAGTAACAGCACTCTCTTCCTGAGAAAGCTCAGAGAGCCTAATCTGAGGTCAACTGCAAATTCATTGTCAAAAAGATACTCTTGCAAGGGTTTGGGACAGGACACAGAATAGAAATAATGTTTTCCTGAGGCTGATGTGTAGAAATCTGTAGAAATCTGTAGAAATCTAAGACCTTTCTTTAGCTTTCAGCAAGCTCAACCAGGAAAAAGCAGACATTGCTTCTATTTAAAAGGGAAAGCAAAGGTCCAGGTTATGTAGTAAAATAAGTTACGTTTTCTGTTTAGTCTCACCTAAAATACAACCTTTGTCTCACAAGTGCTGAGATCACACTATGGAGATAGTTTTTTTCCCTCCCACCCATATTGACCCTCTATATTCAAAGATTAAGTAAATATCTAATTTCATATCATCACACCCCTGCCACCAGTTTGATGGAAGCCTTTTCCTACAGGTGACTGAAGCAAGGCATATCTGCTGTCAGTCTGTAAGGAAAATTACTTTGAAAGGGCTTTTTATCCCCTCTAGCTGGCAAAGAATCTTTGCTCTAACCCTGCCTGTAATAAGTTTGAGGTCACACAAAGTCCTAGCCTTAATCGTGGTGTCAGGATTTTGATTGCAATTGTCTGAAATAGTAGCAGATGTTGGATATTTGTGCTCTGGAGTTCTTTACACCCAAGTCTTCAGAAAAATACTGAAAAAATAATCAGGGAAATAGATGACAAGAAAGTAATAAAATTGGTTTTTGGAAGTAGGACAAAAGGGAGGTATCACAGAACCTAACACAGAGTTTTAGGGCTTGGGAAGGACCTCTGAAGATCACAGAGTCTAACCCCACAGCCAGAGCAGGACCAGAATTAGAACAGATCACTCAGAACTGTATCCAGACAGGTATCAAAAGTCTCCTGAGCAGAAGAATCCACAATCTGTCTGGGGAGCCTGTTCCAGTGCTCTGTAACACTTACAGTAAAATAAATCTTCCTCATGTTGAGGTGGAACTTTCTGTGCTCTATCTTGAATCCATTGTCCCTCATCCTGTTACAGGGCACAAATGATAAGAGGTTATCCCTGCCTTCTTGACACCCAACCCTCATGTGTTTATAGACATTAATTAGATCCCCTGTCAGTCTTCTCCTCTCCAGATTAAAAAGCCCCAGGTCTCTCAGCCTTTCCTCATAAGGCAGGTAGCCGTAGGTCAGAAGTCTGTTGTTTGCCTGATGTGAGTTGGGTACAGTCATCTTAACTGACACTTTAAATGCCCAGGTAGTGCGGGAGATTTCCTGGCTCTTGGTGAGCTGCCACTAGAGGTCCAAGTAGCTGAGCTGTGGTGCAGTTTAGGGAGACCAGAAGGTATGCAGGCAGGACTTGCAGGGGTATGGTGGAGCCATGCTATCTGCAATCCAGCACTGCTAGGCAAGATGAAAGCCTCTACGCAGGACAACATCTGTTTGACGAGGCAGAAATAGATCAAGCGGGAGGAACTGTCTACCAGCTAGGTGGACACTTCTCACCATGAGGAGTATTCTCCACGGGTATAGACAAATGGGCAGTAGATGCTGTAGTTATTGGAAATCAGGACCCATATCAATCACAAGTCTTGTAATTGGGAGTCTACCAAGTCTGGTAAGTCTATTGAAGCAGGCGGCTAAAGAGATGGCCTTCATGGTGGCATGTTCTGCAGTCTTCTCAGTACCACATATAAAGCTAAATGGTCAGATGCTGGAATTCTCTCTAGATGGTGAAGAATGTATTTAAAAATGGAGAACATCATAGACTGCACAGGATCATACAAGAAGGGTAGGTACCATCCAAACCAGGCTGCTTTTGTACACTTAATGCTTCTAAGAATTTTAGGCATTTTTTAAAGCAAAGTCTTCAGAAAGCTGAAGTGTGAAATAACCAGAGTAATAGCACAAGATGCAGTCTCCTCTAGGAGAGGAGACTGTATCCTCTTGGAGACTTTGCAGAAGACAGAAGTCATCAAACTTCTAATAAAAGTTTTCAAAGAAAGGACAGAAAAAGAATTTGTTTATTCTTTGGCTATTAAATATGCCAGTGATGATTATGAGCTCAGTTCTTAAGAAAGGCTAGGAAGAGAATAGCAAGGAAATTAACACAGTAGAGAGGACTTTAATAACCAAATGTGCAAGAGCTATAGTGAAAATAAACACAGAGAATTAGTGGATAAATGGGACAATGAGAAAGGGTCAAGGTAGACTTTACACAAAAGAAAGTTATGCCTCAGAAATGGAAATTCTTTGATAAGAATATATATGAGTGATCCAGCTGATGTCTCTCATTTTTGTCAGGCTTTCACCAAAGTCTCACACTAAAGGCATTCAAAGAAACTAAGCTCTCAAAAATTCAGAGGAAAGCACTCTGGCTAAACAACAGGAACCAAGTGACAAGAATTACCATTTGTACAGCAGAATGGTGCTGCTGAGTTTCCTGTGAAGTTTCAGCAGAACCTGTGCTGTTCCAGCACATACATAAATGGTCTGGAAAAAAATATTAATTAATAGTGGGAATGGATTATTCAGTGTAGTAAAAGCAAAAACTGACAGCAGAATAAACATTATAAAAACTGTCTGGGTGGTGGCGTGGAACTGAGGGCTCAGTATTGATAAATGTAAAGTAATACACAAGGGGAAAAATAATCTTAACTATTCATACTCATTGATGGCTTCTAGATTAGCTAATTCCACTGAGGAAGCTGCTCTGACAGTCACTGAGAGTGTTTCTCTGAAAGCATCAGCTAATTCTAGCAGCAGTGCAAAAGTAAATTGACTCTTAAGATTTATTGGGAAGGAAGTGAGAACAAACCAGAAAACATTATGCTACTGTATAAAGCTGTGCTTATCTCTGTGATTTGGTATGCAGGTAGAGTCTTCACTTCAGAAAAGATATAAGCAGGACTAGTATGGAGACAGGCATGAATATTATTATATATCTTCCATTATAGAAAACTGCAGGTCTTCAGCCTGAAAAAGACATTGCGAAGGAGAAGATAAAATAGAGCTCCTTAAAATCACTGGAGATGTGGAGCAGCTGAACAAGGAAAGATTTTTCATTGTTTCTCAGTAAATGAAAAATGGATAAAGAAAGAGTACCTCTGAAACACACAAAAAAGAAATCTCTTGTGCCACTTAGGATGTGAAAGTTACCCACAAAAGAAGTGTAAAATTCAAAGCTGTAAGTGGTTTCAGGAAGAAATCAGGCAAGTTTTTGAGGGGTCTGGTGATGTGCTGGTGCACATGTGACCTCTGTGTACCAGCCCCCAGCAGCTGTTAAAAGGTGGAAGGAGTTTAGGACTGGGAGCAGTCTGTGGCTCTCTCACTTACTTCCAGTCCCCATTTTGTAAATACAGACGTTCTTGCTGTCAGAGGCAGAAAACTGGAGCTGGTCAGCATGGATTTTCTTCTGTTGAAACAGCTGGGCAAGAAAGACAGTGTCTTGGGAAATCTGACCTGCCATTCCTGAGTGGAATGCAGGATCACAGTGCTGCAGAGCACAATTTACAGTGTATTTGGCTCACAGTGAGGTGCTCACAATGTCTGAAGTTGGAATAGAAGTCCCCAAAGGCTTGTGAGAAAAACAGCATTTTTTGCAAGTTCATCCCTTCAGGCTGTGTTCTTTCAACATCCATGAGGATTAAAGAAATCCAAACCAATTTAGACCCAGTTAAGTTTTAACACCACCAAAAATCAGATTCCCTTTGATTGGCAAAATTACTGAAGGCTCAAAGTCCCATCCAGCCGAGTCTTGAACACATTCAGTAATGGAACATCTGCAGCTTCCTTAAGCAACATATTCCACTGTCTCATCACCCTCATAGTAAAGAATTTCTTCCTAATTTCCAGTCTAAACTGTCTCAGTTTGAAGTTGTTACCCCCTCATCCTGTGACTACAAGTCCTTTTAAAAAGTCCCTTACCAGCTTTCTTGTAGGCTCTCTTCAGATACAGAAAGGCCAAAGATAAGACCCTACTGCACTGCGCTGCAGACCAGGGAGTTTGCTATAACTCATCTGGAATTGACTGATGCTTCAGACAGGACAAAGAAGCCACCCTGAGCTTGTACAGGGTCAAGAGATTGAAAGCTGCTGCAGCGCTCACCTTACTGACTTTGAACAGGCACTAATCCCCATGTCACTTCTTGAGGTTTTGGCCCTTTTCCTCACAAGTTAAGCAAATAAATTTCCCTCTGTCTCATAGGACTTGCCAAGCACTTGTCCCAGTTTTGACAATCATGTATAAAAAAGAGATGAATAAATCATAAAATGTCTATGGCTTGAAGAGAGTTTCATGTCTTTTAAAGAGGTCTGCTTGCCTTTACCACTGTAGAGCACTTCGAGATCTGTGGATTAAAATACCCAGCTTTGTATTGAACAATGAAAGTACTAACAGCGTCTGGGATAAATCCTACAGTATTGGGCAGGCCTGAGATAATTAACAGCAGAGGAAAGATCAAGCTGCGTAGAGTTCTATCTGTTCTCTTTCTGTCATCAGAGAGGAATTTTCATGTTCAGTTTGTATGAAAAAATATAATGAAACTCTACAGCAAGTAACTTAAAAGCTGAGTAACTCATTAGGACTTCTGTCCTCCAATTATGTCCCAATTTGCTTACCCCATCAGGTGCCAGTTAAATCCTACTTTATTTTGTATTTCCATCTATTACACCAGTACTCACTTCGATGCCTTTGAGGCTTATCTTGGCTGATCTCATGATACCGTGTGCAGCTTAGAGTGCAGGCTGAAGCATGGAGCTACCTTTGGATGTGGTGTCGTGGCCACAGTTGTTGCCAGAGATTAGCACCATCAAAAGCTTGTTCTCTCCCTTTACTCTATGGTTTGCTGTCCTCTTCAGCTCTGCAGTTACTGTTTGTGCATGTACAATGAGTACAGATAGAATCACAGGCTGAGGCTTGAAGGCACTGCTAGAGACTGCCTGGTTCAACACCTCTGCTCAAAGAGTCAACTAAAGAAGGCTGCCCAGGATCAGGTTCAGGTTTTTTAATATCTGCAAGGACGGAGATACTACAGCGTCTGGGAAATATGTTCTAGTGTTTGCAAGTGTTTTCTTATCAAAAGGACTGTTTAACCCTGTTCAACAGCAGCCAGAACATCACAGCTAAATGCAAGTGCTGTTTCCCTGGATGGTAAAAGGTCCTTTCTGAGCAAAGACCATGCAGGTTTTATTGAGGTTGGAGAGTGATTGTGTTGTGTATGGCTAGTGGGCAGCCAGAGTTCAAGGCTATATTTCCTTTGTGCTAACCCAGGACTAGCAGATCTGGAGGACTGGGTGCAGAGACATAAGCTGGCTTCATGCTTTGGCTGTCAGTCAGTGTGGTAACACATATGTTACAAGTTGTGATGTCCCAAACATTATTTATCACTTCCAGGTGTCTCCCCCTGAGTTTGCCAGGCTTATCCATAGGCTTGGGAGTCCTTGCAGCATTGTAGTGAATAGATAAGCTTATGTCATTTATGAAAATGTGATGTGTAACTTAGCTTGGTGATAAAACAGTGCCAAGCAGGCAAGTATGTCTGTAAGGCAGAGCTCAGCAGAGGCATGGGCTCAGTCCCAGGGTATGCGTGCTAGTCCAGCCATTTCAGCAGGGCTAATGAGCTAGTGCATCACTTGTCACCACCCTCCTTGTGCCAAATCTGGAACTAACCTGAATATGAATCAAGTACACAGTATTTATTGCATGTTGTAAACATGTCAGTAGGTTACTGTTTCACTTAGGCCTAGCTCCATAAAGGGATTTGGATACCTAATTGCTGTGCCCAGCAAGAGCTGAAGCTCTTAGGCCAGTGTTACTCAACAGATATTCAGTATGATTCAGAGCATGTACATCAGCATTATGCTCTTTACAGAGAAAAAGGCCACTTTGATTTATACCAGTTCAGGATCTGGCATGCTGATTTGTAGGAAAATGCTTGCATTTCCTTCTGAAGCCTATGGCTGCATCTCAGAGTGATCTGTACTCCAGTGCGGTTTCGAGGGTTTTAAAGATCTGGGAGCCATTTACAACTTCTCTGCCATGCTGTGACACGATGCATTGCTTTGTAAACAGGGCCTTAAACAACCAGGGTCTTAAATCCATAGACTGACTGGAGCTTGGCAACACTTTGAAGAGCTCGTTGCTGAATAGCATACATTATAGTACTCTCTGAACAGGCTTCTCAAGGATCTGACTGTTGGACGTATTCACTTTTGGCACTATAGCAAGATGTTATGAGACTTCCTAAAGCTTATTTCCCCTTAAAGAACAAATGTATCTGTTCTCTGTGTGAAATGATGCATCTGAAATACATGAGGTGCTAATTTTCCCTGATGTCTTATTTCCTTGAGGATAGCATCCTTTTTGTAAGCAATTTTGCATTTGGGACTTGCTTGCTAAGACATCCCCCAAACATGATATCCTCCCTGTCATACCTTGGTGTTTGAGCACCTTCTCTTCCCTCTTGGCTTCCTGTTCTTTAGATGGATAAGTGGGTATGGCTGCTGTAGGTGCCAGTTTATCTTATGTCACTTTCACACACACAATTCATCTGCTTCAAACAGATTTACTCCCACTACCCCTTCATGAAGACAAAGCTCTATTTTTCTGCAGCTTTACTGAGGCATCCATATGATCATCTAATTTATCATTTCACAGCACTTTGTTGCTTTTAAGCAGTAAGTTGTCCATGAGCACTAGTGTCTGGCAAGCAACGGGACTAACTCACTGAGAGCTCTAACTGCTGAACAGACTCTTGGTAAGGAACCTTCTTGGGGCTTGAGTTAGTGTGGTCGTACGCGCTGCTGCCCAACATGCTGCAGATGCTGATACAGAAAATGGACATTTTTTGCCATATTGTCTTAATTTAAATCAAATTGCTCTCCTTCCTCCCAGTGTTGTAACTTTGCATGGAAGGACGGTGGTGGGGGAAATATCTCCCTTTTCTATCCATCTCTTTCCCTTCTGTCTGCTCTAGCTGAATGAAACTGCTGGCTGGTCAAAGCCTGAGCTATTATTTAGCAGCTCACTGTAACTGTGTGATACTTTGCAGTCTTTTCCAGGGAGATCAGCAGATTTGTGAGGAAAGTGAGAGATACCACATAGTGGAAATCTTGCTGAGAGTTAATTCAAAGACTAGAATAGAATTCACTGCTTGGTTGGCTACACTCTTTAATCTCTAACCTTACTCCACTGTAGTTTACACTATCTACATCCTTACCACCCCTTAAAAGCAGAATAAAAGTGGCGCATGAGGCAGCGAAGTTCCTTGACACAGGTTTGGCTTGATTTTTGGCTATGACTTTCTTAGTCCTGTGATGTCTGCTTGTTTCAAAGATGCAACACTGAAAACTATGCCTATAGTGCATGTGTACACCCCAGCCTCCACACTGCAGTTTTGTTTTCCTACTGTAGTCATTTGAAAAGCAGATGTTTATATGTAGTCGTGCCCTGTAGTGGTCCCCTTATGACCACATGTCAAAATGAAGCTTATCATACCATCTGAAAAAAGCAGGAGATTGTGAGACATAGAAGCCTATTACTTAGTTTGAAATTCCTCAAAGGTGAAATTTCTCCTTTTATTTTTTTATGAAATGAATCATAGAACCTTCGGCAAGTGGTTGATCTCAGTTTGGCAGAGAGCTCCTACCCTCTCCTTAAATGAGAATAAAGCACCTTTCTTCTAAGTGGGGCATCCAGTGAAATATGTTGCTCTGTGTCCAAAAAGTAGCAGAAATGAGCATTTTCTGGATACATCTGTTGGTCATTCAAAAGGGAAGCTGCTAATAACCCACTTACTTTACATCCTAGAGCATCCTCTCCAGCTTCAATTTCCATTCTCTTTTCCAACAATGTAAAAGACTGTTGCAAAACTGCACAGGCATCCTTAGTGCAACCTGGTGAACCATAAATCTGCAGACACTGGTCTCCAAAAGTGAGCAGACTAATGATGTGGAATGAATTCTGGCCTTTTGCACCAAAGTGTCTCAACATTCATATTCTTCCTTAGCTGGTACCATGAGGTTAGGACAGGAGTCATTATTTTGGACTTTTTTTATTAGCCTTTGTATAGTTCTTTATGCACACTACTTTGCTGATGACACAAAGCTGGGTGGTGTCGCCCAGCAGACTGTGGTGCCATTCAGTGAGACCTGGACAGGCTAGAGGGCTTGGCAGAGAGAAATGTAATGAGGTACAAGGCTAAGTGTAGAGTCTTGCATCTGGGCAGGAACAATCACAGATACCAGTATAGGTTGGGGACTGACCTGTTGGAGAGCAGTGTAGGAGAAAGGGACCGGGGGTCCTAGTGGACAGCAGGGTGACTATGAGCCAGTAATGTGCTCTTGTGGCCAAAAGGGCCAACAGCATCCTGNGACCTCATGAATGTCTATAAGTACGTGAGGGGTGGGTGTCAGGAGGATGGAGCCAGGCTCTTCTCAGAGTCATCTGGTGACAGGATAAGGAGCAATGGGTGCAAGCTGGAACGTAGGAGGTGCCGTATAAATATCAGAAAGAACTTCTTCACGGTGAGAGTGACAGAGCATTGGAACAGACTGCCCAAGGGGGTTGTGGAGTCTTCTTCTTTGGAGACGTTCAAGACCCGCCTGGATGTGCTCCTGTGCAACTTGGTCTAGGTGATTGTGCTGTGGCAGGGGGATTGGACTAGATGATCTTTCAAGGTCCCTTCCGATCCCCAATGATTTTATGATTCTATGATTCACTTCCTGTGTAAGAGGGAAGTTGTCTTCTGTGTGGGTGTAATAATGCAGCTGCTGTAACTAGCACTGGATGAAAAGGATTCAGGGAGCCTGGGTGATTATTGGATCAACAGTAAGTGTCAGATGACTGGAAGGTGGTGACTTCTCAGAGTTGTTAGTTAATTTTGGCACACGCTGTATGAAAGAGCAGCAGGGTGGGTAGGAAGGTTGTTTGTCCCTCCTGCCATTCTTGCTTATGATTAATTTTTGGGCTTTGGTGCATGAGTGCACAGATGTGCTATATGACTGTTGCTTGCCTTTGATAGACGAGGAGGTGGTTCTTAGTGAGCAGTGTATATTGAATAGTGGTTAAGAAAAGATCGGGCTTTATTCAAGCTACATTTCACTTCCATGTCCTAAGATGGGCTCTAAGGACTGCTAATGCCAAAGTATTGTCATCAAAAATCAGAAACAAAACACCTTAACACCTTTTCTTGTATTAAGAAGCAGGCATTTCTTTACTGGCTGTGCTGGATGCTAGGCGGAGAGTTCCTTGAGTCCAGCATGCAGACTCTTTCTCAGTACAGTCTTATGTTAGCACAAATCATAGCTATGCAATACTTTCCCCAGAATTCTATTATATATTCATTTAGTCATAAGCATGTGCATTACACTTCCTGGAATCTTTAACAGGGGTCTTTGAGGGTCTCTGGTATTGGCTGAAGGGTCTTGCGGCTTGTCTGTTATTTGACCCCAGTAAGTGGGCCTCCTTACGTGGCAACATACAGGCTCTAGTGTTTGCTGAGAGAGCTGTTTGTGTAACCTCTTTATCTTCTTTTGGTAGGTGTTGTGTCCACAAATGTAGCCTTCTCTACTAGCCTGTACCAATCTGGAACATTTCAACCCTTCTTCAAGCTTTGCAGTGTTCACCTGAGCATAGTAGCAGCTGTAGCATGTGATCTTGGGAGTTCTGCTCGGTCCCAAGGCTTACAGCCCAAAAGACAGCTCCTGCCCATCTGATCTACTGAGATTTGAGAAGCAAGCAGCCTCTCCTTAATGTAAAAGCAAGTTCTGTTTCCTTCAATCCCTCTGTTGGTCCTGGTGGGTCAGGGAGAGGGGGCCAGATGACTTAGCCACGGTTAGTTTCTGAAAATGTCAATAGACACAAGTGGGTTAAAGCAGGCAGAGATCTTCCTCTTTGCCCCATTCTGTTTCTCTAAATACAATGATTGAAAAGTGGAAAAATGTAAAGACAGAAAATACAATAACAGGCTTGTTTTTGGAAAAACCTGCATTGGAGAGTTTGTAGGAAATCTATACTTTAATTTGCTCAAACAAGCAAGTTACCTTCTGTTCGACTCATTATGTCTTATTGAGAAGTGCATTGTAATTCTTTCTTGTTCAAAAAATAATAGAACAAGAATAGATTAGGACTAATAAAGACCAAGGGCTTCTAATAGAGCAACAATGATGGACTAGGATTTGCACATCTCTTGTTGGCCAGATTTTCTAGTGAGTGTAGTAGCCAAATAGTCTCCTGTTTGGGACGAGCTCATGAAGGCATGCTAAGGAAGCCTCGGACTATAAAAAGCCCTAATCCTGTTTACTTCCTCATTAATTTCTGCACCTGATTTTTGCCTGGAATCAGCCTTGGTTTGCTATGGATGTTTGTCTGCCATTCTCATCCTTCAGACTATTTGAAGATAATTAGTTCCTTTGTTCTAAGTTATTTTTTACCGTTGGCCAAGAGCTTCTTCCTTCAACCTTAATATCTTTTAGTTGAACTTCAGCATTCCTTTTAGTGTGACACACGATCTAGGAGCATCAACTGCATCACGAAAGGACAGAACCTCAAGACATGCACGTACAGTTCACAGAGGTGAGACCTGGTGCTTTGGGTTTGTTGTTAGCACAGGATGAGTATTGGCCAACATCTCCTTCCTTAAAGACCTCTCTGATTTATTTGACTTGCAATCAATATGCTAACAAAATCAGCTTCTTCACACACATTCCTTTTGTCACAGGAGAGACTGCATTCTCCGGAGGGAGTTTATTTCAGCTCAGCTCCTGAATTTTTCTTCAAAACATGACTGCTGCTGCATTGTTTCTGTATTTTTAATTTGTTTGTAGTCACTGATTACACGTAGTAATAGTTTCCTCTCAAATCCCAGGATTAAAAGTTGCTTTCTGAATGGAATTGCTATTATATCTAGATAGTGCATAGCTTTTTTCATCATCTGCTTCACATGGCTGTGCAATGGATATGTGCCTTGGTATCACTGCTCCCCCTCTTTTTTTTTTTGTAAACACTGGTTATCTGGCTTCTTTCAGAAGTTTAATTTTGTCATCTTCTGTATTTTTCTATGCTGTGCTTGTTGCCCTGCACAATGCTCGGAACACACTTACCAGAGTTTGCAAGCTGTAGTTTACACATTTCCCATGCATCTAAGGTCTCATAGGCTAGATGTTAAAGATGGATTCACATTTCCAGAATCATTTGGCATCATTTTATCACTTTATTTATAAGTCAAAGCAGTGTCGCCCACAGTGACCTGAGCACCCTGGCAGTTTGGTATTTTTTAAATAATATGCAGAAGACCCCAAGAAGGAAGTTAAAGTCAGAATTTGATTTTATGTGGGCAATCTGAATGAGAGAGAGGTGAAAAGAATGACTTCAAATCCAGGCAGGCGTACCCACTGGGAAGTCCTCAGTGTGAACAAGAAGAGTAATTCCAAGACAAGCAGTTTCAAAGTGGCATTTCATTATGGTTAGCTCATTTTAAAAAGCTGAGCTGGGTTTTCCTGTGTGTTTAGTGTTTGCAGTTTGTATTGATTTCAGCTGGTGTTGGTACACATTCAACTGTTTCAGGAGTGTCAGAGCAGCTGCTATGCTCAGACTGCTGCACATAATTGCAGAGCAAAATCATCTCCTGATTTGTTTGGGTTCCCTGCACCGCTCTTATCCAACATACTCTCTCCTGCCTTATCCTTACATTGCAATCTGTAGTTTTCTCACTTTGAGTTCTGCATAATTAAAATACATTTAGGGGATCCTGCTCTAGCAGTGGGATTGGACTAGATGATCTCCGGACATCTCTTCCAATCCCTACCAGTCTGTGATTCTGTGATTCCTTAGGACAGGACTGGCTCTTGCTTAGTGTGCAGAAGCTGAAGTGATAAAGATCCTGACACACCTACAGCTTCTAGGCATTACCACAAAATAACCCATACCATAATTATTTATTAACACAGTCTGCATCAGTGTGAAACATTTCATTTGCTTTAATAGGCTTTGGATGAGTTTCCTTAGTACTTCTGGCCTTTTCCAGTTCCATTAGTCATGAAGGAACATGCTTAATTCAGAATTAGGAACTTCACATATATCTTAGTGTACCTTGTGAGGCTTTTACCCACAGTTGCAGAAGTTATCTTTAGGCCTAGAGCTGCCTCATGGCTGTGAGTGATGGCAGACCTCCTTCTGAGGATGCTGTCTTGTATGAAACAAAGTCAAGTTTCTCCACCTAACACGGATGATATTCTCATTTTTGTCCTGTAACACCAGTGTGTTCCTGGGGCTGGTCTGCTGCAGTGCACACCTCAGGTCTGAAAGGCAGCCTTTGACCACGGACTGCCAAGACAGCAACAGAGTTTAACAGGGCAAAGAGAGGGTCATGCTCTGCTCCATCTCATTTTCATTCTGGGACAGTCTTTTTGTCAAACTTCCGTTATCTTTCCCCCAGCCTTTACCTAAAGATAAAGAGAAACAGCTTAGAATTCATTACAGTTCATTAAAATGAAAATAAAATTTGTTTTGCATCAAAATGAAAAAAATGACTTGCTCATTATTAGCATATAAATGGCATTTTTTATGCCAGTCTGCCACCAAATCACTTACATTTTCAATGATCACAGCACACAAAATTAATTTTTTATAGCCTTTTGTGATTTGGTAAGAAATTCTCATTTCTTTTTGTGCATTAACAGCAAACTGTATCCACTGCTATTCATACCAAATTTTAGATAATGAAGCAATTAAAAATACATGGATTGAAGATCTTATCTCATTTTTCCTCTGGCCTATTTCTCCTTCATTATTCATGAAGGTATATGTTTAATTCAGAGTTAGTAATTGCAGATATATCTAGGATAAATCGTGCCTTATTCTTTTACCCAATTTCAATTTGTTTTAGCAAATAGATCTATGGGGAGAAAAATGAGCAAGAAAGACAAAAGGGCAAAACCCACTTCTCAGTATCACCAAACAAAACATTGCAGGTCTAGTACTTGTAAAATATGTCCACAACTTGGGAAAAAGTTGATGCAATGAAGCACTGTACTTGGCATGTTAATAACCTCGTATTCATATCAAATGGCTGAACTAAATTATTCTGATTTGAAGCCGTTTCAGAGACCTCAGGACTCAGTGTGACTGTAGTTCTGCTGCTTTTATCCACAAAGTAAAAAAACTGAAATCAATGAGGAGTAAGTAGTAGAGACATAAAGCTAGGTAAGTAGCAGAGTTGAGGTAAAATGATTTTTTTTAGGTGAAGCATAGGACCCTTTGCTTGGCTGGAAAGGGAGAATGAGTCTGGATTGTGTGTTCCTATGTGTCTGAAGTGAGAAGTGTCTGTAATGGGCAGATAAAACATTCAGATCGTGAACACATAAAAATCCTGAGAGATCTGACAGGGTTTGGAATCCAAGGAAACAAAAGCCAGTATGGGCAGGACAGCGGGCTGGAAGAAAGCTGACAAAATGCAGTGAGGGCTGCTCCTTGGCCAGATGGCTCCTGCCTTCGCCTCCCATAAATCTCAGCCCAGCGGCTGGATTAGGGTTGAGATGAAGGTGCCAAGGAAAAAGCAAGTAACATGCACGACAGAAGAGAACTTGGACTGGGCAACTAAGATACCTCCACGATTCCTCTTGCAATTGTTCCTCAAAACCCAGTTATGTGGGACCAGGTCAAGTTCCCTAGCTAGGGCATAGCTGAGGGCTCTCCGTACATTTTGGGTGGTAACTGTGTAAATTGCTTTTCTGGCAAGAGAAGACAGAAAAGACCTCTTGTCCTTCCAAAGCTTTAACAAGGTTAATTGTTTCCATGAATTGTGAGGGTTGGATGTTGGCTACCTTGATCCTACGGTCTTCTTGTTGGGTTGTAAGATGTCCTTAGGAGTTGTCATAAAATACTCCTTGTCCTGAACCTTCTGCAGAAGTTAGGAAAAGCCATAGTATGGATGAGTTTCCAATTCCTTCTGACCAGGAATTGGAGTGCTCTACAGAAAGAATTTGTTTTAATTGCTAAGGACAAAGCCTCAGATCTCCCTTTATACCACTGGAACCTTTTTGTAGTCTCAGACTTGAGACACAGAGTTTGTAGAATTAACAATTTGGATTTATTACACATTGTGATCAGCACGTTCTAGTGCAATTATTAATGCAAATATTTTTGCCCAGTTATTTGATTAACTGAATGACTTGCAAAGTGATGCATAGTCTTTCCCATGTGGTCCTTGATTCATAATTTCAGTAAGTTAGTTATTTGCCATCTTATTTTCTCTCTTAATTAATTCTGGGTTTACTCTGATGGCTTTGGAAATCTTGAACATGTGAATGATTCTCAGCTTAAGTTTTAGGGGACTTTTATGTTTCATAAGGAGATAGCATATAGCAATTACTGCCTTTTGGTGCAGAGCAGGCTTCACAACAGCCACTAGCACTAACAGGAGTTCTGGTTACCTTCTGTTCCCTCTACTCCATCAGGAAAACCCATCCCTTCATGGACAAGTTAATAGATAACTCTGACAGGAATTGCTTTCCCTGGTCAACTGCTGTTAAACAGCCATTGGAACCCTGTGCCACCACAGACACACTGGGTCATGGCAGGATTTTTAATCTGCCTTTTTCTGCAACATCATCTGTTGGTGATCTTAAATATGGGCTCCAGCTTTGTGTCCTCACTTTGCTGATTAGTGCGTTTCAGAGCCCACATCAGTTGAAACCTGCTGTGAGTTTGTCACACACAGATGAAATTAAATGTAATCCAAAATTCTTCCAAGTGCATGACATCTGGTTTCCTGGAATCTAGTTTTTAATAAGTTCATAAAGAACAGATTTTCTGGAAGTTGAACTGGTACATGGCAGTACAACTTCCAGCAGAGTTCTGCTATTGAACCTCTGTGGCTGTGCTACAACTGACCTGCTTACTGATTGTGGCAACAGTGTAGGTAGGGTCTCCTCTATAGGAGGAAACACAGCTCCTCACCAAATGGCCCATGTTTTCCCCAGTTTGGTATGGTATTTTCCTTGCTCATGCAGTTTTTCCCAGCATATTTTCCCCTACCATCCCCTGTGTGTATTTGTTCCTTTCTCTTTCCTGTATCTTTCTAGATTTAGTTTGATTTCGAAGAAGGACAAGGGCCATATGTTCGGGTATTTTGAAATTATCTCAGACCATATCTCCTCAGTCTTCTTCTCCTTTCCTATGAGTGTTTTCATGAGTGCTTCTGATTGGTGCTGTGCTCTCTTGACTCCACAGTTTCCTCCCTTTCTGTTGATCCACTTGCTCCTATCTTTTTACCGGTAAAGAATGCCATTCAGCTCGGAACTTCTCCTTGCCTTTCTCTGATGTCACAAAATAGGTGTCCAAAACATTCCCAGGTGTCCTTGAGACCTGCAGGCTTAGGAACAGATAATAACCCACCTCTAAATCAAAACCGTATGAAGCAGATACCCATTGGATGCACTGATCACCAAAACTCCTCAGTGTCCTAACCTTCCACCAACATCCATATGACTAAACAGTCACACAAGGGCTTCATCAGCTTCACTTCATTAGAAAACGATTAGAACCACCACCCCAAGCTGAAAAGATATCTTTCCCCAGATTTTCTTAATCAAGGCTTTCTTTCCATACCCCTCTTTTTATGCTGATTCCAGCCAGCACATGAAATCCTGGAAGGCTGGGAGGAAAAACTCCTCTTGCAGTACTTCCAATTGGATAACGAACAAAAATCCACTGGAAGTCTCACCATTTCTAGCATGGGGTACCAGCCAAGAAAATCTGGAGAAGTAGCGTATAATGATCCAGATGTTTGGGTAAGTCCCTAAACTGAGAAAATAAATCATTGGAGGTTTTTTTATTGTTAATACAGAGAATAAAACCTTATTGCTTATTGATATTAATTAACTCACTACTGTGCTTGGTGCCTACAAAGCAAAGACTTCATTGTGTTGTCTGTGGACGTCTCTGGCCTGGAAAGCAGTCAGGTAATTCAGTTCGGGGATTTAGTGCAAAACTTCTTGGGGAGATTAGCAATGAGGATTCATGGAATAGGTGACCTTAAAGTCCAGATGTGATGCTGAGGCACATTCTGTTGTGAGAGGTGCGTGTGATTTTCAGAGTGAATAGAAGAGAGAGGTTAAGGCAGAGAGAACAAATGAATGGTGAAGAGAGGTATGTAGGAGATACGTAGTCCAGATCTTGTTATTTGTGGGTCACAGCCACATCCTGACTGAGCAGACTATGAGGCCGTTGTCACCCCTGGTGTTGCCTGGTCTCTGCTGTTGCCCAGGCCAGCTACTCACTGCACTATTAATTCACTCCTGTCCGCAGCTCAGCCCAGAGCTGCCTGGTTTGTGTCTGCACACGTGTTTTACTGCTCCACATCAGGCTTTTCACTAGGCACTACTTGAGTGGGTTTTCTGAAGAGCAAGCTTATGCAAGTCTGTGCACAAATCCTGTTACTGGTTTAAAGGGTAAAAACTTCCCAGTGCTTTGGACATTGACATATAACTCTTTTAACAAGTTTTATGTATGTATAAACAACCACTTAGACACTCGTCATATAGAAGGACTTGGGGGTGTTGGTTGATAAAAAACTCAACATGAGCTGGCAATGTTCACTTGCAGCCCAGAAAGCCAACTGCATCCTGGGCTACATCAAGAGAGATGTAACCAGTAGGTCCAGGGAGGTGATCCTTCCCCTCTATTCTGCTCTTGTGAGACCCCATCTGGAGTACTGTGTCCACTTCTGCAGCGCCGCATCTGCTTCTGGAGCCCCCGGCACAGAAAAGACATTGAACTTTTGGAATGTGTCCAGAGGAGGGCCGCAAGGATGATTGGAGAGCTGGAGCACCTCTCCTATGGGCATGGGCTGGAAGAGTTGAGGCTGTTCAGCCTGGAGAAGACTCCAGGGAGATCTTATAGCAGCTTTCCAGTACTTGAAGGGAGCTACAGGAAAGCTGGGGAGAGGCTGTTTACTAGATCTTGGAATGGTAGGAGCAGGGGGAATGGTTTCAAGCTGGAAGAGGGGAGGTTTTGTCTTGAAGTCAGAAGGAAGTTCTTCACGATGAGGGTGCTGAGATCCTGGAACAGGTTGCCCAGGGAAATTGTGGCTGCCCCTTCCCTGGAAGTGTTCAAGGCCAGATTGGATGGAGCCTTGAGCAACCTGGGCTAGTGGGGAGTGTCCCTGCTCACAGCAGGGGGGGTGGAACTAGATAATCTTTAAAGTCCCTTCCCACCTGAACCATTCTGTGAATCTATGAATTTTTGCTTCTGTATTTGACAAATATCCAAATAGAAAGGCAAATTGTGAATGGCAACTTGTTCTAGAAGGCAACCTGTGCAAAATTCAGATATTGGATGTAAATAAAGTCATTCCCACTCATCTCACACTGGCAAGGTAACACCACCCACAGTGCTGGCAGCCAAGCACTGTCAGTGCCAGACACCAGGGTCCCATACTGCTACTACTCTGTCCCTCATGCACTGGTGGTCAGTGCAAATAGGTAGTCAATGGTCTCCTTCTCTCCACATTAGCCTTAGATGTGGTTGGCAATGTAGAAGAACATTATCTGTGATACAGATCCAGAATAGAGACCTTAGTTACACATTTTTAAGTGCTCGCCATAAATTCACTGCAAAATAACTCAGATCCCAGCAGGACAAACTGTTACGTGGATTTGCTGTTTCAGGTAGTTTTGCTGCTTGCTCTCTGCATCTTTATTAATGGCACTCTGTCAAGGCCATTACATTAAACATCGATCTACCATGACAGCAAAAGCAGGGTGTGCATATTGAAGGGCAGGTGTCACCCCCTCACTGAAACCATCTTTCTCTTGCAGATATTTAGCTAATCCCTGGTGACTTCCCACAAGCAGAGGTCTTGTTCTCAGGGCTTGCTTTATGACTTTCCACCTGGGTTTCACCCAAGGTGCTCAGGGTATCTCACTGATGTGAAAATCCCTGACAAGCTGCTGTGCGCAGGGAAGAACACGTTGTCTCCATGTGATGGCTACATAAACAAAACTCAAGACCACCAAGAGCACCAAACCCATGTGTGACCCAGAATGCTGTCTCCTGCTTTCCAGGAGTGCTGCGGCAGTAGAGACACTGACCAGTCTGTGGCCTCCTCCTCGTCAACTTCATCCCAGTTAGCAAGTTAACAGTTGCTTTCCTGCTAACAAGCTGATGCTGTGTCCATGCAAAGCCCAGAGGCTCCTAAATGTGTTTTCTGCACAAATAAGTAGACTCTCCTGTCTACTTTGAACCTTTTTTGGTTCAAAGTCCAATTCTGTCCAAAAGCAATTCGGGAAGGACCCCATGAAAGTTTTCATTACTGCAGAAAGACATGGGAATGTCTCCAGGCTGTTACATCAGTCTTGCAACTGACTCACACTGATTGTCTGGGCTCTTTGCTACCCATGAGGAGGCAGGTGGGTTGGAGAGTTTGGTCGTCTTCATTTTTCCAGGTGCCAAACAAAGGCTGTCCCAGCTTGTAGTGTAACCCCAGTGGATTCAGTGGGGTCTATTGATGTCCCAAGGGATGTCTGTATCATGTAGCTTGTCTATACTGTTTGAGTAAAAATAAGTGTTGGATATTTTTCTTGATCTTCTGTGACATGCCACCCCACACATTTTGTGATGTTGTTCATCTGCTGAAATGCAGTAACACTCCAGCAAAATCTTTTTCAGCCTGCTCCACCATTCATTCCAGGAGGTTGGTTGTGCCAATTCAATTTACTCATAACCTCATCACATCAAGAAATTAAATCAAGGGTTTCTTTCCTTGCCTGTAGTCCTATGGTCTCGTCTTTTTCCAGCACTTGTTGGTTTGCCCCTCCTGAAATATTACTTCCATGAGCTACGCTTCTGGGTGCATTCTGCTTGAGTTTTAGTTAGACCTTTGTGGTACATGTTTTCAGTTTTTGGGCAAATGAGGTCCCAGCTGGCAGGATGTGCAATAACACGGTAGCACATAGTGAGTGATCTCAGTTGTTCTTAGAGGTGACTACTTCAGCTGAAGCAAGATAACCATTATGGGAAAATACAAGTGTCCTCATGTCCAGTACAAAAGACTGGGTTAAGTGGTGCCAGTCCCTAGATTCATTGCTGACGTCAATCCATGAGAGAAAAAAACAATCCAGGAAAATGGAAAACGTGCTCTAGGCTGCCATGTGGCTGCTTTCTTAGGGCACAGACACAACGGGGGAGCTGGAGCCACCAGACCAATCTACCGAGGGTTATTCTCAAGGTGTGGGTGAATCTCAGGCTAGACACCATTGCACAACAGAGCTCCTGTGTGTGTCTGACATCTGTCATACCAGTAGCAGGGCAATGCACTCAAACAGGAGGTGGGGGGGTGGAAAGAACAACAAAAAAGTGGCAAAAATGGAATAATTAAAAAATCATGGCAAAAGCTTTGGAGTTTTGTTGAGTTTTGAAGAGAACTGAAGAGTAATAATATGAGAAGGTGAGGAGTGGCTGTTCTGAAGTGATCTGTGCCATGTGGTGAAAAAGCAAATTTAACCAGATTGAGAGGGGTGTAAAGGGAGGGAGAGAGTGGTGGGCTTGTGCCATCTATGGAAAAGGCTCAGGAGAGCCAGGAGGGGGAAGTGCCTCTGAGAAAATGGAACAAAAATGGTTTTGAAGAGAGGGAAGCTGCAGGACTCATTTGAAGGAAAGGAGAGAAAGTGTCATGCTTATTATTTTATTCGGTTTTTCCAAATTATTTTACCTAATTCACTTTTCAAGCACAAGGGTGGAACTCTAACTAGATTTTCATTGCTTCCAGCTTCCCTGGAAATGCCTCAAGATCAGGCTTTCACATTAATTCAGCACATCTGCCTCTGGCCCCAAAGCCTATTTGTGGACCTGGGGGAAGTTTGGCTCTGCTCTGGGTGGCTGCTGGGACTGCATTGCAGACATGAAACCAGAGACAACTAAATGGCCTGGAGCACATGTAGAGGTTGGCTGGCCTCTGACAGCATAACAGGCTGAAGAAAGGTTTACATTCACATGGATTAATCCATCAGGCCTTTCTGCTGACAGTGTATCTAAAGGGTGCAGGAGCCATTCAACAGGCAATGACTGGAAATCCCAGTGGGATAAGTTATTTAGTTAGACTTCAGTGACTGAGATAGAAATTGGTAGCTCACCCTATGCATTCCTGTATAGTGTTCTTAGGGTTACATGTGGTTTTGTAGAATGAATATTCAGGTACACTCCGATCACTGAGCTTTGGGGCTTGTAATTTCTCTTGCAGAATACAGAAGTTTTTCATAGGAAATGCAGTGGTGATCATTTTCAACATTATGACCAGATGGGTACAGGGAAAACATTTTGGTTTGCTTTTGCATCTTTGCTCACTAACACACCAGGTGATAGCTCTTCATTTTCAGTTCCAGTGGCCTTTGCCTTGCCGGGCTGTGGGTGCTGGGGCAGCACGACCCAGGCTGGAGCTGGTTGTGTGAGCATCCTTGGCCAGCAGTATGTGGTGCCTGGCAGCTGTGGGCTCTTTCTGCACACTGTTTCCCCTGAGTAGTGTGGTTGCAGAAAAAGCTTGTGTTTGTCACCTTATTGGAGCTCTCAGTCAGTTGTGTCGGTGGCTGTTTGCATTTTACGTTCCAGATTAAACCAGCTGGTGTAACCTGATAGTCTCCCCTGCCCTGCTTTTACATAAACGCAACAGAGAGGTTGATCCCAGTGGGAGGTGGATTGCTCGAAGAGCCACATTACCCTCCTTACACTATAGCAAATAACTGTGATGCTGTTTCCAGCATATGGGGAGTTCATCTCGTGAAGATCTTCATCTGCTTAGTCTTCCACCTTCTGGCTCATTTGGCACAAGTTTGGTGTTAACTGCACAGAACGCACCGAAACGGTAGCCACACTTCAGACTTGAAGCTGAACTGTTCTATCAGCAAAGACCACGACTCCTGTCACGTAGCCCATGTCCCTCCTTGATCCTGTGAAGCTAGCGGTGGTGACCTGCAGCAGTTACACCAATGGGTAGAAAGTCTCTTGTTCTGCAGTTATTTTAGACAGCAATACAAGGCTTCAGCCTTCTTATACTGCGCTCAGGACACATGTTAGAAAAATGTCCATGAGTTTGTGCAGGTGCCTTCAGCAAACACAAGGGCACTTTGCAGCTTTAACACTTGTAGTTGTGTCCCTTCTGCAATTAGCAGCATGTTTATAATGCTAAAAGAGACTGATAAGAGCCTTCAGGCTGATTCCTGAACTGTGAGCAGTAAGGTTCATGAGTTGTACCTCAACAGATTTGTGATCTTTTGGGCTACAGAAGAAATGATGACCTTTAAGAAATGACCAGGGAAATCTTAAGAGTGTATGGAACTTAGGAACCAAAGTGCCCTGTGAGTGTTTTAGGATTTTGCAACCTAACTCTCACCCCTTCACAAGTTCCAGTGTTAGATTGCACCGGGAGCAAGTTGATTTATCCTAGAATCATAAAACAACGTAGACTAAAAGGGACCTCTGGATGTCACTGTCTTCAATCTCCTGTTTGAGGCAGGTAGTTTGAAGCGTCAAGCTCTGCTTTTGGCACAGTGCTGCAGGAGGGGAGAGCTCAGCAGCCCTGAAAAGGCTGCAGGAAGATTTCATGGAGACACTACAAATGGCCATAAATAATTAACCGATGGTTCCATCTGAATTATCCTGCCTAGTCTAAACTGCTTATATAAAGGGGCTTCTGGTGTTTTCTGTTCTCACCAGAATGGTGTTGGAGTTTGCACTTGTGAAGGGTTCAGCTAAGAGCTGCAGGTTATCCTTTAAAGCTGCAATCGTGCAACAGTACTTTGGAAAGCTGTTTGGAGACAGAGTATTTTCCCCTTGAGCCCCAGGATCACTTATGAAGGTGGTGTAAACACACTGTACAACTGCTAGTTCAGGCACTGATTCCATAAGAGATATTCAGCTTTTATGTCATGATCTCTATTATATTCCATTGTTGCACGCTGCTTTATTATTAGCTTGGCTTTTCTTTCCCATTTCTAATTCTTTCCTAACTTCTTTTGCAAAAGGAAAAATCCTCTTTAAAGCAGCTTCTTTCCTAGATGCCACGATTAACTGTTATTTTTCTGTCTTTTTTTTGTGACCCCACAGTCTTGCTCCCTCCCCTGAGGCTGCCATGCCCTGGCTGTGTCCGGGATGAAGGTCTCTCTGGCAGTGCTGACACTTGTGCTCATGGTGCCCCTGTGCTGTGCTGTGTCAAGGATTCAGATGTGTCTGAAAGAGAGCTTGCAACCTTGACACACCAGGGTAGCACCACCAGCCTGCAGTCCTTTGTGCTTACAGAGAACAAGGCTGGCACTGAATCTCAGGGTAAGGACTCTACATGAGATGATGGAGGAACTTGGTGGGCAGAGTCTTTCCCAGTGGAGACCCATTCTGGTGATACTTACTCCTTGCTCCTAGGGTGTAGAGGGTGCAAGTACGTGCTCTTTGACATCCCAAGCACTAACAAGAAGATAACCAAGGAATACTCTTTCCCCCACTCCTCAATTTAAAAGTGTGTGTTACTGACTAATGTAAATGAAGAACAAAATGGAACAAACTCTGTGATGAAATATTTAAGATCTTCACATCTTAGATTTTTCATCTCTGTACCTCTGAGGTACAACACACTCTCTGAGTCTGGCTTTGTAGTGCCAGACATGAGCAGTATTTTGTCTCTGCTTGTTGTACCTCCTCAGCCTCCAGCGATGTGTTGCTGCCAGCTGAGGCTCCCACTCTGGGGTAGCAATGACCGGTGTTAATCCCAGCACATTCATAGCACAAACACTTGTTACCAGAAGCCTGAATTAATCAGCTTGGAGAATTTATTAGATTAGTGAGGAATGACAGTGACCCAGAGAATGAACTCAGGCAGAGGGACTGAAACAGAAGCTAGACTTCTGCCTGGCCCTAGGAGAATTCAGAAATGTTTTACACAGAAAACAGTTTGCAACATGTGGCATCGCAGACAGTTGGGACTGTTTGGAGGCTATGAAGCACCGAGTAGTCAGATTTCCAGAGAAAAATCTGGTGGGGAGAATATTAGGAAAGGAAAAAACCACCCCACAGCCTTGATGCTGTGTGAGCTCTGCTCAGCAGTAGCCAAAACACTGGCATATTATCAGCACCCCTCCAACTTCCCCCACAAACATCTCTGTAAGTGAAGTCATGGGGAGGATCAACTCCATCCCAGCTAAACCCAATATAGCATTGGAGAAACAAACTGCATGACCTGAAAGGAGGAAATCCATTGGTTTGGTTTCATGTAGAATCAGGAAACATGAGAATCTGATAATTACACAGAGGAACAGGGCTGTTAAGTTCCCAGTCCTGGTCTTTTTCTGTGCTATTACACCAGGATAAAAAGCCACTGTGACAAACAGACAGCTGAAATAAGAAATGCCATTGCGACAGGCTGCTCTATTACAAACCCGTGTCTGAGCAGATTAAAAAACACGTGTGGCTCCTTTAAAAAAATAGTCCAACTTTCACCTTGAAGCCATACAGTATTTCCTAGCTTGTAATTTGTAGAGGATCTCTGGTTTCCCAAATCAACCAGATTTTTTTCCTTCAGTATAAACAGGAATTTAAAACCAGGCTAGTTCATGCCTGGCGATTTTTCACCAGGAGCTGCAGTCTTTTTTATCTGGATTTTCTATTAGTTGCTGGAAGGTGTGCTTTTCTCGTGAAAACTATCACAGGAAAACGAGCAGCACAAAATAGAAAACTGGGGAGGAAAAATATCCTCTGATCTTTCCTTGAAATAGAGTTTCATAGCTAAATAAAAAAATAAAAAATCCAGCCCTGGTAGCAGCTTCAGGTCTGCTCAACTACTTCTGTAACACTGACATAGATTGTGAGCTTGATTGTTCCTTTTGCTCTATTGCTTTCTTTTTCTATCACCAGAAGCGGGTCCTTGAATAGCTGGGGATGTCCAGGGTGGCCACAAACAGTTGTGCAGATGACTTTTGAATGTGAGTGAGAGCCGAGCTACCTTTGGTTCCATCAGAGGCAGTGAGATTTGAGAGTCACAACTGGCACATGACAGTGCAGGCAGAGAGCAGGGCACTGACTGTGTGTGCTGCTGAAGTTGGGCAAGGAGCAGAATGTGAGGAGGTGTCAACGTGACTACTGAAATATAGAAGTGTGCAGTAAACAAGACCTCTCAGGCTCAAGCTATGGCTTTATGCCATACTTTGTTAGATACTGTCAGGAAAGGGATCCTGTACATAAACGGCAGAGGTTGCTAAATGGTGCTTGGCAAGAAAACCTCTTACATTGTCAGTGTATAATCAAGCAGAGATTTTTGGATAATTCAGAATCTGAACAGGATGGGGCTGCAGAGAATCAAGTGAACTTACAGGTGTAAGCTCTCACAGGTACCTCAGGTACTTTGATGATGTGCCGGATTGTGCCCAGGGTCACATAGAGGCGGATGGATGAGTCCTTAGGAAGGAGATAGACACAAGGTTATAGGAGTCCTGAGGGTTTCTAATTGCAAATATTATCAGTATTCTTACTGCACTAATACAGATGTTAATGTGATATTGATATAACACAATATATTAAGTCATTATATTAATACTGAGCTGGCAAGTGAGAACTGGGAATACAGATTAACACCTCCTCATCCTGTTTTGTTATGCAAACCCATAGGAAAATGATGTCATTCACAGATATTGAATAATATCCACTCAGCTAATTATACCTAGCTCAGGTGTATCTGAATCAACTACTGTCACACACAGCAGCCACATCTGAAGAGAAGCAAATGTCTGACTTAAATCCAATTTAGTCCTGACTGCCTCTGCAGTGTGGCACAGCTGCAGCCTGCGGCTTCCATGTGTTGTCTGGATGGCAGAGATGTTCCCACTATCCCCACGGGGAGCTGTGGGGCTTAATGAATGTTTATAGAATATTTGGGAGCCACAAAGGCTGCATAGTGAATTATGCAGAGCTGATAGACAGTTAAAGAAAATTAATCAAAGCCTCTGTGAGAAAACTCCAACCTGACTCAAAAAGCAAGTGTCTTCCAAATTCACACATTCTGGGGCAGTTCCACTGAAAACACAGACTGCCGATGCTGCTGTGCTTTGTGTTAATCCTCAAGGTAAAAGTAAGGTCACTGCTGCAAAAAGGAAGCGGTAGCATTTTCATTTTAAAACAAGCCTACAGCTTATTGAATTTTGCTCCAATTAGAGCATCTTTTTCATCTCTGTTCTCCTCTCCACCGCATGCTGCATGGTTGGTTTGTTTTCCTTGGCCTTGAAGTTGGAGAAAAGCCTTTGTGGGAGATTTTTAAACTTCATAGCCTTTTACTTCTGGCTTGTATGAGATAGTTGTGTGTAGTTTGCTGAGGGCAGACTGTGAAGTGTTGCTGTGTGGTTTAGGAGCTCCTCAGAAGACATATTCTTCTTCCCTTTGTGCTCTCCTCTGGGCCATGTCCTCCTGTGCTGCTTATGTTACTGAATATCAAGAGAAAGTTGACTTTGATATTCAGGAGGTGGTTTAGTGGTTAGGGCTTTTAGAGCAGACAGTTGGACTTGATGATCTTGAAGGTCTTTTCCAACCTTGATGATTCTATGACTCACAGAGAAGGATCTTTGGTTCCCTGTGATAACCATTTCATGGTTAATTTTGGCCTTCAAGGCTCAAGTTTTAAAACAAACTGTTGTTAAACAGGAATCAAGACACAAAGGAAAAATGACTTCACTGAGTTCTTCAGGTTGTGGAAAAACTAACTGCCACTGTTGTGGTAAGAAGAGTCACCTCTAGTGGCACTGGTGGGTGTAAAACGGTTTCACCACTGTGCCGGTAGCACAGAAGCACATCTCAGACTGGAGTGAAACAGATGTCTGCAGGACACAGTGTTGTGTTTACATGTGGTTAGGGGCCTTTCTTCTCCAGACTACAGTTTGCATGTGATTAGTGCCCTTGGATAATGCCCTTGGATAACCAGGGCAGGAGCTGGGCTTGCTGTAGCCAGAGTGGAGGGTTTGTGGGCGATGAGTGCATGTGTGTTTACTGGTATTGTGTGTGATGACTTCGGGGGGGGGGATGGGGCCGACATGACATAGGATGGGACTTGGCTGTACACCTATCAGTCAATCTGTTTGTTAAGTTGTGCAAATATCCAGCCAAGCATCTAAGAGGTTCCTCATGTTTCAGTCTAGGCTAATCACATCTCTCTCAGTCAAGAACAAACTTTAAAATGCAGGAAAAGGCTCTTTTTTTGGCTATCATAATGTCATCATCATATCTAGGTTATTAATTTCCCCTGCCCCATTAACACTAGGTAAGTGTGTTAAGGAGATAAAAATCAGCTTACAACTTAATGGGCAATTGATTAGAAGCAAAAAGCAGAGTGCTGAGCATAGCTGGCTCAAGACCTCCTAAAAATTATTTACTAGATACTCCATAAAGTGTGCCAGAGTAGGCTATTAAAGCTGCAGAGGCACGAGCCTCAAGGGAATGTTTCCTGCTCTGCTCTGCCAGCCCAGCTGCGAGTGTTGGTTGCATTAGGAGTAAACACAGCTCCAACTGACATGCAGTTCCTTTCTCTCTGCAGAAAATTTAAATATGATATTTATAGGCATTAGCCATCTCTGATCTTCTTTGATCCATTCTTTCCAACTGAAGAAACTGTGATTTGAAAGAAAATACCATCTTCCTCTTTTCAGTGGCTGAATTACAGAGAAATGCCAAGATGCCAACTTTCAAAATGCTTCTGATGCCTTTAATGTTTATCTTAACTTCTGAAAAATTTCTGAGGGCCTGATCCAGAAGCAGACATGAACAAGGAAAGCAGCAGCATATCTTGTTTCATCTCTATTTACGGGTAACTCGTCTCTGTAGCACCAGGCTCTGAGGTTATCACAGATACTCCTATTTAGAACATTAAGTCCTCGTCAGAGCCCATCTAATATAAATATATTTGTATGAAGCTCACCCTCTCACATGCATATTCATGATATGCCAGCTCCTGACAAAGATAACACTCTGTGCAGTGAGCACCATTATTAGCTCTGAGTGACAAATAGGTTTCTAATCCTGTGTATGTATGTCACACATGGATCACAAGAGCTTTGAAGTGAGATGCATTCTTGGGAGCTGAGCTACTTTTGTTGTGTAGAATTAAAGCTGAGAGGTATGAAGTCCCTTTGCTATTGAATGGCACTCGATGATTGATAAGTAGGACAAAGATGCTTTGCTGACAATGAAAATGTTTCTGGCATCTGGAATAGTAAACTGTGCCCACTAAATCATGTCCCTTAGTGCCGCATCTACACATTTGTTGAACACCTCCAGGGATGGTGACTCCACTCTCTCCCTGGGCAGTCTGTGCCAATCCCTGACCACTCTGTCAATGACAAAATTTTTCCTGATGTCCAATCTAAACCACCTCTGGTTCAGCTTGAGGCCATTTCCTCTTGTTCTACCACTAGCAACTTAGGAGAAGAGTCCGACCCTCACCTCTCTCCAACCTCCTTTCAGGTAGCTGTAAAGAGCAATAAGGTCTCCCCTCAGGCTCTTTTTCTCCAGACAAAACTACCCCATATCAGTAGTGCAGCATGAAAAACCTTTATGGAATCGTCCTACTGACACAACAAATCACACTATGTAGTCACTGCCTGCAATGTTTTATCATTAGGAACAATCATTTTACTGGAAAGATTTTGGAAGACCAGAGTGTGGTTGTGCTCTTTTGTGATGAAGCACAAGTGAAGATAAAAGCCATCTATACACCTCAACACCCACAAACCCGGCAATAATAACCTGGTGCATTTTTTTTGACATTGAAGTATCCTCTGCAGCTCAACTTCTTCATCCAAATGAAAGTCTACTGCATGAAAATAATTTGAAAGCTCATGTTAGTCAGCTCTGAACTCACCTAATTTTTATGCCCCATTAATTTCTTGTGTTTATTGAAATTAGCTGATGTGGTAGACAGATACAGAGACCATTAGGAGTAGGAAGGGACCTCCAGAGGTCATAGAGTCCAACCCCCCTGCTTCAGCAGGATCATAGAACATAAGACAGGTTACATAGAAATGTATCAAGATGGATCTTAAGGGTCTCCAGAGAAGTAGACTCCACAACCTCCCTGGATAGCCCATTCCAGTGCTCAGCAACACTTGCAATAAAGAAAGTTTTTCTCCTGTTGTGGTGGAACCTCCTGTGCTCCAACATAATACACCCATTGCCCCTTCCGCTCCATTATTTTTCCAGGGGTGGACATAGGACTGACTGCTCTGTAGTTGCCTGTATCTTCCTTTTTACACTTTTTGAAGAGTGGAGTGACATTAGCTTTCCTCCAGTCCTCAGGTACCTCTCCTGTTAACCACAAACTCAAAAATAAAGGAGAGTGGTAGAGCAGTGACAAAAGCCAGTTTTCTCTCAATACTCTTGGGTGCATCTCATCAGGACCCATAGATTTATGTATGTTCAACTTGTGTAATTAATCACTAACCCAGTCCTCTGACTATTGGAAAATCTTCCCTCTAACAGGCTATCTCTCATACCTCCAGGGTCTGGAGTTTCCAAGGGCTGATCTTAGGAGTAAAAACCAAAGCAAGGAAGGTATTGAGCAACTCTGCCTTCTCTGCATTGTCAGTTATCAGGGCTGCCACCCCATCCAACACTGTGCCCACACTATCCTTTTTCTTCCTTTTGCTACTAATGTATTTGTAGGAGTCCTTCTTGTTCTCTTCCCTTGCCAGTTTGAACTCTCAGAGGGTTCCTTAAATAGATAATCTAGAATTTGAAGAAAAAATCTGATTGCTTTGTGGTGCTTTGAATAGCTCTCAGTGAAAACTTTTTGTTGCTCTTTTGTCTCTCTCATTTGAATACAATGGACACTTTATAAATGAACAAGTAAGGTGAATTTATGAACCAAGAAGTAGTTCTAAATGATGCCAAATGAAGTTCATTCACGATGTGGCATTGCAAACCATTAGGGAACAGTTTAATTGTAATAATTAAATTGCACTGGCATTCATTATTTTCAGGAAGGCAGCTGATTTCAATCAGCAAAAGGAATCTGAATCCTGAGGAGCACATCCTTGTCTTTGTAAAATACAAACAAAAGCAGCTGCATGCCAGTGTGACAAATATTCAGCTTCACCTCATAGGAGTGATGGGGAGGTTTGTAGAAGCTGAGGACATATTGCCAGGCAGCCCCCAAGGCAGTTCTAGAGGCAGCAATGAAGCTTGCTGTTAGCCCAGACAGTGCAGACAGGCTGGTTTTGGAAAACCTGGATGTAAATTGCTGATAGGGTGGTGTCTGCATGACATCATCCGTGTTATTTTTGTGTCTGAGATGCAATACCATTGACTCTGGAGGCTCTCAGCTTTGCAGTGTGGTTAGCTGGGACAAGAGCCAGCATCCTGCCATGCAGCTGGTGATGCTCTGCCAAACTCAGAGGGAGCTGCAGTCATTTATGTTGGCATGAACCACCTCCATGTTTACTTTCTGAAAGGTGGAAATACTGGCCCCCTATCCAAAAATTCAGAATTGAATATAGTATTGTTGTCAAACGCTGTAATTAGACACAGAGCAGCAGATGAGGAATAAAGGACTCCATTATTTGTTTGTTAAATTAACTTTTCCACTCAAGCCCTGTGATGCTCACTGGGAAGACGTCAGTTGTTATTTTTTTCTCTGTGCACTCAGCATGGTTCTGTCTTGCAGACACTTTAGCACTGAATTAATTACTACGTTAATGGCTGTTTGTAGTCCATTAGTAAATGAAGACCTGATGCTGATTCTCTTGGGGAGAAAGAGAGGGGAGTCTACTTAGTACCAAATCATTCCGTTCATTGCTGATGAACTCTGAATGTTCAAAGGCAGGGAGAGAAGTACATCAAAGGCGCTTTAATTTGAAAAGCATCAGAGAGGCTGGTCTTAAGGCCTGTCCGTGTTCCAGACTGCAAAACAGCAGATAAATTAGCTTTGAATTCGTTATCAACCATATAACTAAGGCAGTGGGTAGGATGAACCTGTACCACCAGACATTTTCCTCATATAGCAGCTGATCATGGGGTGTTGAACTTGTTGTACTTGGTGCTCAGGAGGATAGTGATAGCCTGAATTGTTGGGAGGATATAAGCTTAAATGAGTAAAGTTGCTCCTGCTTATTCTCCAAATCTGACAGACTTGGTCATCCATTCCTGAAGTCTAAAATAGACATTGAAGAACCCAGGGACACAAGGGCAAGGAAAACAAAAGGCAGGAGTAAACACAACAATATTATAACTGGCATAAGTCTGCTCTGGACCCTGCCTAGAGGTTTTTTCCTGTTGCCTGAATCCTGAATTTGTCTCTGTGTGTCAGAAGTGCCACTGGAGCAGGTAACATCAACATTTTGAAGCAGTTTGAGATCAGTCCATTGCAGCTGGCTGGAGTGAAGGAGGGACGTGGTGTGCCCAGGTTTGCTGCTGACTGCCTGCTTTTGTCTGCTGTCATGGTCCCACATGGCCTTGCTGTCCATGGGTAATGTGTGATGTGTAGTCTTAACCAGGGTTGCTTTGCTCCATGTAATGGAGATAAGAATAACAGCTATGTGTTCAAACCTGATAACACTTCACTGCTGCCTGAGCATTACTGCATTTTCTGCACTATAAATACAAGCCACGCTTTTACATTTTGCCTCTAATAGTATACAAAAATGAAATCTGCTCCATAAGAAATGCAATCATCGAGCAAAACCAAATCATATAGGTTTTTTTCCTCTCTGCCAGCAAAAATATAACAGTTAATTAGGCTGGGAAACCCAAAGGAAAGTGATTTCAGACATCCAATTGTGGAGTAGCATGGAAGAAATCTCCATGACAACAGAAATTTACAGCACTTCGATTTTAATATATCATAGGATAAAGGTAATTTCACGGCCACTATGCAGACAATATACCCTTTTCTCTTTCTCTTCATAGTCCCCAGATTAAATGTAAACCACATTAATGTGGTCCCAGATGTGAAAGCAAAACCAAAATTAGGAAACATGAAAGTTCGGAATGCAAATACACCAGCAAGGTGAAAACCTGCTGTGCTGCAGAGGACAAACATTTGGGCCTGTTTTGGTGAGGGACTGCAGAGTACCATGATGCTTTCTTCACACACGTTAATATTACACACCTATTGACTAACACAGGGCTGAGCACACTACGTGTAGCAGTAACGAGCTACCTGAGCAGCACAGCACACCTTTGGGCAAGATTATCACTGTCATTTTTTGATGTTACTGTTGTATATCCCATTATGAATTCCGGGGTCAAAAAGAAAAAAAAGAGGGATAAAATTAGTTTAGAGATCATGAATTTATATCAAAAAGTCTGACCTACATTCTCTGCTCATGATGAGTGGAATATTATTAAAACACATTTTAAATACTGTGTTTGGTGTCTTCTGTGAACGCGCTCACACACATGAGTGTCTCTTGTAGAAAATGTCTTGTACTTTTTAGTAGGGGATGAAGCAGTTAGGCATCCATGGATATTTCATTAGTAATTTCAGTAAAATTCAAATATTTGTATTTTAAATATAATTAAGTATGATGCTATTGGCCATCAACAATATTTAATTCTTTAAAAATCACGACAGGAGACTCATCACTTTTGATTAGATTTGGTAGGAAGCTGTGGCATGATCACTTCAGGTGGCTTGGGAATTGGACTTATATTAAAGGTATGGCACTGTTCACACATCAGGGAAGGATACAGCATCAAGAGGATTTTAGGGCAAAGTGCAGTTGGAATGTGAGGTTCCCTGAGCAGTGAGCCCTGCAACTCTTGTAATTGCCTGGAGGGTGGAGCAGAGTAGAAGGGGCTGCAGCCAGGCTCTACAGAGATAGGAACTTGATGGTATGTAGTGAGAACCTGATGGTACCTTGGACCAGTTTGGGGCTGATAAGCTGCATATTTTTATATCTGGGCAGACAGTGTCATCTTTTGACAAAACGCTGTCCTTTATGTGACCTTTGCTCATTATAACTTCATTATAATACCAAAACACACCTCCATCCTAAGCACTACCTGCCTTCAAGCTATGGCCACTCCATAAGCATAGAAGTTCAAGATATTGAATGTGTCCAGATGTATAGTGCTGAATTGGGTACTATTCAGAATTTAAATCCAGCTGGCCCCAGTCCCTCTGACATCTGAGGAGAAGCTGGAACACAACAAGATTTATTTTTCTGCCAAATTATTTTACTACCTTAACATGACACAAGCTCCTGTACATGGAAGAGCATTTCATTACTCTGCTTACAAAGAGCTCATCTCCTCTTGTTTTCTCATTTTCACAAATTCAAGCATGTTTTCATAGAACTGCTTAGGTTGGAAAAGGCCCTTAAGATCATCAAGTCCAACGATTGACCTAACTGTACGAAGCACACCTCTCAACCTTGTCTCTGTGATCCGTATTTACATGACTTCTAAACACACCCAGGGGTGCAAATTCAACCCCCACCCTGGGCAGCCTGTTCCTAGGCCTTCGAATCTTTTGCATGGTTCCTTCTGAGCAGCCATGCCGTGAACTTGTCCTCTTGGATAGTGTAGGCTGTGAGTGTGCGCTGTGAAATATGCTCTCTATAAATACATGAAAATGGCACGGTAAGGAGTCGCAGCAGCCTTCTTGTTTGCTTTCTGTAATACAATATGGAAAGTACTAATAGGATTAGCTTTTTGTGATGAGTGATAACAATATATTAGAATCAAACGTTAATAGGCAGCATGAAGTCACTAACAAAGTAGAAAATTGCTAATAACATTCAATGGACCGTATCTGAACTCTGATAACGTGTCTAGCTTTGAGAGCTCTTTGCCACAAAGCAAGCAGTGTCATGGGGAAGGAGAAGGATTGCTGGCACAGAGCACAAGCCTGCCACTCCTTTGAATTCTTACACTGTTTTTCCTGCTCGAAAGTGTCCCTCAGTCTGTGCAAAGAGAAAATTGCATACTTCCACATAGTGACAAAGGGCTGAAAGCTGTCTGGACTCATTACCTGCGTGGGAACCTACCCAGCCTTCCTTGAGACACCATGATCTCTGCTGATACAGTGCCAATGGGAATGGTTGGAAAAATGTGGCTTTGAGGCATGTTTAGTTCCCTTCCACACATTATTCTGGGCAGCCCTAGAGCTATCCAGACTCCCAATGTACTTGTAAATCCAGGGGGTGGGGGAGAACAGAAATCTGTGTGAGCTGGGGATTGTGAGTGCCAGGGCAGGACACGAGCTGGGAAGTGTGAAGAAAGCAGGCACCTGTCCCACAACACCCTGGGTTCTTGCTCTATAGGGTTTCTTGAGTGACTTTGTCCTTTGTCTCTGGAGCTGATACAACCATTTTGGTATAAGGAAGTTCTTTCACTAAAAATAAATAAATAAATTCAAGACAAGCTCAGATCCAAATGTTTTTTGTGGGCTGGAAGCTGAGACCATGGGCAGAATGACACAACAGTGCAAGGAAGGAGAACTGGTAAAGGCAGACAAAGGAATTTAAAATGCACAAATAAATTAATTGGATAAACAGTAGAAGCAAAAGGTGAATCAGAACAGAGACCTGAGTCCTGTAATAACTCTTTCTAAACTACTCAGATTGAAGGAGAAAGTAGAGATCAAACGAGCTTGTTTTAGCAGATGCCAGGCTGAAAGGATAATGTGGATGTTAATTACTTAACTCTTATTAACTAAGTGTATTTTACAGCCAATATGTTTTGAGGTTGCCAGGCAGAAACGTGACTGCACCTTTGGCTGGGTCTTCCTCCCGGCCACAGTCTCCTTTCCATTTTCCTTTGATTTAATTATTTTCCAGGCTGCCCCTCTAACTGCTCCTGTACTGAAAATCACTTCAAAATTTATGAACGAAAGAGGGAAAGGCTCAGATGCCATAGGGCCCTGCATCATTGTCAGGCAAGGTGATGGCTTTTTTCTTTCAGTCTGCTCAAAGTTCCTTGACCTCACTCATTGCATCCCTTTGGTTGTAGACAAAGGTCCTATCACATTCAATTTCAACAGGTATTTAGGAGCACTCAGCAACATCTTTCAATTCACACTTCCGCTTGAAAGTACTTCCTCAGTGTGGGTCGCTTTTGAACTTTGGAGTAGTTATGGAGGGATTTTATCCCCTCAGAAGGAAGTTTTAATACTCTACAACATTAAAAATCCATAACTAAAGAGAAGTCATAGTGTCAGCCTGTTCTGAGATCTCATCCACTAGTAGGAATCCCAGGATGGGGTTTGGCACCGAGCACCCCACTGCCAGACTTGCTCCATAGGTTAGTGAATCCCTTGCGAGGACTTGTGTTCGTAGGTGGAAGGACTTGGGCTGCTCTGGGCAATGACCCAACTGCTTAAATCATCCTCCTGTTCCTCTTCTCAGTGTATGGGAATGAAAACACCATGCAGCTGAGTTGTCACTTCCACAGTCCCTGGGAGGATCAAGAAGAATATCTGATTCTACCTTTAACCCTTTGAGACAAAAACAGCAGATAGATTGTGGGGTAGCTACCCCAGGAGTAACCAGCTAACTCTGCAGGAAGCTGCAGCAATTTTTGCTGCATTAAGGCATCCTAGTGTCAGGGGGTAATGAACCTGTTTTCCTGCCCTGTGGGTTTGATATTTGCAGCTGTGGGGACCCCATGAAGCCTGTGTGTGGCAGTGGGTCTGTGCTTTGTCTCCATGGCCCTAAAAGGGCAGTGTACGTCAAGTGTAGCACAACAGCAAATCATCTCTTTTAATAGTTTATATTGTAAATAAGAAACCAGTCCAATGTTCAGATATAATGACTTGGGACCACAGAAAATACTCAAAGAAAGTCAACATTTTCCCTTTCTCTCACAAACAACTGCTAAGAGAAATCACACCCTTTAGGGGGTGGCCACTATAGCAACAGCAGGTTATGATGGGGTAGAGGTCAGACAGTATCAGCTGGATTTCACTGCTGTTTTTAACAAGCCATCCTCACAACCAGCTATTATTTGCAGTCTGAGAAGCCCTTTCACATGACTGTATTTAATTTAGAACTACAACAGCACTGAATAATTAAAGCTGTCAGAAAAACTAAGTATATAGATACCTCTGAGAACAACTTCAAAATGATTAGATGTCCCAGTCATGTAAAGAAAATTATTAACAAAAGAAACGACCCACAGGGCAGAATAAAATAGGCTTTGAGGTCATCTGCATTTCCGCTCTACAGCACATTGTGCGGAAAACTGTTCCCAGTGGCAGAAATTCCCTGAGAACTGCACCTACAGGATGTCTACAGATATGTCAGAGGCTAAACTCAAACACCCACCATCAGGGAAGGAGAGTGCAAAGCTGGGGCTGATGGTCAGGCAGAAGGGTGTTCTAGTACTCAACCATATTTTCTCATCATCCCATGACTGCTTTAAGGAGAGGAAAAGTATATGATGTTTTCGTCTCCATATTCCAACTCATGTCCTGACCTGCGGTGATGCCTTCTGGGCTTTGACAAATAGCATCGATTCAGAGCTACCTGTGTCCCACGGGGATGAGGTGGCCAGAGCAAAGACTGAATTTTGGGCCTCTGCTGGTCTTGCCGGCTGAACACAGCTACATATCTGCACTCCAGCGTGCTTCTCTCTTTTACTAGGAGTACAACCAGCACGCTGATTTTCATGGGGGTGGACGTGGTACTGGGAATACAAAGCTTGCTTTGCAGCCACAGTAAAGCTTAGTGTTTAGAGTATATTGGCACAGACTGCTCCAGACATGAAATCCAAAAGGAATAAACCAAATGCAGCAGCACTGTCCCTGGGGGTGACTGGTCTTTCTGTATGTCATAGAATCATCAGGGATCAGAAGGGACCTTTTGATCATCCAATCCAATCCCCCTGCCACAGCAGGACACCCCGACCAGGTCCAGGCAGGTTTAAAATGTCTCCAGAAAAAGAGACGCCACAAGCCCCCCAGGCAGCCCCCTGCAGCGGAGAGACACACTTGCAGCTATTGAGGACTGCCTTGTTTAAGCTGACAACAGGAGTTTGCCAGAAAAACACCTCTCTGAACTGCCGTGCTTATGTTAAGCTACTCCAAGGATGTGAAATCTCAGTGCACAAGTCAGTAGAACAGGGACGAGATGCTCATATTGTAGGACTGAGGCAGAAGTGGGTGAAAAATGTGCAGCTAACTTGCCCAATACAGGAAAATAGAGTGGCAATGCTCTCTGGGGCCAACAGTGTTTTCACGGGGCTGTAAGGGCTGCTTCAGTTTGTGATATCCTCTGGCAGAGAGTTGTCACCTCCTTTCTTCTTTACAGCCATATTTTTAGGTCCTCTGCATCAAGGGAGAAATGTGTCTTGTAGGGTTCTGCACAGGAATACTCCTGTATCTTATGCTGATGTTAAAGAGAAATCCTTGTCTTCCCTGGGTAGCTACGCTAAGCTCCACCAATCCAGAAACCAGTAAACACCCACAGGCCTGGCCCGTGGTGGAGCCACTCACATGTTCAATTCCACAAGATCATGCCAAGACATTTAGCTGCTCAAAGATAACAGAAACCTAGAGAGCACCTACTGCAATGATAGACACTAACTGGACCTGTAGCTCAGCAGGAACGCTCCTATTTGCATAGCCAAGTCCTGATGGCTTTTAGCCCCCTGTGTGTACCTTCACAGTCCTCTCCCTCATCAGCAGGTTTGCTAAAACTCAGAACTCACATGACTGTTGGTGCAGCCCTGCACATGAGAAGGGCAGGATGATTCCCTCACTAAAGCTGATGGAAAGAGTCCATCTATTTCCCCAGAGTCAGAACGGCCTTTTTGCTGGAACCTTGGGTTTATCTGTGTTGAGTTTGGGAAGTTATCACATGCCCAGAGGCCGGGGTGCCTTTATTTACAAGCTTATTTACATCTGTGCACCACATGAAGCTGTTTAATATTTGGGGTTTGGGGAAGGTTGACTGTCTGCTTTGAATAAGATCCATCTGCAAGCATTCAGATTTGCTCTTGCGTAGGGTAATAAAACCCTCATTGCGCTTTAGGGCTGTCATTCCTTCTCGGCAGACATACAGCAAGCTGCTTTTTTATTTTACTGTCTCTACATACATGCAGGTATGTTCAGCACTGTAGACATAGCGCAGGATAAAATGTGTAAGTATGTGTGTTTGTAGTCTCGGGAAGAGGAAATACAGCTCTGTGTAAACATGCAGAGGCTTCCTCAGGCTCCAGGCTCCTAGCAGAAATCACAACCCACATGGGATGCACACATGTGTGCGAAGGGAGACAGCGGAAGTCATTGCTAAGACACTGTTTGTCATCTTTTCTAATTCATGGGGATCAGAAGAGGTGCCTAGGGACTGAAGGTTAGCAAATGTCACTCCAATCTTCAAGAAGGGTAAGAAGGAGGACCCAGGTAACTACAGACCGGTCAGCCTCACCTCCATCCCAGGAAAGGTGATAGAACAATTTGTCCTGGATGCTGTCTCTAGGCACATCAGGGACAAGAGGGTCATTAGGGACAGTCAGCATGGCTTCACCAAGGGGAAGTCATGCTTGACCAACCTGATAGCTGTTCATGAGGGCATAACCAGGGGCGTAGATGATGGCAGAGCAGTGGATGTGGTTTATCTTGCCTTCAGTAAGGAATTTGACACAGTCTCACATAGAATCCTTGTGGCCAACTTGAGGCAGAGTGGACTGGATGATTGGGTAGTGAGGTGGTTTGTGAACTGGCTGCAGGATAGAAGCCAGAGAGTAGTGGTCAATGGGACAGAGTCTAGTTGGAAGCCTGTATCTAGTGGAGTCCCCCAAGGATCAGTGCTGGGATCAGTCCTCTTCAATCTATTCATTAATGACTTGGATGAGGGATTAGGGT
>VZRI01011116.1:137077-195500 GCA_013397515.1 Upupa epops | reverse complement strand
GGACAGCAGGATGAGTATGAGCCAGCAATGTGCTCTTGTGGCCAAGAGGGCCAACAGCATCCTAGGGATGGGGGGGGGAATCAGAAGGTGGATGGTTAGCAGATCAAGGGAGGTTCTTCTCCCTCTCTATTCTGCACTAGTGAGACTGCATCTGGAGTATTGTGCCCAGTTCTGGGCCCCTCAGTTCAAGAAGGACACAGAGCTGCTGGAGGGTGTCCAGGGTAGAGCAACAAAGATGGTGAAGGAAGTAGAACAGCTCCCTTATGAGGAAAGGGTGAGGGAGCTGGGTCTCTTGAGCTTGGAGAAGAGGAGGCTGATGATTGACCTCATTCATGTCTATAAATATGTGAGGGGTGGGTGTCAGGAAGATGGAGCCAGGCTCTTCTCAAGGTCATCTAATGATAGGACAAGGGGCAATGGGTGCAAGCTGGAACATAGGAGGTTCCATATAAATACCAGAAGGAAGTTCTTCACAGTGAGGGTAATTGGAACAGGCTGCCCAAGGGGGTTGTGGAGTCTCCTTGTCTGGAAACATTCAAGACCCACCTGGATGTGCTCCTGTGTGACTTGGTCTAGGTGATTTTGCTGTGGCAGGGGGATTGGACTGGATTATCTTTCAAGGTCCCTTCCGATCCCTAATGATTCTATGATTCCATAACCACTTGAACATTGCCCCAGACACCTACTCAGTGGGATCAGAAACCCTCTGTCCATCTCTCATTCATGTTCATGGCTAAAGCTCAGTGTTTGGCAGAGGCAAGTACTGAAGTGAGTATGTCTAATCCTGGAGAGAAGTCAGTCCTTACCATGGGAAAAGCAGAGGCATTTATTCACATTTGCTGTTCATAGAAGAAAGTCATCTTTTCCCCAAAAACAACAGCTGGAAAAGCTGCAGCTCTTTGTGGCTTCCCATGATATCTGTGAAAGGCAGGTCTGATTGCTGAAGAGCAGTCAATTCAGTGGTACTTAGGAAAACCAAGCCATGGACATTGCTGGGTTTGTTTCAGACTGTTTTCAAACCTCAAGCCCTTAAATTCAAGTTAACTCCTTATAAAATGATGCTGAGCTAAGTCCTGCTCCTATGGATGAGCAAGTCTTGTGATACCCTGAGGAGGGTAAATCAGTATTTCTTTAGATATTTATTCCACCTGTTTTCTTTGAAATTGAAAGAATGCTGGGTCCTACACTTCAGCCACAACACCCCTTGCAATGCTACAGGGTTAGGGGAGAGTGGTTGCAGAATTGCTTGTTGGAAAAGGACCTGGGGGTGTTGACTGACAGCAGCTGAACATGAGCCATCACTGTGCCCAGGTAGACAAGAAGGTCAACAACATCCTGGACTGTGTCAGAAATTGTGTGGCCAGGAATACTGCAGAGTTGATCGTCCCCCTGTACTCAGCACTTGTGAGGCCACATCTTGAATACTGTGTCCAGCTTTGGGCAAGAAGGACATTGAGGTGCTGCAGCAGGTCCAAAGAAGAGCATGGAAGCCAGTGAAGGGCCTGGAAGACAGGTCTGATGAGAAGTGGCTGAGGGAATTTGGGTTGTTTGGTCTGGAGAAGAAGAGGCTGAGGGGAGACCTTATTGCTCTTTACAGCTACCTGAAAGGAGACTGTAGAGAGGTGGGGGTTGGGCTCTTCTCCTCAGCTTCTAATGATAGAACAAGAGGAAATGACCTCAAGTTACTTCTCATTTTGTGTGCCCAGGATGCAGGAGAGGCAGCCCTTCAAACATTGGTGGTTGTTCCCTCCTGCCCCAGTGACAAATCTCTGTGGGTTGAAGAGAACCTGTCCTGCTACCTTTTTCCCAGTACAGGCAGCCTCTTGAATTGCCATTAATAGGGATGAAAAAGGAGAGTTTTAGGGGCATTCTGGGTTCAGTTATGGTAGTGTCACTTCCAGATTCCTTCAGTTCTGTGTGATGCACATTGGGCACAGTCTGAGCCACACCAGGCACAGGGCTGGGCTAAAAATAAACCCTCAGTGGTGCTGCTGTAGTCATCTCCCATTGGTATTTCTTGGTTTGTTTTATAATGTCTTCAAGACGAGTTGAATGTGTGGGAAAAGAATAAATATTTTTGCTTTTGAGGCAGCTGGTACAAATCAGTGTCATTTCAGTGAATTCACAGCTTTCGGGTTGCTGTGGTACTGAAGCACACCCATGCTAGGGCATAAACGTATACATCTGTGCTAATCCTTCGTGCTTTCTTGTATTGATATCAGTTTAGTTCATGTTAGTTAAGTCAAGTTCATTCAGCACTTACCTACCCATATAAAAGAAAGAGATTTTGGTGCAACTTAGACTCCAGGTACAACCAGTACCTCCCCTTGGCCAGGGACCAAAGTCAAAGGACACTCCTAAGAGCCTGAGGGATTCCCTGCCACAACAGATCCTTGGTAATAAGGTTATTAAGATGCAAACACTTTGCAGCTTCATTAAGGATAAATTTAAGACTGTGTACATAGTAGACTTTAAACGGAGGGGTCTCACAACAGATTTGTCTGACCTTGTTCAGCATGCAGTAAATAATCTGGTGTACCTTGCCATCCAATCTCATTAAAGGTTGCATTTACTGTTCAAATTGCTTTTTCTCTCTTGCGTGTGAAGTGTATGAACCATATCATACAGGTGGTAGCAAATGCCTTCACTTGTGCCTGATGGCAATGCCATGCTCCCCTCCAAATGCATGTGCAGGGCACAGTGTAGGACCACAGTGGTCCCTGTGCTGTCACCCCCACCTGCCTTGGGACACCCATCTGGCTCTGAATCGTGTGGCTTGGTAGATCCTGCTGTGGCTGGGCTGCTGGAATTTACCTCCCACCAGTTTGGCTTTTTACCCTGGAGTAAAAAAGTAATTTCTCCCTGTGAAGGCCAGGGCTGGAGTTGTCTGGTAATGAATGCAAACCATTGGTGAGCAGTAATGAAAAATTGGGGATGATGTATCAGGCAGCAGCTTGCTTCCAGTGCACAAAAAATAAAGCTCTTTCAAATTTAAATGTAGCAAGGAATTAAAAGCACATATAGGCAGACTCTATTAGAAAGTGAGATATTTGATCTTGGCTATTAATCTGTTAGAAGAATACTTTCATTTCCTCGCCATGTGTATCCAGTGATAGAGTTTGCAGAAATGAGATCGTGTTAAAAATGTACGTTCTGGCTCTAGTCAAATCTCTTTTATGCAAATCCTAGTCAGAAAAAACCCCAATTATGGAAGCAGACAGAGAGAAGTAAATTATTTTAACCCATTTATAAAAGTGAGATCCTGCTCCTACTAGCAGGCTATACATCGTGCAATACTGAAATGCTTTGGGATCAAGCTGCTTCACCACGGCTGTGCTACCAGCTCTAGGAGAACTCAGAAGCAGTGGAAATGCAAATGGATGTTAAAAATGACACCAGTCTTGACAGCATCCAGGCATGCAAGGGCTGTCTATGACCTGTTGCTACCACCTGTGTCAATTCTTATTATAGGCCTTTGCAGAGGTTTTTAGGAGACTCTAAACTGTATCTCATAGAGTTTTGAGGGACACACAGAAACCAGTCTAGCTTTTTCTAGAAAAGTGTTGCAGCTAGAGGATGGGTTAGGCTTAAAGTTGCAAACTACAGGATTCTTTTAGATACTGTTAATAATACCGAGTAAATTAGCACAATAATATAAAAATATATAATTATTAGATATTAAAACACATAAAATAATAAAATTGATACGAATTGATCACTTAAGCTGAAATTCTTGCCAATGAAATTAGGATTCTACTGTGAAATGGCAGTGAGAGCTGCCCAGCACAATCTGGTGTTTAGCACCTGAGGCCAAGCCATGTGGTGTCTGACCCTCATCCTTCAGCCTCAGAGTCACCTCTTCCTCAGCCAGGGTGTCTCAGGTGTGCCCTATTTCCTAGCCCTTCAAGTGAAGGTAGCCAGGCGAAGGAACAAACCAGGCTGAAGGGTTGATTTAGCATCAGAATAGTCAGGATTGTCTTTCATAGAGGAAAGAAATTTTGCCAATGGCCTCTTGTTTTTTAATTGTAGTAGAGCCCCATGTATGTTCTGCTTTTGAAGCATTAATGGACAGCAAATATTTACGCAGACTTACAGCTGTTTGCATTTGTGAAGCCTCAGATCACTCACATCTGATTTTAGAAAACAGGCTGTGGGGTCTTTAGTAAGGACGTCAGACATCTGGGCACTGAAGCGAAATTCCTATTGTCAAGGCAATTAAATATCTTGTTCCTGTTGCATTTGGTTTACTCTGCTTTCCTCCTGGCAAATTCCTCACAGTAAGTTTTGTGTCATTACTGTGATTGAACCATGTTCTACAGTCTATAAATATTAATTACAATCAAGACAGATCAGGCATGGCAGATGCAAAACCATGATGACACAAGCTCATGCAGACAGAGATACCCGGGCTTTCAGGCAGCACAGCTCAGACCGACGGTTCTATTCTGCTTCAGGATTTTTGTGCAGAGCCTCAACGAGTGTGCAGCTCCTAGCTGAAATCCACAAGAGCAATAAAGCACTTAAGCAGCTAGTAGCTTCATGTGGTTTTTTATTTGGGGTTTTTCCTTTTCCCCTCCACTGAAAAAGCTTTTCTTTGTGCCAGGACTGAATGCCAGGACTCAGTACTAGAGCTGTGTTTCCTCCTCTGCTTAAACAGACTTCATTGCATCTAAATGCCAAAAAAGTTGAATTCATGAACAGCAGGTGAAAAGAAATGCAAGATCAAAAGCAGTTCTGGCTGCCAAAAGAACCTGCAGCACTGCTTTGGGATGCATGAACAGTCATGCAGACTGCTAATGGCATCCAAGACTTTTGTGAAGTCATCAAGTACTTGCTTATGCAGTGTGGGGTTTGGTTGGTTGGTTTGTTTCTCCCCAAGCATCCCACATCACACAAAGCAGCATTAGGAGCCAAACCTGCAGTACATTATGAGGATGACTTAATGGTTGGACTTTAAGTTCTTTTTCAACACAGGTGATTCTTTGACGCTAGAGAAACCAATCACCCAATTATAGGAGAATTTATCTGTTTTTCCCCACTGCATTTATGGAAGCAGCTCTAAGAAATCAGTGCTCAGTGTAGAGGCTGTGTGTAAGGAAAGAAATGTTGTGTTCATCCTGGTTGAACGTTAGGCAATGGCCAGTTTTGGTAACCCTCCAGGTGACTATGGAAGAAAAGTTTTTCTGAGCTCATCCTTTCAGTAATGATTTTCCTGTCCGTGCAACCAGCTGGCCTCAACCATAACTCCTGTTTCTGCACTTGTTTGCTTACTCATAAGCCCATGACTAAGTCCCTTCTCTTCATAAAGCTGTGTAATTTGGAGTAGTGTGAAGAAACTGCTGCAACACTCCTCACAGTTAATGGCCTTCATAAAGGCAACTTGAGTCAAGCTCCTTGTTAATCCCTTCTCCCTCTGTCTACAATTCATCGTCGTCTTTGGAAAAGGCAGGGAGAAGCTTGCCCAAAAGCAGTCATTTGAGTTTAAACTAGAACTTGGCTTAGAAAGCCTGGACATGCATCTAGACCCCACAGTGCAGGCAGTGCTGGGACCCCTGGAGAGTCTGACCCATCTGGCTGCAAAGAGCACAGTGCTCCTGCCTGCAAGTCACCGGTGTCCACAATACTGATCTCCAAAAAGTGTTCGTGAACTCCCCACATACAGAGCTGGTAAATGGAGTCTAAGAAATGACAGTCTGGGCCCTGTATTGACACCAGCACTGGGATCACAGATCAGTAGTGCTTGGCCCTATTTTTCCTCCTAAGTTCACAGATTCATAGAATGGTTCAGGTTGGACAAACCTTAAAGACAATTTAGTTCCAACCCCCATGAGCAGGGACACCCCCCCATTAGACCAGGTTGCTCAAGGCCCCATCCAATCTGGCCTTGAACACTTCCAGGGAGGGGGTAGCCACAACCTCCATGGACAACCTCTTCCAGTGTCCTGCCACCCTCATCTTGAAGAACTTCCTCCTGACTTCCAGTCTAAACCTTCCCTCTTCCAGCTTGAAACCATTCTCCTTGCTCCCTGCAAGCCCTTAGAACCAGCCCCTCCCCAGCTTTCCTGTAGTCCCCTTCAGGTACTGGAAGGCCTCTCTGAGATCTCCCCAGAGTCTCCTCTTCTCCAGGCTGAACAGCACCAACTCTCTCAGCCTGTCCCTGTAGGAGAGGAGCACTCCACTCATGCTTGTGGCCCTCCTCTGGACACATTCCAACAGCTCAATCTCCTTCCTGTGTTGGGGGCCCTAGAACTGGATGCAGTACTCTAAAGCAGGCAGCAAAGTGCTTTTAAATACAGACTTGGGGTGTTAATAAATGAGTGGGTCTGAAAAGAACGAGGTGCACAACAACTATTCCTCTTTTTTTTTTTTATTTTTTTTTAAAATTCTGCATCTGAAAACACAGTATGACAGAAAGCATTTATATACAACTGCAGTGTTTTTGGTATAATACAGTATTTAACACATCCATCTCTTTTTTCTGCAAAAAAATTTGCTGTGTTGGACGAAATAATCAAACTCCCATTGACAAAGATACAGCTAAGGCACATTGTTCCTGCTAACCAAAGACAAAAGGGTGCAAAAATGGGTAGTGCAATAATTGCTGAAAATCACATTCTACTACAAGAAAAGCATTCTGACTTTGAACTTTGATTACCGGTCAATTTAAGACATTTCAATATCTCATAAAATACTCCTTTAAATAAATATCAAAATATCTACATCTTTCATCTGTGTGTTCCATTTGAATTTCCAATTATTTTTTTAAACTTTGTCATATATACACGGTTTTCTGTTTCTTATTCAACAGCTTACAAAATAGTTCTGTACAATTTTATGCACATTATGTTCTATAACAAAATAGTTATCTCTTAAAACTATATTACCACCAGTCTTTTAAAATGACAAATAGGAATAACTTATTATGGACTATGTTAGGCAATACAAAAATCCAATCAATCCCCCCCCCCAAAAAAAAACCCCAAAATGACAAAGTTAGAAAAATCACTTAATGAACTGGAATGAATTAATTTTGTTTCACAAATCTTGTCATCTGTGTAAACCCTTTTCAGTTACCTTTGGGTTGTATCAGCATCAGAATACCAAAACGGGAGGATTCGGGACTCCTCAAAGCACTGCAGCCTGCTGGGAATATCTGTACTACTGAAACACGCCAGTTCTCACAGAGAAAAGTACTAAAGAAATCCAACACACACAAACCTTAGCAGAAGTTCTTGGTTTCCACTGACTTTCACAACCTTAGGATGAAACTCTAAAAGCCAGATTTTGTTGGAAACACATTTGTCACTTAGGCAACAGAACAACGCTCCTCTGTCTTCTAATTGTGTTCTTAGATTTCTGGTCATCACTCAAACTCCGGCCCCACATGATGACCTTCTTCAGATTTTAACTCATTACCATTAAGAGGATGCATCTTCTTCTGGCTACCAGTATAAATTGGAAAAGAACGCTGCTACATCTTCACAGAATCAGTGAAATTAGGCAAGAATTTGTCCTGTACACCTGAGTGCAGTCTGCCCTGTTACAGTCTGAAGATAAATTAAAAGCCATTAAATTTCTACTTTGTAGGTAATGAAATCAACCTTCTTTATCTACAGTGAGGTGCCAAAGACAGAGCCCAAAGCGTGTATGAACATCTGAACCCTCCACTTGCCCAAAGGGCAGGTAATTTTCCTCCCTTCAAGGCCGCATTTGTAAGCAATTTCTTTTGTGTTGGTGTAGTGTAAGCTGACAGCCACACAACTGTGCTGTAATAGAAATCTCAAGGTGCCTTTTATCCATCCCACAACAAACAGAAAAAGGGAGCAAGACACAGACGACACCGAACTTCCTAACACGGTTTAAGGCCACATTTAGAAAGGATGAAAGTAAGGCTTTCTTTAAGGGCAAACACATTGGACGCCACAACGGGAACAGACAATAAGTGATCCAAAGCTGACAGGATTCACCCAAGGAAAATCTGAAACAACTTCTTCATTTTGGCCGGCAAGTCTGTGCCTTCTTGTGGATGGAAATAGGAAAATAAAGTACAATTGCACGGACATCCTCCTCCAGAATATTCCCAGCAAACTGAAGGTGCTCCCCTAGCAACAGACTGCTGTCTTCTCAGTCGAGGGTGTTAATTACAAGAGAACCAAAGACATGTGATTACAATATACAAATGCAGCGCAATGAACCGCGCCGAAAATTGTCGCTCTGTTATCAGAGGCACCTGTACAGTATCTTGCTGCTTATTTGGCAAGGTTACAAGTAATACTTCTAGGTTTTATCAAAGTAGAATGAGAATTTGCATAGATTGTACATTCAGTTCAAGGAGATTTCTGGTACCTTATTTTTTTTGTTGTTATTGGGTAAACCTGTTTGCAGACACAGTGAGGTAGCAGCTGTGATAGCACCCATGAGCAAAAGAAGGTAACCAAGGCAGAAGCAAAGAGCAGAAAGTGATCTACACACTACTGTTAGTAGAAAGGAACAACATCAATGGTATCTGCAGTATCACATTGTGAGGGTTAATCACTGCCAACACCACACTTAACTGGAGACAGCCCAATGCTACTGTGGCCCTGAGTAACGTGGGCCTTAAGGTCTCATTGCATCTACTTGAAATGCTCTCAGCTGGGTTCTTCTTTTCCCCTACTGTGATGGTGGTGGTAAAGGTTTTCAAAGGCCAATCTTCTACTGTGCACATTCAAAGTTCATAATAAATCAGAATATTTGGTCTCTCTTGAAAAACATACAGGAAAAGAGGTATTTCCTTACAAATTCTCTTTTGCTGCCCTTAAACCTAGTTCACACTTGTTTGGCTCCTTTGTGCCTGGCTGTGGCAACAGCTATCCTCAGCAGGGGCTCTGCAGCAGATAGGTATTCCTGCTCAGGAACTGCTGCTGGACCCCTGAAAGGACAGTGTCCTATCGCCCCCAACACTACACCAGTCTTGCCCAATCTGGAGCTGTCTTGACAGATACCTGAGGGCTTGGTCTTGAAAGGCTTTTTGATGTGATGCTTTCAATTGGCCATTTAATATGGGTTTAATTTAATATCCTATGGATCCTTAAGGCTATCTTAGAGGCCTTGAGTGGTTGAAATAAAAGCACATGTGGATCACTATCTTTTCACAACCAGACTGAAGTAAAGGCCAGCAGGTCGGTCTGACTTGCTGAAACAGCCAGATCTGCTATTACATACATGAAATACACCTGTCTGACAATAAGGAAAAAAAATTTGCTATCGCTTTTACCAAGTCCTTCCTGTGTGTTAGTACTGGGCTGACTGTGCTGTTCTGAATAGCAAACTTTCCTGACTCGCAGTGAGGGGCTTTGGGGAAGCCAGAGGGCTTTGGCTCACACAAGTACAAATTCCTGCTCAATGGAAAGTTGGCCAAGGTTTCAAGTGGCCAACTCCTGAAGCTTTGGGATCTGGGAAGACAAGGAGCATGTGATAGCCTGCAGCAAGTTGGCAGTCCTCTGACAGCTGGGATGAAAGAGAACTAGAGAAATCAACATAAAGTTGGTCCTCATTGCCTAACCATGACAAAAAACCATTTTTAAAAAAAACCCTGGATCTCATTTTCTTTTTTATCTGAGAAGTCAAAGCTGAGATCTCACACTATCAGCATTTCCTAGCCTTGCTGTGCAGAAGGCACCCAATTTGTTTTGCTGCAGCACAACCGTGTCAAATTTCTACAAAGTTTCAGCATCTTCTTTACACTTTCATCTCTCCCTTTGGTCAGGTTTAGAATATCCCAGTCCCGATTCACTGACTTCACTACTCTGTTTGCTGTAATCACAGCTAGGAGTGATGGAGAGTTTATTAGTATTGCAGTTAGTGCTGCAGGAGACGGACAGAAGGTGAATGCACATTAGCTGGTGCTGCTGAAGGTGCTGCAGGATCATTGCTTTGCTGTTAAACAATGCACTTGCACTGTGCACTGAAGCCAAACCCTTGGAAAGGCAATTTGTGACACATGAATGCACACCCCTCTGTCTCTAGGCTTAGCAATAACGAAGGCTTAACAACAGCAATACAGAGGGACTTTCTTGTGTAACACTGTCATAAGGGAATTGTTAAAATTCTTTGCTTGCTGAGAGCACACAAAATGAAGGCATAATTTCAATTCTAAAACATCCTCAAGTGTCAGAGAATGAAAATGCAAATATTACTACTCAATGTCTAAATGTCAAGAAAGAACTGGATAAATCTGAAAATAAACTGTCAGTTGAGCTTCCTGTATTAGGCTGAGGGCTTACCATTACCATATAAACAGGTTTGTACAATGACTTTGGACATAATTAATTCAGTCACATATGTAGATGTTCTGTGTTTGGCCACATTCCCTTTCTGTGTAATACTGGTTGGTCACACCAGTGTACACAGCTATCATGCAGCACGGGCAAGAACTGAAACCTGCAAAACATTACCCACAGGGGATGAATGTGTGCACATGGAAACATAAGCCTTTCCCACAGGAAGAGATTTAACCAAAGCTGGCTTTCAGCCAGGGTCCTGTTCAGCAAGGACTGGTCAGTGTAACTGGAAAGTAGCACTTGCACACTCCAGTGAAGATGCGTAACTTGCTTGTTTTGCATGAACTGTGTGTCCCTGCTCCAAATTCTCCTTATCACCAAATGTAATATCTGTGAAATGATTGTCTTCTAACACTTCTAATATTCATCACAGGCTCCACATCCTGTCATCTCAGCCAGAAAGGCTGCTGCGCAGGATGTTGTGCTTAGCAGTGCTACCACGGTATCAGCTGAGCGAGCTCTGATCCCTGATGCAATGAGTCTTGCTTCCCATGGTTTTGCTTTGCAACAACAGCACTTTGTAAGTCAGACACAGTGTCCTATGTATAACTTACACAGCCGTGTCTGCATGTTAATAGCTATAGTACAGGGTGTTATTTAGGTTCAAAACATGACACTTCCCCTAGAAGGCATTCCAAACATGGCAGCTCATCCTTTGATGAATTCAAACACAGGCAGTATTTACTCATGGCATGCTGTCACCCCTTTGTTTGTGCTGGACCCAACTCTGAGGACTTCACTCAGCATCAGCACTTTGTGGGAGTTTTGCCTGAGGAAGGGCTGCAGAATCACCCTCTTCAGTGTTGTATCACACGTTTCATCAGCAGCACTGGGATGGCCAACTTGCTACAAAACTTCTTTGTCTAAATGCTTTTTGTCTTTCACAAAATAAATGAATATGAATTTTGGTTTGAGATATTTTAAACCTAACATACAACATATGCATATGTTGTACACATATGCATATCTTTCCCTTTTTTTTGGTACTAAATCAAATTAATTTGCTCCTTACATTTTGAAATGGTACAAGTGGCAGATTTTCTTCTAACCACAAAACATGGGACTGTTGCCACCTTCTGCTTGGTCTGGTTAATAATGAAAACGCACCAACAAAGCACTTCAAAACCTTCCTGCTTAAGAATAAACAAAAAGGATCAAATTTAACACCATAATACCTGTCTGCATGTGTACGGGCGCACCTTTAGACATGCGTTTATGTGCAAGACGGATTGAAGTGATTGTGACTACCTTGGTAGCCTCACTGAGAACAGTCACCGACTGGGACTGTTCATGAATTTTACTGTGTGCTCTAAACAGGATGTTTGTTGTTTAATCTGCAGGGCTTGAATTGTGCTGCCGCCACTACATCAGTGTGGCTAAAGCCCTGCATTTCACAGTGAGGATTGGTGGTCCCCAGAAAATGTGACCTTCATGAAGGAATGTTGCATTAAAAACAAGCACTGTTAAAAAAAACCTCTACTAAATAAAAGTAATAACACTGTGTGTTTCTATTATGTAAACCTGTTGGCAACCCTGGTTGTAAATGCACTTGCCTCTAGAGCTGGTTGAAAAGCTGGAACATTATATTGACTGGAATACTTCAATCAGCTCTCATTAGCTTTCCTAAAACTACGGCTCCAATATCTAAATTAAGACAAAAAAATAAAGGGAGGTGTGAGGGGGAAAGGCCTTTCCTTAATAAAGGCAGCTTCAGTTAGTAAGATAACATAATCTTCAAGCTGCAAAAGCAGCACCTACTAATTAGTCATTGACTAAAACATAAATAATAAATATCTAAATTATTCTTCCTATGCATCCATTTTTGTGCCAGATAAACATTTCAATGCTCTGCCTTAATGCCAGCACAGCTGACACCACAATTTCAAGTCCAAAGCAAACTGCAAGTAGCTTTAAACCAATACTACGGAGAGGGATACCACACACCACTGGGATCTGTGTGTTACGGTCATCTTGCAGCTGTTGTTTAAAAGGGAATTCAACCTTTCTGTGGGATGCAATCATGGAATGATCGAAGGGTCTAATTCCCTCCTGATGTGGACATGCAGAGAGGGAAACAGATCTCTTATTTAATCAATCAACAAAACTATTTTTTCTTAATTAACCCAATAGCTTTTAATAGCCTTTTTGGGTTATGCTGTTTACAAGACATTACCGCAGCAACAACCACAAAGTGCATGGTCTACGCTTATGGCAATGCATTAGTTGGAGATGAGTTTGCATATAAGACCCATATTTAGGAATGTAAATGGGTTATTTTTTCTTACTGTAGAAAATGCAGCTTAAAATGACGCAAACCATGCCTATTCAAAACAAGATGCGGCCTGCTAGAAACTGTGAAGACAAGCAAAGTTAGTTTGTTGATAAAGTAAAACCACTGAGAAACATGGCACTGCTCTCCTTCATGCTCAGCCCATGGCTTTGGTCAGGAACCCATGTCCTGCCCAGCCTTCCACGTGCTCTGCACAAGTCTAGAAGATCCTTCTTCATGAAAAGCAGGCAGATCTGACACCAAGGGATGGAATTAGTGTTAAAACTTACTAGCAACTACTCAAATTAGGGGAGAAAGGTGTTGCTGCAGATGTAGGTCCCAAGTGTACCATTTTACTGGGTTTATGCAATTCTACTTCCTGGGGGAAAAAACCTCAGCCCAGCTCACAGCCAAAATCAGCGAAGGGGTGAGCAGAGCCATCACAACCCACCCCACACACATCTGCTGCACCGGAAGCCTGTGAAAAGAATTACTTACTGGGGGACTTAAAAAAAAAAAAAAATCAACTCTGCAGCTCCAAAAGGACTGAAATTCAAAATGTTTCTTTGTTCTTTAAATTAATCCTCTTAGTACCCAGACCCTAAACCTGACTGCATGAGTCACAGAAGTCTAATATAGCAAAATACTGGTTCCATTTAGAATTTATCATTAAATTAGCCTAAAAAAACCCCTCTGAAGAAGTCCAAAATCACCTGGTTACTAAAAAAACCAGCCCACCAACAACAAAGAGGAAGAGTGTACCATAGCTATTTCTCGTTCTGTGAGGTAATGTGTCCATACAGGCTCCCACTTGCAGTAACCAACTTCTCCAGGAAGCGTTAAGTAGAAGAGAATTTTGCTGTGATTTACTCATGGTGGCAAAATAACAAAAGCCTATGAGACAGCAGAGATACAGACAAACATATTTTTAAAAAGCACTTCAAGCAGCTGCTCTTTCACTGCCCTCTCCATGGCTGGCTGCTGCTGTCAGGAACCCACACAGGCAGTGGGTGCAGTATGGACAGGGACCCTCGGGGCAGCAGTGGCTGCAGGACTGAAGCTGCTCTTGGCAGAGCTGATGGAGAGGGCAGTGCCAAAGGCCTTGTCAGAACTGTAAAAAACATTATAATTATATTGCAGTAACTAACAAAAAAACGTTCTCTCAGGTTTCAGAAATCTGGTGCAAGATTCACATATGACCAAGGTTAAATTCCCTTTTAAAACTCTGTGCCGGAGAACTGCATACCAGACGCTACCTCAAACGACCATCAGGTTTGACAGGGCCCAGCTCAGATTTGGGGTCAGGGCTTAGGGAGCTCCAGGCTGTCTGAGAACAGGCTTGCATGACTGGGCAGGCAGTGGGGCCAGTGCTGCAGATGTCCACGGCTGACCAGACGCTGCTGACCAGAGAGTCCACCCAGGCTTCCAGCTGGGCGCCCACGAGCCCCGCATTCCTCTTGGCCTGGTCCACACGGGCAGCACTGACAGGGATATTCAGGACGGGGTTCAAGCCCTGGAAGCTCTGCTCCATGTATGCATTCTTTGGAGGCCCACTGTGATACTTCATGGCTTCCTCTGGAAATAAACCCAAAATTTAGTGCATTAAAACCTATTCCAACAGACCATAAACCACTAAGATCCAATGTACAGTACAGCAAGAAAAAGGCAAAAGTCAGTGCTTGCACAGTAGTCTATTTCCCCAACACCAAGGACACACTGCAGCCCAATAACGTGTGGCCACACCTGACTCACCAGCTCCTCATGTTCATCACTACAAGTTCTGCAGTGTGATACTGCCCCTGCAAGTGCGGTGTTAGCAGGGTGAAGCACTGAGGCTGAAAGTAGCATCATGCTCATTATCACCATATACAGATAATATCACCATATACAGAGCTGTGGGATACCCAGGCACAAGCTGTTCTGCACAGCACAACAAAGAGGCAGGACTTCCCTCAAGGGTGTCCCAGCTACACGATCCTGTCTGTAACTGGCCTGATCAATGTGCAGAACCTTCTTGGGAGAAACCCATTCTGCATTCACGAAAAGCTAATTTTGCCTCTTTGACCACAGAAGCAGCCTAAGAAAGCAGCCCTGTGCTGCTGAAGCTACCCCTGAAGACACACTGGAAAGGCGGTGTGCCCTGCTCAGGCCTTCAGGCGCTATCAATGATTTTTGTGGGAGGAGAAGCCAAGATCTCAGCCTGGGTTTTTTTCTACACTGATGAACCTTACCCAGCTGTGGAAAAGTCAGAGAATTTGTCATCCCAGTCTGCCTCCAAAAACCAGCTTTGTGACTGTCGTTGGAAGGATAATACTATGGCCTTGGACAAACTAGGCATTCAATGAAATACATGTAGAGCACGTATTTCAGCATTCCTGAGCATTCCTGGAATGCTCCAGTTTCCATGGGAAAATATTCTCTCATGACAATTATATTTCAAGCTCTTGTGTCAAATAATGGGTCACAAGCATTTCCTAATGGCACTTTGCACTGCGGCTTTGTTTCTTACAGTAACGCTTGTACCTCAGCAAAATACAGTACATTGTCCCAAATCTGTAACGCTGCAGTGAAGATCAGTGCCAGGCTGTGATAATTCCTTCAGTGTCCTACAGCTGCCTAAGGCTGGCTGACTTCTTCAGGTTTGCAAGAGCACAAAGGTGCTGCTCATAAAATCAGAAGGGACGCTTCAGAAACGTTCACTGAGGGCCTCTTGGGAGTAAATTTTCTTTCTATTCTCAGCTGACATCCCAGCATCCCTGCTGCATCAGCGCACGGGCAAGTGCAGCTCTGCCAACATACCCACTGTCTAGAACACAAAATAGGCCCATTCAGGGTGCTCCAGGCTAGGGAAACCACTGCTTGGGCAGCATTTAGAGGCCAGGAATTACAAATTCATGGCTGCAATTCCTTCCACATCTTGCTGCTTGCACTGCAGCCTGACACTGAGCCCTTTCTTCTATACAAAGGACAGTATCTCAGGCACCGGCAATGAATCAGGACATTTATTTACAGGGAAAAGGGACATTTACTTGAAGCTTTGCATTGTTACATTTGCAAAGTCTTTAATGTCAAATACTGTTCTAGTCTATCTATTACTTCAAATCCCTGATTCAATTAGTTTGGCACATCCTCATTGCCACCACATAGCACTTAACTGTTTTCTGCATTCATACCTACCCTCCCTTTTTATTTCAACTGGCAGACTTCCACAATAACTCCTATTTAAAAGGAGTTTATTCCATGCTCATGTGTCAGAAGCGTACTCTGCCTGAGCACAGCAGCTTCAGAAACAGAGCAAGTACATGATTAAATTTCTTCCTTTGGAAGTGATTAAATATCGAAGACTTTGTCAACATATTAATTAAATAGGAACATTCCAAGTACAAATCCCCAAACAAATAAGGGCAGGATCATCTGATTGAAGCAGGCAATTCAGAGAGCTTGCTAAATTAAAGCCTGTTGTGCATGCGTTCAGTGCACAGAACCAGAGAGAACTTTTTTCAGACAAGTAACAGGATGACACAGAACTTTCTTTTCTCTCTGGCTCAGTCTCACACTTTTCCAAGGCTTCAGGACTCAGTGGATTACCAGGACTGGAAGAAATGAAACCTATGGAAAACTTCAGGACCCAGTGATGAGCAATGCAACAAGAGATATATTTTTCTCTGAAACTGTAACCCTTGTATGCTGAAGATCAGTGAGCTGCCTTTGCTAAAATAAATGTGATACCCTCAGCATCTTCAATACACTCTGCTCTAACTGTGTCAGACACACTGTGCCTCTCACCCCAACACACTGCTGTTCCACACTGTATCCCTGACTGTTCCCCAAGTAGCTGCCCCATTGAAATAAGGACAGTAAACTATAACCTATAGCTTAATATCATAGAATCATTAGGGATCGGAAGGGACCTGAAAGATCATCCAGTTCAATCCCCCTGCCACAGCACAATCATCTAGACCAAGTCGCACAGGAGCACATCCAGGTGGGTCTTGAACATCTCCAGAGAAGGAGACTCCACACTCCCCTGGGCAGCCTGTTCCACTGACATTATCCTCACTGTGAAGAAGTTTCTTCTGATATTTATATGGAACCTCCTATGTTCCACCTTAAACCTATTGCCCTTGCCCTATCACCAGATGACACTGAGAAGAGCCTGGCTCCATCCTCCTGACACCCACCCCTCACATATTTATAGACATTCATAACATCCCCCCTCAGCCTCCTCTTCTCCAAGCTCAAGAGACCCAGCTCCCTCAGCCTCTCCTCACAAGGGAACTGTTATACTTTCTTCACCATCTTTGTTGCTCTACCCTGGACACCCTCCAGCAGCTCTGTGTCCTTCTTGAACTGAGGGGCCCAGAATGGGACACAATACTTCAGATGTGGTCTCACTATTGCAGAGTAGAAGGGGAGAAGAACCTCCCTTGATCTGCTAACCATCCACCTTATGATCCCCCCCCAGGATGCTGTTGGCCCTCTTGGCCACAAGAGCACATTGCTGGTTCATGGTCATCCTGCTGTCCACTAGGACCCTCAGGTCCCTTTCTCCTACACTGCTCTCCAACAGGTCAGTCCCCAACCTATCCTGGTACCTGGGGTTTTTCTTGCCCAGATGCAAAACTCTACACTGACCCTTCTTGTACCCCATTACATTTCTCTCTGCCCAGCTCTCCAGCCTGTCCAGGTCTCACTGAATGGCAGGACAGTCTGCTGGGGTGTCTGCAAGACCACCCAGCTTTGTGTCACCAGCAAACTTGCTGTCAGGGCACCCTAATCCCTCATCCAAGTCATTAATGAATAGATTAAAGAGGACTGGTCCCAGTACCGATCCCTGGGGGACTCCACTAGATGCAGGCCTTCAACTAGATGGCTCCATTGACCACAACTGTCTGGCTTCTATCCTGCATCCAGCTCACAATCCACCTCAGTCGAAATTGATGTGAGCTGGAGAGGCACGCTGTAGAGATAACAGGGCTGGAGAAGGGAGCAGACAGCTGCAAGATAGAAGAAGCCAATCTACGAAGATTGGAGAAATGAGCAAACAATTTCAAGATAGGAGAGATCAATCAACAGGAACTTCTTGTTATCCCAAGGACAAGAGCCTGGTACTGACATGTTTTGCAGTTAATGACTAGAACATCACAATAAGAATTTGTGCCAAGCAAGTCAAGGGAAAGGATTTACTGTGAAAGAGGTCTCAGGGACCTCCCCGTGACACTGTGAAGGTGCAAGTGGGAGAAGTTAAAGGTGCAGTGTATGATAATGAATCTCTGTCCCTCCAATAAATATATATGGATAAGTGATGTTTATGTATCAGATTCTGTAATATAAATCCAAAAAGCCTGAACCCTCATGCACACGCTAGGTGGAGATATCCCCTGTGTGCCCAGTGCTCAATAAACCCACCTGTTCCTAGTCTTTGTGAGTTGGAGGTTTGCTTCTGCATGTCTTCACTGCCTGGGCAAGCCAGCAGGTACCACAGTCATGGTGTAAAATGGGACTGAATAGAAGCTTTTTTTTGAAAAGCCGCACACAAGTACCACCAGACAGGAAAAGCAAAGCCTGCTAGAAACACTGCTAAAGGCAACAAGAGCTACTGTGGCCCACACTGCAATGTGCTACTCTGATGTAAGACAGACTGAAACCTTGACGTGGTGCTGGTAGGGGTGCATGGCAGACCAAATATCCCAAGTTAGGTGCCTGAAAACCAGAGTGCAGAGCTATGTATGCTGATCAATAGGAACTGCTGAGGATTCAATCCAGAACTCCCTCCTGAAGCCTCTAATCTGTTAAAAAATTCACAGAAAGTAACAAAGTGAGAAAGTAAGGAGGATGCTGCTCACTCCAGCTATGGCAGATGTTGGCTACTCCTGGGTGAATCATTGTACCTCACTGGGCTGGGACAGGAGATGGGCAATGTTCTCAAGCCCTTTACATATTGTATAAAAGGAGGCTGAAGTTACTGGGCATGCTTCTAAACACTGATAGTGCTCATGAAGAAATAATGAGGAAAGTAAGACTTGTCCTTATGAGATGTGTGTTCAGTCATTTCAGTCTGTACGATTAGAGCTATTGATTCAAAACTAGCTGAACTGCAGACATTACGCCAGATTTTTTTGCTAGCAGACACATCCAAATATTTTTTGGTTTCAGAAGGACATGTATGAAGGCAAATTCTACTGCACTGACTCTACATTATAGCTTCAAAAAAAAGGAAATTGTTTTACTCTCATTTTTGTTTGCTCTTCACCCTAGGGGAGCACTTTATTTCTCAACTCATTTTTCGTGGTATAACTTCTTTGGACTAAACATACAGCTGCCTATAGTCAGCTGCACAGACAAGGATTTCACAGCATTTTTGTGTGGGTGTGTTTCGAATTTTGCAGAAAAATCAAATGAGTTCAGACAGAGAGTGGGCTAAGGAATGAAAAATGTAGTTGTCTCAGCACACATTAAGGCACCAGACCTGTGGGTTTTTTAAAGGCAACACAAAATGTACAGCTTTATTTCTTTACTTGAATTGTGTTGAAATCCTCTGGCAAAGAGGTAATATTTTATTGACGTTTTGTTTGTTTTCTCTCACAGCAAACAAGACAGTGCTGCATTTGCTCATTGTGAAGCTAATCGACTCCTTGTCAACTGGATCTGAACTAAATTTCAAGACAAATCCTTGTCTTCAGGGTTTTTGTCTGAATGATGATTCCAGGGCATGTCTACTCTTCTGAAGTCATGCGCTTGCCTTCTGCTATTACTGCATTTATCAAGAACATGCCATGTTACCTCTGGTTAATTTAAAGAAATCACTGCAGTTGTGACACAAGTTGCCACCCGCTTTATAATCTGTATAGATGCAATTAGGACTGATTGAGTCGCTGCAAACAAGTAGGGCAAAACAAAGATTTCTCAGTATATACTTAATTAAGGTTATAAATATGGATTAGGTTAAAAGGCCTTTGAGATGCATGTGTGCAGCCGCAGCATGTCTGCCAGCCCCTGTCAAGGCTGGGAAAGAGGTGGCTGCAGTTAGAGGGCACAGGGAGCAGAAGCTCAAGGCTCTGTGTGGAATCAAAGAGCGGCAGAGATCAGAAGCCCCATGGCTAGGGAATGTGATCACACTGGGAACTGAACATGAAAGGTCTCTCTTAAGGCTAAGAAGGAGGATGCTCTATTTCACTGCCCTCCTTGTTTGAAGGAAGAAGGGTTTTATTTATTCATTGATTTTCAATACAGTGTTTAGTATCTGCTTGATGTTTGTGGCTTTTTCTGCCTCAGCAATGAATCTGCCCACTGGCTCACAGTAACCTGTTTAGCTGTAATGGAACAGGTATCACATGATAAACACACAACAACTCATTATCATCAGTCTAGCTGGAAGATTTCTGGGGCAATTTGACCATGAACATCAACTCACGTTTAAAAATGAAATGACGTCTTTTTCTCTTTCTTTGCTCCTCTCAGTGTGCCTGGGAGACATCTGTGATCATGTTTGGCATGACTGCTTCACATGCAGTGGTGGGGAAATGGGTGAGGGGGTTGAACAGCCAACATCTACTGAATGCACTGTTTTCTTAGGAATTGAAATCTGCTTCATAGCTGGGATTATAATCTGTGAACTGGTGGCTAGACACTGTAACTGCTGTTCGGCCCTGCCTCTCCAGTCCCTACACAGGGGATCTGGACATAAGGCATTAAGTCTCCGAACTCCATCTAAACTGCCTAAAGCAGACAGCAAGAAACCACTGCTAGTGATCTTTTACTGATTGCCCTGCTTTGTCTCCTTCACATTCCACTCTCTCTCTGTCTTGGCACAACTTAATCCAGGGGCATCCTGTTGGTCCTTGGCAGCCCTCCCCGTCCTTCCAACATGCACAGAGTACTTGGCTTTAACACACTTCAGCATATGGTGAGAAACTCAAAATTTAGAAGATGACTAAACCAGAATTATCTGTGTAGGATGTAGGGGGAAGGAGACTCTGATGGAGCAAGTGAACCTAATCTCTCCAAGTGATTTGTCTTTTTTTTTTCTTTTGTTTTTCCAGCCAGGCAAATGCTTGAAGGCATTCCCGAGCCAGAGGACCCACTGAGGGCAGAGCTGGTCAGTGACACAACTGAAACTGCAGAAAGCAGACAAAGAGAGGACAAAGGAACAAGAAAGAATAAATAACATCAGATTGTAGACTCTCCACTGAAGTAGCCTTGGGAGCCTTGCTTGCAGTGAAGCTACTTTTATGTTCTGTCAGTTACACACATCTGGACTCAGTATAAGAGAAACACCTGCTCCTGATTTCCCTTTATGATTTTACTTGCATGTAGAGACTTCAGGCCTAAATTAATACATAAATGGGAATAGGAAAATACATAAATGAGCTGCATATGCTGCTTTTATCAACAGCTAAGCAAAACATCTTAGCTGGCAGCTGTACCATGATTGTTTTATTTTGAATTGTAATCACGAATTTTGAGAGTGACAATACAGGAACAAATAGGTTTCACTTTTATTATCCAAAATAGGAGTAAGTGGCTCCTTTCATCAATGCTAGAAAGCCAAAGGCAACTACTCTTTGTGCTCAGGTAAGTAATGATTTAGGAAACACAGTGATTGTTGTCATGTACAAACTCTCAAGATACTAGACTCTAGTGGCTGTTGCACTGCTGCCAGACTTGTGCAAACACTTTTCAGAATGACAAAAAAATGACATACAAGACCATGGACAGATTTTTTATGTAAGTAATGATGTGGACACCAATTTCTACAGCTGGTCTATGTGAGACACAGTGGGGCCAAATCATTATGGAGCAAATGATACACAAAATGATATGAAACCATCAGTCATTCAAAAAGGTTCTGGAGTAGCAAATTAACTTTCCAGAATAATTTTTCAGAAAAAAAAGCTACAGCTTTTCTTTTGCATTGTTTTATGGGCAGGGAGGGGGTGGTGTGAGAGTGTGAAAAGGGAGGTTGGAAGAACAAAATTTTAAAGAAATCCCTAATAAAGCATATTTCCTTCTTCTACCGACAGCTCCTGGGTAAGTCTGATGTATGTTTTATTTGCAGTGTTAAGACAAGACATAATACTATTCCTTCATTTTAGAAGGTTTTGGGAAGCTTCCACACTGTTTAAAACAGCAACAGAAATTGTTCTTTTGGAAGGTCTAATTCTTGTGTCATACTTTCCCAAGTCTTTTATTTGGCAGAGGAAAACATATTTAAATAATAAGGTGGTGACAAACTGACGAAAGCTGGAAATCAAAGCTAAATGGCAACTGCCTGCTCAGAGCATGATATTGTTGGTGAGACAGGAAGCTGTAAAAAACTCAAACAATGGTAATTTGCATTGTAAATGTGATCTTAACTACAGTGGAGTGTCAATATCTGCCTTTGTAATTAAATTTTTTCTTTACCTTCATGCTTTATATATATGACTGTACATCAGATTGTACATCAGTACCAAATCACTCCTGAGACTTTTTTCCTAGATAATATTGTTCCCAAGCTGTATATTTCATTGCTACAGTAGGTTCTAGTTACCATATGAATGAACATGGCTCTTCAGCAACAAAAATTATGAGCCAGATCTTTTCCCATTGTATCAATTGACAAATACTGAATCACTCCATAGTTTCAGTGGAATTATTCCACACTCAGAATTTGGAGCAAAGAGAGTTTTGCTTTTACACCATGAAGTTTGGGCTCATAGCTGAAGCCCAAGACACTCTTGACTGTCCACAGGGCTCTTATGTTACAGGGAAAAGCAGCAAGGCTGCTGACCACATGCCATGTTTTCTGACCAATTCATGCCTCAAATGTTAAATTACCAATGAATTTGGAAATCATCAATTTCTAGGATACAAGTTGGTAACAAGCATGTTTAGAAGCAGGTTACCTCAAACTTTAAAAATCTATTCCTTCAACGCATGGTGCTTCTCCACAATTTCTCATTGCCTATTAGCAAATAACAGCAGCAGGCTCTAGGTGGTTTAGTTTCTGCTTAAGAAATGATGCCACCACATGTTAGAAGAAGAAATCAGTGAGTTAGCTCTACTGCTGAGAAAGGCACAGAATCAAGCTCCTGTTGAGCAAAATAGGGCTGCATTAGCTCTCAGCAGCTGACTGGTGCTGTATGTGCTACAGGAGCACCATGTTATGCTGTAAGGTAAATATCTGACTCGGTTTATTTGCTGCCTTGTAAAGAAGAAGAACTTCTGAAAACTTAACAGGATCATTCTTGTATCTAGCAAATTTCAGATGTTTGTAAAGTTATGACTATTAATACTGGGCAGATGGAAGCATTTAGCATTTTAAGACGAATGGTAAAGATACTCATAACAACAAACTTGCTATGCTCTTACTGATAGAGAAAACCAGTGTAGCTACAAAATGTTCTTTCTTCTGCCAGCCCAGTGTCCTTGGTGCCGGCTGAAGATCTGAACAGTGCCTGTGCCAGTGCAAAGTGCTGATACAGGGAGCTAGTAAACACCAGCAGCTCTAGCATGGCCTCTGTATTTGGATGGCTCTGGCTGCTGTTGCACGAAAATGGTTTCTTCCTAAAACACATTGGCTTGTGTCCCAGTGGTCTCACTGGGATTGCTGTATGTGTACGTATTTCTCTAACAGTTTAAACACCTGTAACTATACGCAAAAACACGAATGAAAAGCAGCAGAGAGAGGTACATTTTTCTTTCTACCTCTAAATGATGTCTTTTACTTACAATAGCTTTTACATTATTGAGAGCCTTAAGTTATCTGATTTCTGTACTGTGCATATTTTAAAGATACAAATAGCCTTTTGTTCAAAACAGCTGTGTTTTATGGACTGCATACAGATACTTCCACTTGTCTTAGTACAACAGTTCCTTCAAATCTACTCTATATAATTCCTTTCTTTTCTCCTTTTCCCGTGCAGTGCTAGTTCACTTTTAACAGTGGCATTTACAACAAATACAGACATAACACCTGTACTATTTCTGTACCAAATAATAAAACTTACCTTGCTTGATAGGCTGCTGATTAGAGAAGGTGAGAGGAGTAATGAGGAATTTGGTTTCAGCTACCTGTACCCAGTGGTGCAGAATTTTTATTGTCCAGACACCGGGGCGCAGCGGCAAATTCAAAGGTGGTTTGTAGTGAGTGAATTCAGCACTGGATTCAATGAGAATATCATATGTTGCTGCAATAACATTAACAGGATCCACCCAAATGACAGTAACCGTGACATTGGGTCCTTTTCCCCATTTCTGCATGCCAACTGGCTCATCTGTTGGTCCAAGGAGTCCTCCAAAATTCCGGAAAAGCCTTTCCTTGGCGTCCCACTCAGTGCCAATCTGAAATCAAAGACCACAGTGCTGCTGACATCATCTCTCTAAGTATTTGAGACTATTATGTGAAATAAGGGTACTCAAGACACACAAATCATACTTCTCTAATGACATGAATTATACATAAAGGGCGACAGCTACATGACCTACGACCACAACGTGTACACAAACTGGGTGACTCTGTGAATGCAAGGCTTGGGTTTTTTTTGTTTGGGTTAACTGTTCACTTGTGATTGATAGAAAGTTTTTCTGAAAAAAATATGATGCTTTATCTCCTGGGCCACGAAAATGTATTATACATTTGAGAGACAGAATCTGCAGCAGAGACCTATCCAGTTACTGATAGGACCAAGGAAGAGGCTTTTGCTGACTTTAAGATAAGTTATGTCAGGTCCTTTTCTCCAATCTAGTCATGAGATGCTCTCTCCTTGCACTTCATTCCTGCTTGAAGTGGGAAGTTATTTCTAGTAAACTGTTTTCTTACTGTCATAATAGTGACATTGTTTTTTACTTATTCACTAACAGTAAAGCAGCTGATTCACAATCTAGTGTATATATTTAACAGACCTTTCTTTTTCTTGCAGATTTCGTATTTCAGTGCTCTTTATATGAATGCTAATGTCTCACCCGTAACACACAGATGATACTGGCTTACAAGCTGTTGTCATTAACACCTGTACACTAATGAAAATCAGCATCTTCAAATAGATAGTGTGAAAATGCATCAATTTGCCTTCTCAGGGCAAAGGAAAGAGTTTTTTATTCTCTCATTACTAAATATAGCATGTGATTGAGGCTGACTGTCAATGAACCATTCCATCAATTTTCAAGAAGGCAGCCTTGTGGTCTGCAGCACGAAAGAGTGTGTATTTGGTTCTGGAGGAAATGCCAACCTCTTTTGCCCCATGAGGTCCTGCTTCCATGGTCTCAAATCAAAAGTGATCAGTATCAAGCATAGAAAGATTTGCAGGACCTCACTTGACATGACTATTGAGATAATTCTTTGGCTCCTTCTGTCAAGTAGCCACCTGATGGCACTCCTTGGAGAGCCATAGAGGTGTTCTGGCCAGCCTGGGACTGAAACCCATCATAGTCCTTCAAGTCTTCTTTTAATGTTAAATCTCTGAACAGTGTAGATGACCTGAGTTCATTTGCTCCCCATACACAAATTTCAAGATTCTCTGAAGGGCCTCCCCCTACCCACAGTGACAGGATCCCCCACTTTCAACATACAAGCATATTGAAGATTTCCCCAACACAGAGCTGCCCTCGACCCTGATCTTCACATCAGATAGGCAACGGTCAGAACTTGCTTTCTTAAAAACATAACAAATAAATGTCTCTCACTTGTTTCACATATTTTTCTTCTAAATTTAATCTCATTTCATGAGAACAAGTGGTTTCAAAACAATGCCCAGATCCTCCCAAATCTGTAATACGTAAAAACTACCTGATGTCTCCTACCACTGTATCTGTATTGAAAACTGTCCAGTCCCCAATCCCTTCCAAGCAAACTGCTGTGGTTGGCAGACAAATTACAGAAGGACTGTAAGCAAAAAGCTACAAGGTCAGTAGAATAAAAACCTACCATCCTAAATCCATCTGTCACCTAAAGATTCCTGTTACTGGAGTATGATGCTGCAGATTATCAAACAAAATAAGCCTGCAGTCAGCACAGCACAATCGCTGGTATTTCAGAAGTATTTCACCTAGCACACCAGCTAATCAAAACAGACAGTGCAGCCCAGATATCAAACCCAAGCACTGACTGCCTCGAGGACCTGTCAGTGTGCACTCTCCTGACAAGACTGTCTGAATATGCATGGAAATAAGCTGATAAAGAAAATTTCCTGACCAGATCTTATCTATTCTGTCAACCTTCACCGAGCGCAGCCATGTCACACCTACCAGAGTACAAAGGACCTGGAAATAATAAACCCACAACATGTGAAACAAATCTACACCCTCCTGGGCAAAGAAAAGCCTCTAAGTTCTTTCCACACATTCAGTGTTTCTCACTGAAGAACTCCTTGAAGAAAACTTAGTTCAGCCTCAAAAATTAAACGTTCATCCCTGACATCCAGCTACTTGTTTGCCTTTAATCTCTCAGAGGGTTACAGTCCACATGCTTCAACCTGTGGGTGACACTGCTCAACCCCAGTTTGCACAACAGACTTGTGAGAACTGACAAGCACAAAGGTTCATTAGTGAGGTCTGTAGAAGAGCAAAGGCTGCTTTGGGGCTAATATATTTACAAAGTTGTTGGCTTGTTGTTAAGCTTTGTTGTTGTAACCTAGAGGTTACAGACAAAGACTGCAGAAGAGGGGCAGGAAAAGACAATTCTCATGATGGAGCCTGTCGCAATCCCACTGCCAGGGTATACAGGTCCATGAAAACAACAGCATAAAAATAACAGGAAGAAACACTGCTGCAGGACAGGCCCTCAGCAATATAAAGACAAGGAACCTGGGCAGCCTGCAACACCATGCATGCCTGAGAATGGGGGCTCAGACCAGGACAAGATGCTGCCACTGCTTGGGGCTGTGCAAAACAGGCATCTTAGGGAATGGAAAGGCAGGGAGCTGCACACATCTATTTACAAGAAGCTGCCCTTTATGTCCAGTTTCCATCTGGGGGACGCGCTTTTGCATGCTGCACAGCCTACAGTACAGGCTGGTTTTAAAAGCACAGCATTTTAAAGGGAATTTTACTTATAGCACTAGTTAGAGGATTATATCTCTTCCTTTGAACTCTGCTGAACTGAGATGTCTGATTTTACAGGCCAGGAGATGATATGGTCCTGTAATATAACCACTTAAACTGCTGTAAGTAGGCTTTCACTTTCAAGTGCAATACACAGAGTAAGGGACGGAATCAAGTAATAATGAATATCTGATAAATGATGACAGGATGACAGGATGTGGTACAAAAACTGACATTTTCCACATCACTATTTTAATCATCATGATCTTGGGCTTCAGGAGCAGGCACTGTGCATGGGGTGCATTTGCAACGTGGTCATTGGCTTAGAACTCCTGTTTCTATCTCAGTTCAGACCCAAGATAAAATTTTCCCAAGACAAATTATGCCTTGATTATGGGTTTGTGTCTCATTGCTCACCACAAACAGGGCCATTAGGTTCACACAATGCACACTAATTGCCTGCCACCTAGTTTATTTTATTCTCTGTGATGAATCACAAGTCTTAACAAGACCAGAAAGGAACTCAGTGTTCAAATGATATATGGTGAGCTGAGACTTTTTAGTACTTTGCAGCAAATCAAATCAATCTTCCACTTTCCACATAGAAGTTGTCGTGAACCCAGGCTGGTGTGGCACATACTAGGCACACTCAACCTTAGGAGGTGCGAGAGTTCTGTTCTTTACTCAGCCCAAGACTGAGTGCTGGAGCTGTGTGCCACTGAAACGCTCTCATTAACCCTACTGGCCATCAGGCAGCTCTGCCAGCTGTTTTTTTTTTTTTCCTCTGGTCTTTGCATGGTGGATGATGAAATCTGCTACTTGGAAAGCAAAGTCTGAGAAGCAAAGCAGAAGAGTAAAGAGCAGGAAGAACTGAATAGAGAGATACTACTGTCTCTACTGCAAGTTCAGTTGTGCATCAGGGTCCCAAATACACCTGGAAGCATATATGAGCTTTTCCTGCTGGCTCTGTTGGTGTGAGCTGGGAAAGAGAAGAAAATTCCCATCTGAAAGGGTCTCATTCACTTCTAAATGTCTGCCAGATCATGGGGTGAAAGTTGTTGAAGAATGACCAGTTATATGTCCCAATAAGCACAAATCTTTTTCTTTGTTGGTTCTTAACCTGTGAACCTTCATCTTAGCTGAACTGCTAAGTTTGTACTTTGACAAAGAAGTGGCATTTTAATGAGCAGTAGCAGATCAGAGGCTTTCCAGCCACAATGAACCTGGTTTATACCAGGATAACTGAGAGAATAATTTGGCTCAGAGGCAGAGATACCTGCAGGCCAAGGGAAAGCAGAAATTAAAATAAACAATTAAGAAGTTATTAAATTATGCACTTTGTAGTCCTGGTCTTTTAAAATATGAATCATCTTTCAACAGAGAGGGCAATTACAGACTTTAGGCTAGGCAAAAATGTAAAACTAGTAAGCAACCTCTTTTTTCCAAAGAGAAGCAAATGTTTCCTTAGCCTGAAAAAGCTCACCAGTGATCAAGTCCTTCCCATGGTTTGTACTCAAATGGCTTCCCTGCCACGGCAGTTGCTACAGGGCTGGTGACAGATCAGTTGTGGTCTGTGAGGAGCAGCTCATTAGTCCCTTGGGATCACAGGATGCTCCCTGCAGGGTGACACTCTTTATTGCTGCCAAGAGGCCACCAACATGTCACCATCTCCTGTGCTGGGGAGACTTACACAAGGCACTGCTGATGCAGAACATCTGTCCATCAGGCTCATGCTTGCTACTGAACTAGTTTTGGAGGTAAAAAAGGTGCACCAGGGGAATGTTGCAAGCAGATAACTTCTGGTCCTAAGTTTGTTTCCTCCCTACTGCTGCAATGAAGTCAGATGTATTCCTTTCTAAATGCTTTTGTCTTGAATTCTAGAATACTGAGATCAATATATTCCTTTTCATTGTACAATTAGGAAGAAAACTCCCTCATGCAGCCAGCCCAAGTTGCTTTTAAAAGAAGGAATCTGAGTAGGCATCGGGACAAAAGTGAGATTAAGAATACCAAATAAACAGCAGAAATACTGCTACAAATCACAAATTAAAGCTGTATGACCATTTATCACTGCATGAAATGCAAGCCTTCCATCATACCCATTGACAAATGAAACATTTTCCATCCATCTCTTTAATGGCACATTAGTGTCATGGATTTGCCATGCACACCAAAACACTGAATCCTACCTACGTACTTCTTAATTGCTCAAGAAGATGGTCATTTATGGACTTGGCCACAATGACTGGAACATATTTGTTCAATCAGTTTTATACCTTAGTTGTAATTTGTGGCTTAAGAATGAAAACCAGGAAATTAATTGCTTATACAGTCATATCTTTTAAACAGAACACAGATGCTGGGTTCCATTAATTGGTCCACTTTTGTGACGGGACAGTTTTCACACTCTGTGTCAGATTATGAGACAAATTCCTAGAAGAAATGACAGGATTTGTTGGAAATATCAGTCACCACTGTGGTAATTTTCTCTTTTGTGTTACCACATTACTGTGATGCTTGTATGTGGCATCAATGCCTATCACTAATTTTATGAGGGCTTTGTCAGCATACCTGGAGAGGAACACTTCGCATATCCCCGTTTGCATCTGAGCTGCAGAAACATGGCATTTTCCCTGGTCTTTCTCACAGCACTCATGACAATCACAATACTTTAAAGTGACCGAGCCCCTTTACAATAGCAAATGTCTACAGTTTGTTATTAAAACAAGGAATGAAGAATTGCTGAGTAATGCAAGATATGAGGGTTGACCACCTGTCTGTACTGGTAACACAGGATGGGCATTATGCTAGAGCCACTACTGCCCAGAAATTACATGGAAATACAGTTTTGCTTCCACTGCAGTAGTGTGCGGTCTCTCCAGAGACTTGTGGCATGGGTGGCTACAAATACTTACCTCTGAGAACTGTAACCTTCCAAAATCGCTTGGTGGACTTGCGATCTTAAAAACTTTCTTTGGCATCACCCATGTTTCCAAAGTTTCTAGTTTACTGACAGCCAGATTGGTTGCATGGTGTCTGATTAGGAACCCTTGGAAACGGTCAGCTAGGAAGTAAATGTGGACAGAAACTGGATGGCCCATGGGGTAGTATCTGTAAAACAGCATACACATACACCCATCAGTTACACAGGAGAGACATGATATCTCTGTTTATTTGGAGCTAATGGCTTAAGAAGCATTCATTTCAACTAGAAAATTCATCACTGCACATTAAGAGATTTCAAATGTGTTCCTGACTCATTATCAAATGTTCTTAGACAGTTTCAATTACCCTGGAACATAAAAAACTGTGATTAAGAATATCCACTCATTTAGAACACATTCACAGTTCCAAGCTCTTTAGGAAATATCACTGCACACCAGAACATTCCCCTTGCTTAGTGCCACCCAGGGACACACACTGTCAGGCTATAATACAGTTTGCAAGGATAAACAATATTCAAGAAAAGTGTTTGTTGCTCCAAAGCAGGTGTCTTTCTTTGACTCTGCCTTCAGCAGGGTAAGTCTCTCTGGACACCTGGCCATGGAAGAGCATCCCTGCCCCCTGGGGACAACAGAGCCAAGCCAAGCCAGCCAGTGCCCACCTCACTCCCCACCTGTATCTGATCCCCCACCTCAGGACGCTGCAGCCAATGACACCAAGATCCCATCCCTATTTTAGGTGTTCTCTGGTTTAGGAAAAAAAACCCTTCACATTCCTTACAGATGTTGTTTTTGTGTGAGTTATTTCCTTCATAATTAAAAATAAACCAAAAAGGTCAAGCAAACAGCAAAGACCTCCCTCTCACTGGGAGATGTGGAAGCCTTCACTAACAGTTTGGATTGAAAGAGATTGTAGCTATAGTTCCAAATAATTAAAATGTATGGCCATTGTCTGCTACAGTTTCAGAAACTTGTGTGATGATGTTTGTGTACCTATGAATGCATGAATAATTAGAAACATGCTATTCACAGCTGATATCAAATACTGTCGCTGCCTTACAGCAATAACTGACAGTAACTATGAAACAAGTGTGTTTGAAGCACATGTAAAACCACACAGCACCACACCTTCCCAGTCAAGCCAGCCTCCTCGTGCTAGTTATTACATCCCAAGACATAAGCATTAAGAAGACTTCTCATTACATGGACCCAGCAACACCCAGAAGGAAATCTCTAGAGCTTTAAAAATAAAGGTAACAAGATGGGGTACAAACAGAACTGGCACTGACCAACTGAGTGAAAAGAAAGCAAAGCTATGCAGCAAATACCAGCAGTAGCCTAACTTCTGTACTAAGGCCTTCTGTTTTCTGTGTGTGCAGCACAAAATATTTATAATATCCTTGAAACAGTCTGAGTACTTTTCTCTTGGCAGCAGCAAGCAGAAATGCGTAGAGATGGAGAGAAATAAATTAAATCTCAATCACATGTTAATGTTGCTTCCACTGGAGATGCTGATCTGCGATATGATTTGGCACCAGCGCAGTCTGCAGGGGGCACAGCTTTCTGAGGCCATGAGCCAGCCCTTGGTATAGCAGCATGCGAGACAGCTTCTCTTAGAAAAGTCTCCTGGGCCACTGTGGGTGGCAGCATTGGACTGACTCCAAATGTGATGTGACGCTGTAGAGGCTTTCCTCGCAGTAACTGCAGCAGTGTGAAACAAGCTGGGGTGGTGGCTGCAGTATGGGCTGACTTCTACGCCTGTACAGAGAACACTGCCAAGGTGCTCAGCCCAAATACATCCTCTGACATTGCTGTACTAGAGACATGCAAAACTACAAGAGGAAAAAGGCAGCATCTGCATGCACAAAACTCAAAGACATGAGAGCATCCAGAGAGAAGAGATGCCAATTGTAAGTCTGAAGGTCATCCACCTTTCTGTGATTTAGCTTCATCATTGGCTCAGAGTGTTTTGAGGGGCTCAGGTAGGTATGAAATTGAAGACTTCATTCCATATAATTGTTTGCAGTTCCTCCCTGCCATGTTTTGTGAGGCTACTGTGAAGGAGCTATGCTTTATGCGGGAGACAGCCATCATCAGCAGTAGGTGACATGGCTTCCTAATCTATAAACTGAGCAAACACGAAAAGCACCTTGAGTTTCTGTACAATGAAAAACTCCTCAGAAATGAAACTGATTATTGACATGAATCATCATAAGAACACTGGCAAAAGGAATAAGCACAATGGCAAATGTCAAAGTATTTCAGAACTAGTTATGCACAGCTCCCATCCTCTCTGCTGGCTTCACTCTGCAGCACAAATGATCCAGGACTTCTTCAGGTCTGCCTTCATAAAGAAGGCATGCTCCTAGTGATCATTTCTGTCTGATGGTTACTGACCTTTTATTGCTTTGCACTGGTAACCTTTACTAACAAAGCTGTAATAGAAATCTGAACCAATTGTCACCACATCCTTCTCAGTGGGACATTGCTCAGCACTTCGATGACCGAATAGGAAGGTCAAGGCACATCAGATTCCCTCTAGAAAAAACAAGTAGGGCAAAGTTGATCCATCAAAGCACAAGCAGTGCCTTCAGTATGTGCTGACTTAGGCTGTATGGGATTTTCTATTAGGATAAAAAAAGGCAGGGTACAAAAAATATATTCTGAAGAAGAAATTAAGAGACTGTAAAATAAAGTTTTAAAGGATGAACCCAGAAACAGCGTTAGATGTTTGCTGTCTGCAAACACCTACCATAAACAGAGCCTTTCGGTGCAAGTTTAACTCCAGGAATTCTTCCTTCAAATCTGTTTTAGATGGAATTCTTCTTTACTAGGCTTATAGGTGAAAAAGGAATCCAGAATACAAAGGGCAGTTTCCCTTTCAAGAATAAGGCTCTTTACTCGACATACAGCTATATATATATTTATAAACACACTTGTTTTAATTTGATGCTAATGAATCTCAATGCTTGCAACACTTTTGGCACAGCCAGCACGTAGTGAGCAGGCAAACTCAGCTCATGCAAGCAGTTCCCTGTACTACATGTATGTACCCATGGGAACACATCAGCAAGGACCATTAACTGTTCTGAAATCCTGTTCTCTATTTATGGTAAGCATAACAGAGGTGAACATGATCTCTGCTGCAATCACAAAGAGGGTTTAGGAGCTGTAAGTGTAATACACTTACTGAAATTAGTCAAGAAAATGCTGTAGTAGAGGTAGCACTGCCCAACTGGATCCTGTCAGTCTTCAATAGGCTGGAGTGAGGCTCCTTAAAAATGCAGCAAACAGGTAACATCATGTCAACCCTGAATAGCTAACGCTTTACTGTGGGCATAAATATTCCTGGAAATAAGTGCTGTAAACCTGAAGCTGCCTGCTCCTGACTGCATACTCCAGCCAGCACAGCCAAGCAGAAGAACCTCTGCCAGCACTTGGTAGTGCAGACTGTGTCCCCTGCAACATCCCAGAAAAGATGCTCAGACTAACCGGCAGCTGTTGTCTCCAGCAGCATGGAATGAAGTCTCGGCTCTCCGCAGGCCCAAGCGGGAGAAAGCATGGTACATGGTGAGGGTCACGTCGCTGAGGGTATGCACACCATCAGGCTCATCATATACATTCTCCCAGTACGACCGGAGGCCAGGTGTGCCAGATGGGTAGTTGCCGTACAAGTAGTAGTCCAATTGGCCAATTATCTCTTGATTCACTACAGCTTCAAATTTACGGGCAAAGAAAGTTGGCCTGGCGGTCTGCTGTGGTGATATGAAAGGAAAAGACACTGCAGTGAGTTTCCATTTTCAGGGCATAACACTGGGTCATAAATAATAGATTGGAGCTGAGGACCCGCACTGGCTTTCCCCATGGGCATCATTTGTCATTATGATTCAGATATAAATGACATTATTACTCACAAAAATGTAGGTGTGCTAGATCCTACTTACAAACAGCCACCCACCACTGCCTTAGCTCTGGAAGGCAAGAGCCAGAGGGATGGGGAACGCTCTGGCAAGAGCCAGAGGGATGGGGAACGCTCTCTAAACTTTAGCCTGGAGATGGCACAGCACTGGCACGTGTTGGTAGAGGTCAGGTGGGGAATGAAGTGTCTGGTGGCACAAGGACTCAGAAGAGGCAGAGCAGCATTTTGCGAGTGTGGATTTGCTGCTACAAGGTGGGTACAGTATCTGGAAGAGATAGCATTTGTGGCTGAGGTTTTTCAGCTTCTGACCAGGCCCATGCAGATTTTCTGCTCTGTGCTTCTTGCAAACTTGGGTTTATAACTGGTTTATTTGCTACTCAACTACTACTAGCCTTTAAAAAGGCTTTGTTTTGCCTTGCTCATACTTGAGCATAGATTCTGAAGTGCCAAGGAGTTAAAGAGTATCCCAGATGGTTCAAAAAACTCTTTTGAGGATGCTCAGTTTTGCTCTGAGACAGCACATGCTGTGGGCTCTTGATCTTCTCTTCTGCAGCTTGCTTTGTGCCTCAGTGGGAACTGCGAGCAAGCCTGTGGGTGCCATGTGTTTGTCTCTCACCAGGCAATTGTCAGAACTTGCCTTTACATCTACTCTAATTTTGAACTTTCCCTTGCAGCTCACCTGATTGTTTTCTGAAAGGTCACTGTGGGCTGTTTTCCCAGCCTGGAGCAGGTCAGACTCCGCAGACTGGAAGGAGTTTTTAAGACTTGCCATTTATTCTGTGCTGGAGACTTTCCTGGGGTTGATGTTTGGGGCAGCGGAGTCTCTTTTAGATAATATCTCACTTGCTCTTTTTGTGAGTGCCTGTGTCACTGACTTCAGCCATGCCTGGTAGGCAGTACATTACAATAAAGAAAAGATCTCTGTTTCAGAGCAGTCATCCTTTTTTTTCTGAAGGGTAACATGCCCTAACCACACAGAACCTGAACAAACATGCTTTATGCAGGGAACCCCAAGGAGCTACAGGGTTGGAATGGCAAATCTGGTGACCTTGAAACAAGCAGTTGTTAATTCTTAATATAAGATACACAGACCAGATACAGTCTTGAGACCGAGTGCACTCTTGAGCACCCGGATTTGTTTTCATGTCTATCTTGAGGAAACTGTATTGAGAGAAACTTTTTAAGGCAGTCCTGCCAAGCCTGGGTGATTGAATCCTCTTGACTCTGTCCCACAAAACCACAAGATAAAAGTAAATTCAATCTTGTTGACAAAAATAATAATGAAAACTGGTTTGCCTCGTGCTGGGTAAGCCTCTAGCAGTCACTCTAGTCATCTTCTACATTTTTTCAAAGATGAAAAGCATTGCTCAGCAATGAAAGCCAGGAGCTTCATGAAATGAAAGTACCTGAGATGGAACTTTGCAAGAAAACCTTTGCAATAAATTAACAAGTGAGAGATGTATCAAGCATTTCTCCTTTCTAGCACAAATCAACCAATACCATACAGTCCTTGCAGTACTAAGTCTAGCTCCAAAACACTGGAGAACCAATCTCTTATTCTCCTGAGATTAAAAGCAGAGCTCCCTACCACCTCTTTCTCTACCTTGTTTGATGGTGTAAATGCTTCCCTTCCCTCTCCCTGCTGCAACCATGCAACCAGATGACTCTCCACAGCTCAATGGAGAGGGAAGAGCTTCTTTGTGTTTACCAGAGAAGAGACCACTTCAGTTACCTGGAATCGGTGGAAGTCTGCTGGTTTGAAGTCATTGGGTGAACAGCCACACCAGTCAACAATGTGCTTGTACTGACATTTGCAGCCAAGTTTACGGTTCCAGTTTGTGATACGCAAGTTGTTGTCCACCATGGACTCACAGTACGGGCTATTTTCCAGAACAGTGTGAAAGAAGGACTGCAAGAAAGGCAGAGCAGATCATTACATTCCTGCTACTCAGACTTACATTTTCTCCTTCACTTCAGTCCACGGTCACCACGCAGGTGACTTATTTTCTTTCCAAAAGAAAGCTATTTCTTTTCAAGCTCTATTCTTTTGCCTTATATGAAAGACACTCTGCCTGTATGCATTCCATAAAGCTTGAAGAAAATCATAACGTGCTATTGACATATTCAAACTGTAATAACAATCAAGGCCTTGCTACAACAACCTGTCGCAGAATACTGCGATACCAGCTTTGGGCACAGGGAATCCAAAGGACTCCAGAAAAGGCCTCAATTTGAGCCATTACTTTATTTTTATTTAGGCTATTCTAAGAGCAATTCTGAGAAATCCCCATTATTTCTCTTCTGTAAGTTACTCTCTGGTCTAACACATTTAGGACTATTTCCCTGAACAAGGTGTTAATGATGTATCTTAAGTTGTTTCCTAAAACAATTCTCAAACCTTCACCCTAGTTACTGAAAAAAATACAGTCTCAGACAGCTCTTCTGTGCATGTCTCTGTCTCCATCACTCTGAAGTAAATTGCTAGTTGAATGACCTTGGTCTGAAATACACAGCTCATCCCAGACACCAGAAATGCATTCTGCCTCTCACAATTATGTCTGAAATCACAAATCTTTATTTGCTGACTCAAGATATCAAGGAATTCCTATTGGACTATTTTAATTATATCATCATAATATCACTTATTACATAAATCATGTGTAATGGGGACTGTTGCAGCAGGTTAAGAGGTCAGTGAAGGCTGGGTGATTTTAGGAAACCAGCTATGTATTTCACAAAAAAAAACCCTTGTAGAAAGAAGTTATGGATTATGATCAAATTGAAACCTGTAAGGGATGATTTTTGCAGCAATGACTTCTTTTTAAAATCAGCAGTAGTAAGACCTATAAATAACTAGCATAACATTAGCATGGCTGGCCCCCAAATAACTCCCCTGCCCTTTTTAATGTTAAATGACAGCCCAGTGAATATGGATTTTATGCTTGGACTGTTTGGTTAAACTTATGAAGACATCCATTCTTATTCAAGTGAGAGGGAAAACACCCAACCCTATCCAATTACCCATTGCCCTGTGTCCTTTTATAATGATACTGAATTTTTTCCTAGATAATGGATGAAAAACTTATCAGAGTTGAGGGAAAAAAAAGATGATCTTCAACAGAAATGGGATTAAAGCAAGATTATCCAGCACGTGTGTGGAATGACAAGGAGTAATACACCCCTACCAAAAGATAACAATTGCTGTGCTCCACTGCCAGCTAATAGGCTCAGATATGAAAGATCAGTCTCATCAGTCCCTCAAAATATTAGGAGGCCACTAGTAAGGAATGAAGTTGTTGTTTTAAAGACAGTTATCAGGTCTTCCTTGGAATGGCTACTGCTTCTTAGTCTGGGAGCAGAGCCTGACAATCTGCAGGGCAGCACACCTGTTGGGGCAGGTGTAGCATTGTCTGACAACCTGCCGGGCTCTGGGCTTTATTTGGAAACAATGCACATCTCCCTGACACATGGCCACACGAAAGATGAAAACCCATCCTGGTTTGCACTCCCCTTCAGCATTACTTGTAGCTGGAGCCTGAGTGATCTAAATGATTTGTGACTATGCCTTCTAGCAGAGTTTTGAATGGAACAATAAACCTTTGTTTGTAAGGGTTTTATTTTTAAAGGGCTGGAAAATAGCAAGGAAAGCTACTTATTGAAGACAATTCACCATCTCTAATAGCTTTCAAAGGTTTTGTGAAGAAACAATTTGCAAGCAAAGGGCAGATGGATTTTTTTGTTGTTCAGTAATAGATTAATAGGCTTAAAAGTATAAAACAAAGCCACTCCTTGTGAAGAAGTTCCATAAACCAAGCAAGCAACCAAACAACTGCAAAGTTTTTCTAACACTAAAGGACTTACTCACAGGAGTAGAATTCTCATTACCCACTGTGGGATGATCCAAAGCTCAGTGAAATCAGAAGAAATCCCCTCTGACTTTAATGATCTTTGGAACAAACACAAATATTGCAGTATTGAACACAGAGAGGGGTTGCTTCAAGTACACATACCTCAGCAGGAAGCAATGTGTATGAGTAAAATCTTTTCATCTTTGTTACCAGATCATCGTTTGAAAAAGTGACATACTCCACAAACTTCCTGTTCAGGAGGAACCAGTCTGACCCTCCATCAACTGCAATTCCTTCTGGGATCCGCCGGTCCCCCAGACGCCACATATGCGTATCGCATTCCAGGAAAAGCCGATCCAGTCCTTGCTTTCTGATAAATCTGAGGGAATACAAAAGCAGCCATTAAAAGTTAATTTGTATGTTTTTACTACAGCTAGCTCTATAAACAACAAACCTACTTTTTCAAACAAAAAAGGATAAAAAGGTCACTTGTTTATATCTCTGTTCTACTCATACATAATGCAGTGAGCCTTAATAAATGATTAATCCTGTATGTGTTCAGTTATAGATCAACAGATTGCTTCTAAACATCATTTATACCTTCCGCTGTCTGTCCTAAGACAGAATTGTGCAAGTTACACAGCTGTATGGCACGAAAATCTATAATGTTCATCAACTTTTAACAAACCACTGCAAAAGAAACATAACATGGACAAGAACTAAGCACAATCTGTGGTAAAGTTCTAACTTTATATACAATTGCATTGCTCTTTGCTGCGGAATGAGCTTTTTGGCTCCATTTACAAGTTTATAGGGAACAATGTTTTGTTATTGCTGAACCACAAATAAAAGGAACACCTGTAGAACTGTACATGTAAATGTAAATGAATTATGTGAGACCAATATAAGAAGAAAAATAGAATTGGAAAACCAGTCGCTGTTGGAAAGCACTTTGGACTGGATGCCCAGACATGTTTTGAGACTGTCTGATCCAAGTTCCTATTTGTTACTGTGTTTTCAGCATTATAACCTAGAAAAGGAAGCAGGGCAGCCATGAATTAGTAGATACCTTAGCAGAGTGGGCTGAGCACTGCTGATAAGGTCAGATGCTGTGTTGACTACATTCCCTGTGTTCTGTACAGTAATAAATGCTAGCTAACCAGACCATTGTACTAAATAACACCCACAGACCACAGATTTTGCTGGATGAAAGAACTGCAACCTAACAATAGCTGTGACATCTCCAGCAACAAGGACCGTAAGACCTGTTTCTTTTCTGAACAATACAGAACTACACCAGGGTTCTTAGAAAAGTTCTAGGATTTGGATGTAAACATTTTAGTGAGACATTTTAGTGGTCCTCAGGCACATATGGCACAATGAATGGTCAAAGAAAATTTAAGGAATGACACCAAAGCCTTCTGGACTCCCACATCTGGAAGCATATTAATCCCACAGGCGAACTCCCTGGTTAAAATTTTATTCTATAGCAATCAAAGCACTGAGATGCAATTATGAAATGGGGCATATTAATTTTCAAAAGGACCATAAATGACTTCAGGGTCTATTTCCTACTGATAGCTATGTCTCTTCTCACAGTAGGAGAAGAGCTCCTCTGTTAACACAACCAAGCAGAAAATGGGTAGATGAGAGTAGAGAAGTTTTTCTTTCCATGAACAAGTTTCTAATTTCATGTTCCATTATGAAGGATAATGGAAAAGTCTTGCAATTTTAATGCAGTACTCTGGAATGTAATCTTCAAATTCAATATTTATGTAGTTATCATCAAATCAAATATTAATGTGCCCAAGAGTTTGGTCATTTATTTATGACCCTCAAAACTAAATGCTCATTTAAGTTAATTATTTTAAGAAAATAATAGAATTTTATGGACCATATTTAAATAGAACATAAAGTCTTCTCCCAGGAAATAACTTCTTTTAATTGCTATCTCTACCAATTTATCACACTTTGTTCTCATTTTCATACAGAAGATATTTGACTGCAACAGAAACTCTTGAAAAAAAAAAATCCCACCTGACCACTTCAAAACCACCTCTACTTACAAACTCCTTCAGCCTATAGTATGTGAGGGGCTCATAGTTAACTAATGTCAGAAAGCTCAGTTACATAACTTCAACCGTATCATCTGAAATTTGTAGTAGAAGAGTACAGCCACACTCAAAATGAGAAGGTCACAGCAAATCTAGGCTCACAATTTCATGTGAGTTGACAAGCTTCTTCACTGTATATGTACACAGTTCTGTGACTGCTTTGATCTACTGGCTTGGACAAGCAAATCTCAGCATATTAGCATGAAATAAGACAATTCTTAAAAGCACAAGTATTTTCACAGCAAATCTCAGTTCTAAAATCCTATCCAAGGAAATTAGGAGAAAACTAAATACATTTTCCAACCATTCATCCTCCAGCTAGGCAGCTCAGACCAACAGATCAGCAGTAACACGTTTGGAGGCTTCTAAGAGATGATCATGTTGCTCATGCTTCTTGAAAACTTCCTAGAAACTTTCCAGGTTTTAAGTACCAGTAACACCCAAACAGAAAGCCAGTGTTTCTCAGGAAGTTCACCTTTACTGGACCTGCTTAGCACAGAATCACACCTGAACAACACATCAGCATTGCAAAGAACTTCCCCTCTCAAGCAATAACTTGTACAAAGAAGCACAGCTCTCCATCAGGCAACTGCTTTCTATCAGTTATGTTCTTTGACAGCTAAGTGGACCAAGGATATTTTAGAGCTACTGTAAGATAAATGATCCTGCCTGAGGAAACTGTGGGTCAACCCAGCAAGCTGAGGCTTGACTGCTGGTACACAGACAGCTGAACTGCAACCAAAGTGGAAAAGGTGGGTGAGGCTTTCTTTTCTCTTGAGACTCTCTTCTGGGATGGCTGATGCTCATAACTACTCCAGCAACAATGATTTTGGTTCTCAGGGAAGCAAGAACTCACTCTAAGCATATTGGTTATGGGCTGAGGGAAAGATACTATCTGTATGCCAGGCAGGCTTTTTCAAGACATCAAAACCTCTCAAACACTACAAGCAGTTCACAAAGATCTAGACTTGCCATTCAAAAAGGCTTGTAGCAGCCACCTCGGAAAACAAAGACAAGAAGATGGAGGGAAAACGCCTGACCGGACTGATTTGTTTGTAGTCTAATGCTGTATTTCATTAGTTTCTGATGATGCTCAATGTAATACTCAAACTGCACATTTTATGAAGGCACGCCAAACTTCAGAGACAGCAATGAAATGACAAAAGTGATGATTTCTCTCTCAAGTCATTCTCTCTGGGGTTCTATAGAACACCTGGCAGATAACTCCACAACTCAAGTAGAAAACCTGGATTAGTAATAGTATTTCATTAATCTTAGTCAATGAGGGAAAACCCAGATGCTTTCTGGCACCCTGAGCCTCAGGTAAGACTAACACCCCCCCACCCCAGACAGCTGCAAATGTACTTGCCAGGACAAGGACATACAATTGCACCAAGGTGTGGGTAGCCAAATACAATGGAGATTGCCATCAGATTAAGACCGTTGACCTTTTTCCTGATCTAAGACAAACAACAGGAGGAAGAAAACAATGATAATAGAGTTAACCAGGAGAAAACAAAATAAGACTAGGATTAAGAAAGAGCATTCCATTTTACTGTATTTCATAGAACACTCAATCTCAGATATTTTAGGTTTACTCTTAATTTTAATTCTTACTGAAGAGCCTCTGATTCTGAGGAGCCTGGATTACTCTTGCAAGTAAACAGCAAGCATAGCATAATAGGAAAGTGTCTTGTAAACTAAGCTCAGCAATTGGGCAACTACATGCATGAAAGGAGTCATTTGTGCCATTTGGATTTGGATGCAGCCTTGGGGTTTACACGGTTCTGGATGGTTATTTTTGTACTTTGTTAAAAACACCCCCCTGCCTGCAGCACATGGTCTGTCACACTGGGTGTAGACAGATAACTGTCCAGACAGCTCATGACTACAATCAAGGTTAGGGAACTCCTTTTACTTTGTAGTATATTTAAATATTTATAAATGCATTGCAGATGAGACTCTTGGGTTGTATAACAAACACACAACACATTTGTGAGATGTTCAGCACACACTTCTACTACAGGAATATAAACACATAGCTGAGTTCTTCTTATGATGTGTTTTGACTACTAATAAATATTATTGCATGTTTACTTAATATCAGCAGAAATATCACAATCCACAATCACAATTCCCTTTGGAATATTTTTCTTCCAAGTGACACTGCATAGCTCAGCAACTCTGAGCCCCTCCACTCCTGAATGGTCTACACTTACACAGTGTGCACGACAGAGTTCACTGTTTTCTGTAGTTATGAATGAATGAAACATTCTAAAGCATCAGAGGCTATCAGATAGCTGAGGGCTACTTATCAGTGACTTTGTCACTAATAGGTTTTTGACTGGAAAGTAATTTTTTTTAAGGTGAAAAGGTTTCTTCCTAAATGTTTCCTGTTTCTGGCCTGATGCCTAGAAAGCCTCCCATTCACATCTCACTGTTAATCAGGTGCACCCACCAGGACCTCATCATCATTACTCACTGCATAAGAATAAGAGCTATGAATAAAAGCTAAACAATCCATCACAAGTTGAAAGTCAATGTCAAAGCATGGATCAGCAGAGCTCCACACTACATCTGTGCTCTTCTTAATATACGTGGACAAACCACACACTGCTTTGACTCTGTTCCTCCTTAAACTCTCTTTAGGCACAATTTCAATAAGTCAACCCATTTTGTTGGGAAAAGACAAGCAAATATTTGTATAGATGAGAAATGTGACAGGCTTTTGCCACCAGTGTTTGCACAGCCATCCTGTAAACACTTCCCAGAGTCAGTCAGGAAGCATAAAACAGTTCAGGTGACCAAGTAGAAAGCACAGAACTGTGAGTTCACCATGTTGAGTGGAACAGTTGCAGCAAGTAATTTTGACAAAACCCTGACTTCAACTCATTTGCATGAGTAAGTATTCTACAAAGGGCTACATAGTCTTGAAAAAATCTAAAATAATGAACAATTGGACATTCAAGCACGAAGTCTATGCTGTACCAGATAAACACCCGTTTGTCTAAATGTAAGACCTCATAGTACATTTCCCAAGACCACCTGTTGTCATGGCAAAAGCTGCCAAGCCTGGCTCCCTGCTCCTAAAATGGCCTGAAAGGTTGAAACAGGGAATAATGTCAAAAAGAAATAGCATCTACTTAGTCTGGTAAGATGAGGAAGATTTCCTCTCAGGGTGGCAGGCAGCACAGAATGCATAACTCCTGCTACTTCAAAAGGCTGTGAAAAAGCTGCCAGTTTCCATAAAAACGATGGACAAAAACAGAGGGAGAAATAAAAACTGCAGCCTGCTTTCTAGTGTATTTAAACTGCAGAGTCCTGGATGCAAACATTATGGGTTCAAAAGACAAATTCTTCAGATCTTTTCTTAATTCCCTTACTATGAAGAAAATATTATGAATATTGTCATAACAATCCCTTAAGTTTGATTGCCAGTGCATAAATAAACATCAACAATATCTTAAAGAATTACCTCTTGACTGGATTTGCTATAGTGAGATAGGTCTAATTTTACCTGCAAAAGGCAGACAGAAATAGAAATGCTTTTAATAACTCTGCCCACTGCGCTAAGTGCTTGGAAGTTAATAAGGAATATAAGAAAATCCTACTTTAAAAATTCAGTTAGTGTTTTTCATTCGTATCTCTGTAGGCTCTGCAACAGAGCAGGGCATGGAGCAGCAGAGCATGTAGGGCACGTCAGTGGAGGGCTGGTTAATCCCACAGTGGGATCACGAGCTGTTCCTCAGTAAGGTCACTATAGGCTCTGACCTTGGCAGTACAGTGATTGAATTCAGAGCAGAAAGCAAGGTGACACAGACACGAACCAGCACAGAGAGATGCAGTTAGTAACACTTGTTCCTGCAATTTTTGTGTCTCTGGGAGCTGGGCTGCAAATCATCAAGCAACCACACAGCTCCACTGGAAGGATTTTCTGATGATTCATGTTACCCAGTTGTTTAAATGGGTTCATGCTCAGTGTGCAAGCAAATATGGGGCAGATAAATAGTCGGCTGCCACAACTGTTCACAGTATGTTTAGGTAATTTACAAAAATTATCTAAGTATAACATATATAATTTTAGCAAATGTTAACAGTATTTTGGCTGTGTCTGTCAAGCTACAAGTTCACCTTGAAATGTTATGTTCAGTATGGCCCTTCTCAATCAATAGCATTTTTAGAGAAACCAAGTGTCCATGACATTTAGGGTATTCCATACAAGATGCTGTTGAAGGCCAACACATGCATTTCATCTGGTCATTATTCCATCTATCTATGGACATAACTGGATTTTTTTTAACTTTACAATAGGTGTCTCATACTCTATATAATTTGTTTCTGCTTCTTATATAAGTAATTTTATCAGTATATCCATTTATTGTTGTAGTCATATCATAGAATCATAGAATCACCCAGGAAAAGATGTTCATGATCACTGAGTCAAACCATCAACCCCATGGCACCAAGCTCACTGCTAAACTCTGTCCTTAAGCTCCATATCTACATGACCTTAAACAGATCCAAGGATGTTGATTCAACCATCTCCTGGACAGCCTGTTCCAATGCCTGATGACCCTTTCAATAAAGAGGTTTTTCATAATGTCTAACCTAGATTTCTCTTCACACAAGATGAGGCCATTTCCTCTTGTCCTATCACTTGTTACTTGTGAAAAAGACCAACCCCCACCTCTCTACAACTTCTTTTCAAGTAGAACTGTGACTAAACACAGTTCCCTCAGTCATTTCTCATAAGCCCAGTTCTCCAGACCCTTCACCAACTTTGTTGCCTTTCTTCGGACCTGCTCCAAAATCTCAATGTCTTTCTTCTATTAAGGTGCCCAAAACTGAACTCAGTACTTGAGGTGTGGCCTTACCAGTGTCCAGTACAGGATAATCACCCCTACTGCTGCCTATTTCTGATACAAGCCAGGATGCCAATAGCCTTCATGGCCACCAGCACACGCTGTTGGCTCATATTCAATAGCCCTAGGTCTCTTTCTGTTGAGAAACTTTCCAACCACTCCCCCCCAGGCATGTAATGTTGCACTGCATTGTTGAGACCACATCTCTCTGTAGGGTCTCTATGCCTTCGAGCAGATCAACACACCTGCCCAGCTTAGTGTCATCAGCAAACCTGCTGAGGGTGCACTGAATCCACTCATCCAAATCTTCAATAAAGATATGAAACAGGAGTGACTCAAATACTAAACCCTGGGGAATACTATTTGTGACCGGTGGCTGAGTGGATTTAACTCCATTCACCACCATTCTTTGGGACCCATCATGTAGCTAGGGTTTAACTCAGCAGCGTGTACGTCTGTCCAAGCCATAAGCAGGCAGTTTTTCTACAATAACGTCATGGGAAATTGTGACAAAGCTTTTACTGAAATCCAGGAAGACAGTCTTTCCCTCATCCACTTAATATGTGTCACCTTGTCATGGAGATCAGGCTTGCCAAGCAGGACCTGTCTTTCATGAAACCATGCTATCTGGGCCTGATTATTCTGTAAATGGTACAAAATGGCACTCAAGATTATTTGCTCCATAGCTTCTCTGGTCTGAGGTCAGATTCACAGGTCTGCAGTTGCCTGGGTCCTCTTCCTAACACTTCCTATAGATGGGCATCACATTTGCCAATCTTCTGAGACCTTTCCAGTTAGCCAGTACTACTGATAGCATGTATTTTCAGCATGTGTAGAAGAAATCCTTCACGATTCTTTCCGAACATCCACCTTTGCCTAAGCACTAACTTCCACTGGCTTTGAAAAAATCTCACCTTCCATCTTCTGGAAATTTCTCCATCAGAGGAAGTCAGGTCAGGGAGCAAATGCTTCAAGTGTTCCAAAAACTAAAAAAAAACCCTCTGAAATGGATTTCAGTTGTAGGAAACTTGCAGAGTCTATTTTTTGCAGTAATGACTCTACTAGGAATTGCCTTGTTTTGACAACAGTTTCATACAGTCCCTTATGAATACAAGGCTGAGAGGGACTTTCAAAGAAAGCAGTTCTTTTTAAGAAGCACTGGAACAGCTTTTACAGAGACAAAAACGTCATGGATTCATCTCATGATCAGCGAGGCCATTGTAAAAGTGATTTCATTTCTTTTTATATAAAATATGCAAATCAGGGAGAGAAATTGCAAATGATAACATGCAGAATTGTAGTATGAATTCACCACAAAGAGATTCAACAATACGAAACCAGATATTTTACCATCTGCTTGTCTTCAGTAAATATCTTCTCCAGAAAATTTCTTGTGCCCTCACCTCCTCATCTTCCCAACACCCACATGGCCGAGCTGCCTCCAACCTGGGAATGCTGCTGGGTGTGAATGGCTAAGCTTCAAGCCTTCTCACCTATGGGATGCTGCTGCTGGAGCAGCTACAGCACATGATACTGCTTCTACCATTGTCAGTTGCAGTGTCCACAGGGAACACAGGGGCCATGCAGTGCAGAAGAAACACCAGTGTCCACCACAGTAGCATCTCACTGGGTGTTTCTAGTGTTTCTAGCATCTCAGGATCCGCATACTAGAAAGACTGAAGAAAGAGAGGGAAATGCAAATTCCAGATTGCTGATTACCAGTACCCCAATTTCCACTTCCTTCCTAAATCCAACCCCATAAATTACAGCTATTTCAGTACTGTAATGATAAATTATGGGTTTGTCCTACGTTAAAACAGATGGCTGGTTTGAATGCATGTTCCTATCATCCCCAACCTATTTTTTCCTTTGTATTAACAATTTTGCATTGTTTTCTAAAACAGTGCCTAAATAAAAGTCCTACATTGGGGAAGCTTGTCTAGATGAAGCAGTAAAAAAGCTCCTGTAATGCATAGCATAAAGCACTAAGGAACTATATGTTAGCTGTAATGCTCAACACTTTTAAATGTAATTTCTGCATAGAAGCTGCATGTTACTACAGCAGTTTCTACAGTTCATATGAATGCAACTATTGGGCTGAACAACTTATAAGCAATAAATAGATCATCTTAGTCCTCTTGCTTTAGAATACTGAAGTATTTAAAAAGAAAATGAACATAAAAGTGTGGCTGAGTGAAATTTGAGCTAAATGAACCACCAGATCACATGAATAGCAAGGCAAGCACTGTTGGGAGCTAAGTAGTTAAACACTTCCAACAACAGGGATGATAAATGATTCGGTTTTTCTTTGTATTTGATTACTTCCTCATTCATTTTTCTAACCAAGTGCTAAACCACCATCAACTCAGCGTATGGAATGACAATGAACACCATGTGCCATGCTGGAAAATAAAGCCTGCCTGAAATGGTGATGGAACACATATGCAGTAGTAGAACTAGGCTGAAAGAGGTGGAGATTTGGGAACGTGCTCTGGCCATTCAGGAGTTAATCCCTCTCAGTGCTGGGATGGGCTTATGACGCTTCTTACTAAAAGCTGTACACTATGAATCTCTATAAGTATCTGGAGCCCAGAAACCAGAAAAGGGGACAACACAAACAGCATTAGTGGGGAGAAAAAGCTAGCACAATTATTGAACTCAGACACAAAACATATGTTTAATGGCCTTTTCTTTAGCTATTTGTATTCTGTCTATGAGCTCCAGATTCCTGTAAGAGGTAAGAGCATCCAGCCTTCACAGAATGTTTACACTGTTTCCCAATGGTCTGCTGTGGTACAATTTCCAGAAGAAAAATTCACCCCCTTTCACTGCCTGTTGAAGATGTCACATTTGACTGTCCTAGCATTTTATAGTACATCAGCCAGGTGCTGCTCCTGCCAAAACCCCAAATCTTCCAGGTGTTCTAAACTGCACTAGCTTATATGATTATTGGGTTGTTCTTTTGCTTTTAATAGTCTAAAATACTGGAAAGAGGATAAAATTGAAGTGTTGCTCACTAAGAACCATGCAACAACTCCAGCTACTGCATGCAATACTATTTCATTTAATTTCATACATCCTGCTCCCTAAGGAAATAATGCTTCTCCAGCTGAGTTAAGGAGGTATTTTGATGGCCATTCCCTCTTCTGAAGCCACTAAAGTAAAATTTGAATGATACACTTTTTAATGACTTTGTTGTAACTAAAAGAAAACTCCACTTTATAAAAGGAAACCTGGTTTCTCTCCTTATTTGGCAGTAAAACATGTACTGATTGTGATCATGGCTTGAATACAAATTACATACTGTAATTGATCTATATAAGCATTTCAGTTTTAAGATGTCATTTCTAATCTTTCTCTCTGTTGTACAATCCAAAGACTGTGACGACTTAAAATTCAGAGTTGTTTACAAAGCAGACTTAGACAGCTAAAAAGCTTATTGTTTAGAACCCATTATTCAGTCACAAAAGAAAATAGAAAGTAGCAGTCAGGGTTATACATTGCTTTCAATGATATTTAAGTGCTCAACTCTGGTATGCTTAGTCCAGACATTTTGAGAAAACCACTTTTGAACAGCAAAATACTTATTGTATATGGGGCAGCAGTCAGTTTAGTCCAGTGTCCTCTCCCTTATCATGGCTTTAACAAACCATTTAAACTAGTAATTCCTGTTCCAATTTATTTGAGATAGGATGACCCAAGAGAGTTTTCTCCTATTGCCAAATAACATGGGGACTGGCCTGTGTCCTAAATCCTTTGCAAATGATGTCTTTTTTTGTTTCTAATTTTTTTGCCAAAACTTGAGGCTGCTGCATTTCTTCTAGACTTTACAAAAGTCTTGGTCATACCATTCATCCCATGATATAGTTCTTTTTTTTCCCACACAGATGTGACAAGGTAAAGAAAACAGCAAAATTTTAAAAGTAACTGGAAAAATTAATAGAAAAAGATAAATCATCCCTTACTCTTAAATGAGCAAGTCACCAAGTTTTGCTATGGAAATTCTCCAAGCCAAGGTAACAAGAAGCTGAGACAATATTGTAAGGAAGCCTCTTCTGCTCCTCTGGGGATGTTGGCTGTAAGCTGCAGAACACAGGATGAAAGACTAGATGGGCCTTTGGTCTTGTCTCACCTGTCGATGCTTACACAAGGCCAGATGATTTCATTGTCCTATCTCCAGGGACAAACCTCGCCAACACGATCATATCTTATTGGAAATGGTGTGCCACATGGGCAAAGCAGACAGTACATTTATGGTTTTCAACGGGACTGAGCTACTGAAACAGTAAAATTAAAATATCAAGCTAGAGCTCTTCATATTAGACACAATATCTTGCTCAGCAAGTGGATGTAGAACTGGAAATTCACCTGCAGTACAAACGGAAGGGTAGCTGCTTTTTGATCAGCTTTTGACACCAATGGAATGGATTTTTACTGAATGCCCATAGTACTCAGAAGCTGCCACATCTGCTGGCTTGAGCCGTGACTCTACAGTTATCTGGGCTATGCAGGAAGAGGGCAGCCACTCTATCTCCGTGATAGCATTTCTGTAGAGCTGCCAAGGGGTGATGTGAAAGGATCCATTCATCCAGTGGTTAGCAGTGGGTGTGCATACAGGACTTGGAGACTATACAACTACGGCAGATAGGACAGCAAATCTGCACTGTATCCTGTGTTACATTCCCTGATGCATGGAGAATTTACAGTAGAAATCCAGAAGCAAAAAAATGCACATGTTGACATGCTATAATGGACCAAAATGTATTTAATTGCTTATACAGCCAACAGGAACCACTGAACTAATAAATGGGTTGTTATTCCTATGAGGGGAAGACAAGTGGCATGTTAACTCATTTTATTATTAAATTAATAACATATTAGTGTGTTTAACTGATCTAAGTTGTTCAAACCCAGCTGAGATTGGTATGTTTGAACCAGTTGGATTCAGTCACATCATAATTCATTAGTTATTTTCCTTATCCAGCTCTGGGAGTTTGAGAAGAATCAGGAGCACCAGAGAAGCAAAAAAGGCAGAGACTTAGTGTTTTTCCCTTGCTGTTTCCTTTTCTCGTCCTTCTTCTACTTTAACTCTACTGTTGGTCACTATTGCCAGCTGGAACTGATCCTGCCAATCACTCTGACACTTATGTCCCAAACCAGAGACCCTCTTGTGAAAACGGTTGACTCTGGTTTAAATACTATAAAGGCAGCATTCATTTTTACTACCTGCTATAGAATTTCTGCATGCACAAGATCAATGGTCGTGAGGACTTCATTTAAACAGCAATGTGACAGAATTGATAAATCTAGTGACAAGAGCAGCCAAGAAGTGAGAGAGACCTGTGCATTATTCTACCCACCCACTGTGCTGAACATGCACCTCAGCGTGTCACATTCTCTATGTACAAAATCTGAACCCAACCTTACAGTAGATTTGACATTTTACAGCATAAAGAGATGACCTGGTGATTCGAGAAGAATACAACCATTTTTTAAGGTGCAAAGCCACTGGGACCCCAGCATACAAAATTGCTGAGACTGCTGCAAGACTGCTGTTATGTTACAAAATGAGCAGTCAATCTGCTTGGTGTTTCCCTCTTTTTGCAAACCAACTCTGGGGACAAGCCCTTATGGACCAATAAACAACTGGCCTCAGAAGAAAGTTTCTTCTTCATTTGCTTCTCTTTCCTGGTCTAGGAATTTCTTCTCTCGGATAACACTGTAAAACCTCACAATGCAATAATTCTCAGTGCAATGGATAAAATAAGCTGAGAAAAGATCCACTGTACCTTGCATTGTCTCTTCCATGTGATTTCAAGAAGTTCATATCACGGTATCTGGACAGGAATGCTACTAGCTGGTCATTTGTCCTGCAGGAGAAAGAATAAGATGCACAAATTACACTGTGAAAACTCCTGTAGGTCTAGAGTAATTTATATGCTTACTGTTGGGGACCATTTGCAGTCTCTTTGAATGAGGCAGTTGCTCAAAAAACTTCCATCCTGATGCTAACCTCTACTGCATCCCTCTAGCCAGGCAAGTGTACTCGGAAAGAAGCACAGCTTGATTAAGTATCCATTGGCATTTTATTTGTTTTCATCCTCATAATAGAGAAGAGACCAAGGTTGGAATGCACAAAGAAAGATAATTTGGATGTCAAAATGTCAATATAGTAAACAGGAACAAAAGAATTTAGAAGGTTAATTCCAATTAGTATGGCTGGCAATCTGACACCAGTAGTCTCAAAATTTCAGCTGACATGTCCAAGAATGCATTATGCTTGACAGCTTTTGTGGTCTGTTATTTCTTCAACAATAGAGTGAAAATGTTCTCTGTTTATCTAGGTCAGCATATTTAGGAAAGCTGAATAAATCATATTAAAAAGATCTTCATCTCCTGAGCTGCATTCAAAACCACCACATTATAGATACAACATCATTTAAGCAATGGTCTGTAATGGAGTTGATCACAGAAATACTAAAGATAAACCAGCTGCCAATAGTACTGTATCTTCAACACACTTCATTATGATTATTCACAGTAAATCAGGTTAAACAAGAGTCCTGTACAAAATATATTTAACTTACGGGGCGAGGCTGAACAACTTGAAAATGTTACCAGCTTAGCAAACTATTATCATAATCCCATTGATCTAACCTGGAACAAATGAAATATTTGCCTACCAACCAGGCTATAGGAGCCCAAGACTATGCTTGCTCATGTGAGCTGTAATACCACCCAGGCTCAGACTTGGCAGCTCCTGAAAACCACTTTCTGTAGTGAGTGGTGTAGGTTTTTACATTTGTTGCTCCAGTGACTCTCCATCTTACTGGGATGAATAGCCATTTAGTGAATTTACTTAGCGATGCTTCCCCATGAAATGGTTTCAATGGCTGACATCTTTGTGTGTGTTTCTAGGGAAAAGCTGGCACACAAAGATGATCTTTAGAAATACAACCAAGTTTGGAAATGCTTGAGCTTTGATTTCCTCACAGGATAAAAACCAAATCAACCCAAGTAACAATACATGTCACTGAATCAAACACGATCATTTCTACATTGCTCACCCACCTTCAGCAGTACAACACACCAAGTGTATCTGGACTTGGGACTGCTAATGCTTACAGATGCTCACATTTTGTTTTTATAATAATTAATAGTTGATATTTTCATACTTATTGAAAACAATGGTGGCACTTTGGCCTTAGTGTTAATATTAATTTCTTTTAAAAAAAAAATTATGCAGGTTTTTACTCTTTGTTAGTTAAGTCCACTATTCTTGTGTTTACAACATGGAAACAAACCATCCTATTTCCATTAGGTAAAACATGGCAGCATGCTCAATTCCTACTAAGTTTTCATCCAAACTGCTTCTTTTGGGCCCAATATCATGATGCTGCTGCACATCACCTTCAAAATTTTCCACCATGACAATTAAAGATCAAGGGTATGGAATGTGCCACAGATGCTACTACAGTTGCTAACATCATCCTCAACTTTCAAAAAACTTTGTCTGCAGAAGTGTATTTCCTAAGTGCCACTGGCACAGATTGCTACCAGACTTCTTGGTGTAGTGCAGAATCAGAGTCTCTACTCCACAGCAGTGCCTCTGGCACCGGCTATTTCCAGTGTCTCTCACACTCCTGAGAAATACTGAAGACATGGGCCTATTTTCCTCTAAGGAAGGCAATGGAAAGCTGAGATTTTCAGCTGAAAACATCTCTGGGATCAACATCAACTCTGTGCTGCCAAATTAAATTCTGTTATAGCTCCACAAATATCAGGGATAATTCACTGAGCATGAATCTGGCACAGAATCTTTTACTAGCCATCACAGTGTGACGGAAACTAACAAGAGCGACATTTTTAGTATTTTCTCCCTAAGAAGGAAATAAGAAAGTCATGGGGATAGAGAGAGTGGCTCATGCTACTGATTAAAACACACTAATATATGTACTACAGTCTTAACAGTTTCCCCAGTGTGCAACATGGCACGAATACAGATTAAGGAAGAAGCCTCTCCACAGTTGGTGTGTGAGGATAGAGCTGACAGATGTATCCACATGGCTCCCACTTTCATTTCTTTTTTTTATTAAACCCACTTTGAAGGTGTCACTAAGGAGAAGTGTTAGCCAGTTACGTGTGCCATTAGCAGAAAAGGATGATGATGTGAGAACACAGAGGCTAAGAGAAACCATTCAGTTTTTCAGGAGTGCAACATACAGACAGTAATGGGAAAATAATCCTCCAGTGAACCCACAGGGTGAGAAAGGTCATGTGTGTGGGAGAACATCCATGAGAAGACGACAAGTGAAGGAGGCCAACGAGGGGAAGAAGTATTTAATTTCATCAATGCAGATTTGGTGTTAAGGGCAGATATGCCCACTGGAAAGGAGGGGCCCACCTCTGACAGAACTTTACTGAAGTCCCCTCAATAAAGTCCTGCTGCTTTTCTCTGGCAGCAAGGGTGGATGGAGATAGTAGAAGCAGTGCACCATACCTGCCTGTTGAGATGTCACACAGAAAAAGTAATCCAAAGTCCCTGTCAGGCTGAAAGGACAGGAGCTCAGCAGGTTGGGTGGGGAAATGGCTGCTGGTGACTGAACCCTCTGCACCTCTTGACGTGGGGACACATTTGAGGCCCTGGGTTGGGGCTCTTTCCTGGGTTAGGATTAAAGATCTAAGGAAGAGAAAGGTGAATCTGACAGCAAGAAGGGAACATGGAAAGCATTGCTGAAGCAAAGCCAAGTCTGCTACTGGTGTTTTCTCATGAGCAGACACTGGCCTGGGACTAAGGTATCCCAGGGTTGTGAGAGCAGGCTAACCAGGCACTCAGGAAGCACATAGACATGCCGAGAACTTCTTGAAATGGAAAACTAGAAAGAGAAACACTGATAAGCTGAATCCAGACTGAATTACATTTTAAACCATTATTTTCTTTTCTTTTGCTGCATGCCTGCTACTACATAGAAGCATTGGACACTGGGAAGTGGATTCTGCTACCCCTTGCAGGCAGTTGTAACTCACTTTAATCACAGATGTGGTTACTCACAAATTACAGAGTTGGATATGAAAAGCCAGAGCAAGGCAATTAAAATGTGGCTTTAAAATTGCTTAAAACAAACCCGCTCGGTCCTGGTTCCACAACAACACAGAAGTAAAGGGCAAAGCCTGCTGAGAGCAGCTAGACCTTGGTCTCTTAACAGTTTCACTTTCCAAGCACTAATCTGATTCGGAAGTGATTTTTGCCTCTAGTGCTTTTGCCATTATTGTACTCAATATATGGTAGAGTTCCTTTTCTTACTCATTTTCTAATCTGACAGGAAACAAACCCCATTAACACCTTTTTTTATTGCTACATACATGAGGCAAGAGTCATTTTTCACTACTCTACCTACTGGGACATGCTCAGAAACGTAAGTGTGCCTGTGTCGTGACAACTCACCGTGCTTGGCACAGTAAGTGCTAAGTTAACCACAAGACATTACTGAGGTGTCTAAGCTTTCCCTAGAAAACCATCCTGCTGCAGTTAGGTAAATGCGTAATAGTTGTTAGCTGCAGTGACCAGCAATCACCAAACCTGAAAGTCCATGCAACTGAGCACACACCAGCACCCTCAGTGTTGCTGAGAAAACTTCTGTAGCCACAGCTTAGAGGGTTTTTTCATGTACGTCTCATATTTTGCAAAGGGAAAAACTGTATTCTCTAGAACAATAATACAAAGTGCTGAACCAAAACAGCTGAACTACAATGACCATGAGGTTGCTTTACTGTGACATCAGCACCTGGGATCTGAGAGCATCTCCTGAATTACAGCAGCCAGCCCCACCAGACACTGGCACACACGCCTCCACGCTGGGCCATATGCTTGCTTTTGGTACAATTCAAACACCCCAAGTCATCCACACTGTAAGAAGACAGCACATTGAAAATGACCAAAATTAATAATCCTGATTGATTTGGCCTTAGCTAAATACAATCCTGCTAGATACTGCACAAGACCCCATAGCTGCAACAAAGAGGGAAGTGAGCGCAGGGAGCCCTTGCCATGGTGAACAGTGGTGTCAGCAAATATAGTGGTGGTGCTGCCTGGTGCAGGGTGCTACAGGCCATTGAGGCAGCTAAACAGACAAAAGACCTCAGAGAAACATAAACGAAAAAGTGTTTTGAAGAGTAAGACATGGAGGCTAATGTGGTCTGAGGCAGATCTCTGCAGCAAGGATGAGCAAAGCAAATACACAGACAGAAGAAGTAAGTCAAAACTGTGACACATTCAGCATCTAAATCATCGGTATTTGCTCCCTTTAATGTCTGACTCCTGGACAGTTTCCTTTCCCAGGATTACTGTAACTGTGCAAAGGCACAGCCCTTCAGATTCCAGATGTCCATCAACCATGGCAGTTTTTTGCTGAGAAACTACTTCTAGATGGTCCCTAGAGAAGAAAAAGACTTTAGAGAAAAAACTGGAATTATGGGGCAAAGCAATCTAGTCAGAGTTAAGCACAATTTGCAGATGAGCTTACTAAAGCCTAGGACTGGAAGAGCTGAGTACCTTCCATTCTGTTACCTTCTTTTCAATAAATTCCAATAATTACAATTAAACTCAATGATTTCAATACATGATTAACTTAATCTTAACACACTTCTGTAAAGTATTAGGACATGGCATTGCTGCCAAGACTTCTGTGGTAGGAGGAGAGCTCCTTCTCCAACTGTTCAAGCCTGAGGACATCCTTCTCTGCTGCCCTCTCCACCTTACACAAGATGGGCACTTGTTGAGAGCAGCTCACCAGCAGTCCCATGAGGCACACAGGAGGTGGGGAGGAGACAGGGAAGAATTACTGTAAATTCCCATCTATGTCTGTAGAGCATCCAGAGCACCCAGCATCCAGAGTGCTCAGAATGCTTCACTCATGCATCTGCTGGGGACATGGCAGCACTTGGCAGTGAAGCTGTATGGAATCTTCCTACTCCAAGTCCTCTCCTACTCCGACTGTGATCTGTACTGGTCATTCCATCATGCCAGGTAGCACACACTAGCTGTGTGTTTGCGTGTGCATGTGGTTTGCATGTACAGGTCACCTAACGAAAGGATACAACAGTGCAATGAATTAGCAGAAGAAATGGCTCAGCTTTCAGATGCTGGATATACAATCTGATCCTCTCACACGTGTTCCCAAACCCTCCCCTCTCCTCAAAGGCAATTTGGAGACCTTGGCTGTAGCAAGAAAAAAAACACTGTCATCTAACAATGCCAAGAAAGAGGAAGGCTATATGTAGCCCTTGCTGTCTATCATAGAAGAAATATTAGCATGGAAGGCATTTCTAAGAGAAGACATCCTCCTAACAGCAGTCATCTGTAAAAAGAGCAACAGGCATGATTCCAGAGGCCAGCTGCAAATGGAAGGCTCTAGGTGACTGTTAACACCTCTACTTGTACAACAGTGTGGTGTATCTTTCAAGTCAGATTTAAGAGAGGAACAGGAAAATAGAAGAAAACTAGTGCCTTAGCAGTTCAGCTCACTCAAAGACTGTAGATCTGCTCTAGCAGGAGAGCTGCCATCTGGGCTGGTAAGTCACACCTATGTATTTCAGAGCATGAGCTTTCTGTGTTTGGATGCTCCAGGCACTGATCAGTCATCAATGATGCAGCTACCGTCAGTGCAGCTTTACCAGTGTTGTATGACTCTCAAGATGTTTTATTAGCACCACAATCATCTTTGGTGTACTTTCAATTACTGCTTCCCATTCAACCACTGTGTTTCCTATAGAAGAGAACTAACACAGTCAACAAAAGAGTGAAACTCTTCTTTAAATGTCACACTGCTGAATAAACCTCTTGCAAGTGAAAGTACAGAAATGCTTGGGTACAAAGGCCTTCTACTGAGAGAAAAAGAATATAATCCATCCATCTGCTTTCTGAGCCACTCCACAACTTATTTTCTATAAATTCAAGGCTTCTGATGGCATTCATAAAATAAGTAAGCCTACTGCTGACAAGCAGCAGCACATGCTTAAATGAAAACCCTGAAGAGACCATATAACAGAATTCCACCAAGGATTAATGAACAAATGTGATTAAAACTATCTACAGCTCTGGACTGCAGCCAAAATGCTGCCAGCCGTATTTGATATGTAAATGCCTATAACATTTTCTATGTGCACAGTCATTGATTCAAAGCCTCTATAGAGAGTTTCTTCATCTAATTAGATATTGGTTTAGCAAATTTTGGAGTCTATAAAACCCCTCAACATCTCATTATTCTTTTAAAATAGAATATTCAATTCTTTGGAATGTTTTCCAGCTATATCCCATGAAACACTGAAACGCCCTTGGCTAATGAAAAACTCCAGCCTTGTATCAACTAACAAAACCAGAGCTTTTATGATAATGATATAACACATTCACTCATTAAAACTTTTTGACTTGTTGCTTTTGACTTTCTTTAGCTGTTTATTCATCATAAAGTAACCTACTCAACAGCAAATTATTTTATAGCGCAATTCAATCACTAGCATTTAAATTATGTGGGATCTGATCAAACACACACCATAGTATAGCGCAATTATTGTGTCTCTGATTCAGTAAAGCACTGAACAGCATGTGTACTGTAGCACAACAGCAGTTAACTACAGCACCCGTAAGGGTCATCTGCAACCATGTGACTTCCTCACAGTATTCTCATAAATTTATGAGTAAGGGTCTACATATCCATGTGATAGGAAGCAAAGAATTCACAAGATTAAGAGCTAAGCACTGCCCCTTAAGTAGTTTTAAATCACTTACATGTACATGTGCACTTACTAAGGAGACTTTTCCAAGGAAGGAATCCATTTGTAACTCAACTCTGTCCACAGATATCAGACAACTCACTGGTAGTTTGAGATTTAACTCACCAATGTTTACAAAACATTAAAAACAATCTCCTTAGTCCCAGAAGTACCAGTGAACTGATCTTAGAAACTCCCTTATTTCTGCATTTTACTGCTGTGGTAAAAAGTAAAGAAATAAGAAAAACACTACCCTGTAATGTTGTGTCATATGCTGTCTTTTGTTCCCAACTTTAAAGTAAACTATGCATTACTTAGTTTTTATAAATCTAGTTTCACACAATCACTAAGACTAGGTTATACATGCGCTTACCAACAAAGAACACACTCAAAAAAACACTCAAACAAAAACTTCCAAATGTGCAAGTACACAGAACCTGGTACATGTAAAAATCATCAAAGAAAATCCAGGATGAATTATTTCCTAACTACCTGGTGTTGATGCATTCAACTCAGAGGCATTATTCTATAAAGGAAAGTTTTCACTGCAATTTGTTAAAGTTTTCTATTTCATTCTCTGTTTACGTTTATGAATGGTCAGTACATCACCACTGCTTTGGGTTTTCTTTCATCTTGCTAGCCCAGAGTATGAGCTCCTGACAGATACAGACAATTTTAAGTAAAGGCAGAGATCTATCTAACTTAGATTTTAACAGCTAGAAAAGTTGCTATAGGTAAAGTGTAGTGAATAAAAATTCTTTCCTGCTATATTCACAGCAGATGTCAGTTTAGTCGGACTGCACGAATGGAGGAAAGCTCACTTTTATCAGTATTGGCCAAACCTGTTTATCAAGGCTTGCTGGCATTCCTATCACTTGTATTCGGAAAGTAAAACAATGCAGACCAGTGAAGAGAAAATATAGCAATGTGGAGTTCAGACCCTCCCAATCATGGCCTGATCCAAAATACTTTGACTTTTTCAGATATGCAACCCAAAGTTCTCATGCTTACTGAGCAGTATCTCAGCTCCAAACATGAGTTGGCCCTTCTGAACTAAAGCGCCCATCTCGAGTAAGAAGGCTTCCTTTTGTTATTGCCACATATTATGTTCACAAACAAAAGTTTCTGTCCACAGGCATACAAAATAAACCAACAAAAGACAATTGTGAAAGCTACTTAAGAGACACCTTCCAAGTCTGCCTTTTCCTCACTTCCATTTCTGTCTGCCTGGAACACGTGCAATTCATTTAGGCATACTGTAGTGAGCTCAATTTGGCTCTGGCCCTTATTACAAGAAGGATGTGGACATGCTGGAGCAAGTCCAGAGGTGGGCCAAGAGGATGATCAGAAGGCT
>VZRI01011116.1:92836-133616 GCA_013397515.1 Upupa epops | reverse complement strand
CGGTGTGACAGAGATAATGAACTGAGAGCTGATGGAAGGAAACTTAATTGATTTTAACAACAGAAGGTCACAGTTTGTTACCTTTACTTAGGTTGAGTCATAATAGTGTTTTGACAATTTATGCCAGCTGATGACCTGCCCTACTCCTCATCCAGACTGTTCAACAGGCTGTCAGTGAAGAATTGCAGTGCTTAGATAAAGGGCACAAACATGTGGCAAAAAGAAGTCTCAGCAAGAAAATTACAAAAGGAACATATAAATCCATTCAGTGATATAACTGGGGCTGACAAGAAGACAACTGGGAGGGTGGTGTTGCCACTCGCTAGTGTGCTCAACAGAGCTGCAACCCATACAGTTTTGTTTAATCTCAAGATCAGAAGAGAACCAGTGGTTCACCTCAACTAAAGAGGACTGTAAGAAAGGCACGTGAATTTAAATTAGGCAGTCTGTCTTCAGCTGATCTCCTGATCCTGCCAAGCCCTACTCTCACCTGTTCATAAATCTGGACATATGCCAAAATACTTTATGATAACATCCAGCAGCAGTATCACTTGACACACCGCATGTACCAGCTTCATGTATGGAGGAAAGATCACAACTTTAGCTTCAGCTAAATTCAGTTCTGTAGCTGTCATCAGCAACGTAACCTGAGCCCAGTGGGAACACCTTCTGTGTTTATGTGATACTAACTATACAAAGGTTTGGCAATGTCATCAATTTCATCAATGTCATCATGCTCACAGAGCATGTATAGCCATGATTCCTGCAAGCCCATGTGAAATCCACCTTGCACCTTACTGGTATGGTGCATCTCATCTTCAGTACAAACACACTGATCTGAGTCTCTGCTAAAACATTCTCAAAGCTGCCCATTTAAAACCATGTGACACAAATAAATAACTAATTAGGGTTTAATTTATTGACATTTTAAGTCTTCAGCTGTCCCAAAAATGCATTGTTGCAGGATTACTTGCTAGAAACTACTTTTGGGCAGCAAACTTTTAAACAGAGATTGAATCCATATTTGGAAACCACTTGGCCCCAAACCAGTTCCTAATGTGTCAGAGTGCAATTATCCTGATGACAGGTTAGAGATGCTTATGCCTACAGCTGGTTCATCAAGTAATGCTGAATGATGGATATAATTAAACGACATTCGGCAGAGTGGAATGTGCACAATGATGAATCATCTAGGGCCTCAGCCCCATCGATCAGCCTGGAACTATAACGTCACAAAGACAGTCAACAGTGTTCAGCACCGCTGTTATATACAGATTCTGAAAAATCATATAAATATATTGTGACTAATAGTGCTGTGCAAGACGAGCAGAAATAGTGAGCAACTGTGAAAACCAACTAGGCACCTGGCCACCCTGGCTTCCTGAAATTGCACAGAAAAATGTAGGTCTTGAATTTCTACACCACAAGGTCAAAACTTCTGTACTATCTTTAAAGTTTCGACTGACTTACATCAGTTAGGCCTATAAAAAGAAAATAAAAATAGTTGATAATATAAAAATAATCAACAGTCAGTTGTTAGCTTCAAACCCAAAGGATGAAGCATATACAGAGTGACCTACCATCTGATCCATCCAAGCTCTGCAGCACTTAACATGTACGCAGGTATTGGTTTTGGTCTACAAAGACACAAGAGCTGAACCAGGCCTCCTCTGCAGCATTTACGTACCGATGATGTGGACTTGACTTCTTGCAGAAGACAACAAAGATGAAGAAGCCTCTTAAGCAACTCATACAAGGAAGCACACTGGAAGATCTCAGCCTTTTGCTTCCTATCTCTGTTCTGCAACCAACCTTTCTTTATCCTACAGCTCCCGCAGCCTGCAGATTGGAGCAAGAGCATGCAGCACAGTCTTAGGGAATTCACTGAACAAAAGCAGCAGGCAGACAGCCCCAAACTGGGCAAGGTAATAGAATTTCCCATTGGCATTGCCCATAAATCCCATGGAAAAGGCAGCCAAGGGCTAGCCAGCTCTTACCTTGCACTGCCATTCTGGGGAAAAAGTTTTCACTGCATCAGAGTAAAGAGAAGACATAGCTGACACTGTACACTAGTAACACCCTCGCTCTGTCACTACAGCAGGTTACTTCTGCATTTTATGGACACGAACACTTTAAAAAATACCTGGCTTTCTCAAGTAGATGTAATTAATTTGTAAAGTATTTAGTTCAAATCAGCCCTTCAGCTCATTCACATGCAGTAATCCTGAATAAATATTAGCCAAAGTGCATAACTTAATATCAAGACAAGACTAGAATTTATATATAAATTGCTTGAAAAATCTTTAACACCAAATAATTTTGAGGAAAACTGGTCATCTATTCCTCTCCTCTCTGTTTCAGTATAACCATTAAAAGTCTGAATCAGAACATTACATTTTTGCTCACTCTGTAATGGTTTTGTGGTTCCAAATTATTCAAGGTATAATATCACACACTGTTGTTTCATCTTCACTTTGAACCACTACCAGATATACTTTGCAGCTATTTTATTGTAAGTGGCATCCTGAAATCTAAACCAAGAAGCGTCTTAATGGCAATTTCAAAACATTCTTAATTTCCTGAGAGAATTCTGCAAGTCCACAAAGGGAGACTGTGTTTAAAATGCAATGCTATAATGGAAATGCTTTCCTTTCAAGCAGTTTTAACTTCTGAAATTTGATAATTATTTTATAGAACTTTCTAAAAGAAAGCCCATCCCAAAATCCAGCTGAAAAGAGATTAAGATTGTTCTTATAAGAACTGGGGTAAATGCCACACGGTTCTGTTTTTCTGCAGCTTCTGTTACGCACCTCACAATGCAATCCACAGAATAAAAGCTGTTTAAAACCAAAGCTGCAAGAGAGTACACGAGAGAAAGCCAAACCTGGTATTTTCTTACCAATAAACATCCCACTACACTCTCAAACCCCACTATAGCTTCTTGCCCAGGAATGCAATGAGCAGTTGAGTACCATGGGAAGGCACCAAGGGCTTGTCAGTAAGGAACAGGGAGTAGAGACATTTGCTAACTACGGATTTAAACCCTAAGAGTAATTTTGCATGAGGACCCTTTCTTTGACTTGGTTACCCCAGACAAAGACAAGTTGTAAGGAAAAGACAGTTTTCATAAATAACCCTGGAGCTGTGAAAGAAAAATAATGCAAGATGCCTCACATCTCTCAATGCCTTCCTCAGCCCCACATATCAGTTACTGTTACAAAAATATTATTGTAGATATTCTAGCAGCCTAAGGACAAAAGATGTAACTGTTTTCTAGGAACCAAAGGTGTACCTTATCATGACACTTGGACTGTTGTTAATAGATCAGGCTGAATGGTATACAGTGAGGACTCACAATTATCTCTTTTTTAGGAGATAGACTTCTTCTCAGTGGTAAATAAGTAAAAAATAAATTTCATTCAAAAAGCAAACGGCAAACAGATGAAGACCCTTTGGCTCTTCCCTGTGAACAGCCCAAGAGTCAAGAAGACAGAGGAAAATAGGACACCAGCCAGGCAGCCTACCAGGTTCTCAGATGCTGCAATGCCCATCAAGCCGTACAACTCAGCATCTGGGGCTTTCATTTGCCAGGAGGTCCTCTGAGTGGTCTCAGGCACTTCAGCTCACATAGGAAGAAATGAAGGGCTGAGTGTTCAGCACTGTAATCAACAAGGGAATGTGCTGCCAAGTACAAGGGTACTTTGAATAATACTGCTATTCTAAAAATGGGCTTTATTGATGCTTCTTTAATCCGCATCACTGTAGAAATGCCTGGGCAGCCAACACAATCTCCAATTTGGGGTGCGCTTATTTCCTTTGCCAGACTGAAACTGCTCTGCTGAATATTTCAGAAGTATTGAATATCCAAAAAAGTTACTAAAAGCAGCAGATGTCATGATTCTCCAAAACCAAAAGCTGCTTTATAGCCTTAAATCCAAGAAGGGAGGTAGAGAAAGTATAACCTCAGATATTGTGACTGCAGAGAGAAACAGTGGGTCTCCCATCACTAACATTTATCAGGTTGAAGAAAATATTATGTTAAAACCAGGTATAAATAATATTTTTATTTATCAGGTTGAAGAAAATATTATGTTAAAACCAGGTATAAATAATATTTTTTTAGACAACAATAATTTCAATATTTCACCCCACCCTTTTGTGACCATGGGCAAAACCACTTCTTTGCCAAACACTAACAATTTAACAGAAACAAAAAGATAACCTCCCAAATACATACAGGTCCAAAGCAACTGTGTGGACAAGTGAGGAAGGAGGAAGAGAAAAGGCTGTTTCAGGGATTTAAGAAAGAAGCACACCTGAAATTCTCGGAGAATGCAGAATCCATGAAACGCTGATAAAGTCTTTTTGGACACGGGAAAAAAGATTCCCTATAAAGCATTAGAAGTGGATTGACATCTGGCTTGCCAGATAAAGTTGTTCAGAGCAAATAAAGCCACAAACAATGTCAGCAGCAATACTGAGATAAGAACCTCAGGTGCTGGCATCAGAACAGATGCTGTACAGCAAAAGCTACCCGCGCTCCAATCCCATCTAGATGTACAGATAAGATTTACCAGTGCCTCTGTTCAGGCTCACATTTGAAAGGGCACTTTAAAGAACACTATTATTTGCCTAGTGCCTGGTATATGATGCCAGTAATGAGGCCTGCATTTCAGAACAGTATTGCAACAGGTGCCTTTGTGTGTGGTGTAAGGGCAAGTTGAGCCCTGGAAAGTCAGCATCCTTCATGCAGGATTTCATGTTCAGCACCTGCTCACATAATGCATGTAAGAGACAGCTCTGAAGACTGAACCTCAGTGCGACAGAATTTTTAAGTCAAACTAATGATAAGCCACACAGAGAGAGGGAGTGGTACTGCCTTTGAAGCCAATACTTCTGGTGGTTGTGTTTGCCACTGCACAGCTTCCATCAGCCCTGCTGGCTTAGGTATTTCTAAGGTTACAACCATCAAGAAGGCAAAACTGTGTCTTGGACATTTCTTATACACCTAGAGGGCTGTACATCAAAGCCAAATTCTTTGTTTTAAGAAGTGATTTTCCTGCAATTCTAATACTGAATTTCAAACACACACGCTGCACATTGCAAAAGCTGAGAAGTTTTGCCAAAGCAGATGGACAGCTTGAGTTAGGTTTACTCAATCCATGCATACTGTATTTTCTCACCTTTTTCTTTCAGCCACCTGATTCAAAAATTCTGTCATTTGGTCAAGTGCCTAGGTGACATCTGGTAAATTTGATAAATTACAGCAAATATGGCAGTGCCAAAATCATTGAATTTGTGGAACAGTAGTCACATGTGTTTTGCATGGGATAAATCTGGGCCAGGGGATGAAACAAGGAAATTGTTGGGATCACTTCCAGTCAGATTATCTCATTTACTCCCTGGAGTTCACAGGCACCCCACCCCAGGTGCTAACTGTACTTTGGCACATATTTCATTCAAGTTCCAGACCAAAATCTCTACTGAAGTAATCTGACCGAGTCTTCACAAGACCGGCTTTTACAGAAAATACAACTACGCAACCATTATCCTAAAAACAGTGCCAAACAGCAAAACAAAATTAGTTTCACTGGGTTTCTTTTCAGTTCCTTTGTTTTATCTGAGTGCTTGTAATTGAAAATGTCCTGTCTGCAGTCCTGACTCCATCAATAGCCACTCTACTCATTATTCTGAAGCACTCCTGAAATTTTGGCTAATAATTTTACCAGGCATTTTATTAAGACGAAGCATTAGCTGGCAATTAGACTTGGTGATACTTTTGGTGACTGAGGCTCAGTGATTTACTGTTACTATAAATAGTTCAAATGTTTCATTATGTTTATCTTTATAAAGCTTTGTGGCCAGAAGTAAGCAGTGACATGACATTCACTGCTAAATGATCTTGTTAAACTTCTCCATTTAAGTGGCACAACACTTCACTGGCCACATTATCCAAGGACGTCTGCAACACACATTAAACATTCAGCATCAAGAGGTGCTCTACCATAATTTACCTTGTAAAGGGTGAAATTTCAGCCCCTGAACATAAGGCTGGCTACCTGATGCTGTTTGTAAGAGACAATAAACAATGCAAATAGATACCCATGTGAAGTAAGAGGCTAAAGACATCAACAGCCTTCCTACAGAGTTTTGAAAGAGGGTCTCTAAAGAAAAGATTTCAAATAATGGAAACCACCTATTAAACACAAAATAAAGAAAATGAAGGAAGGTGCTGATTTCTTTCAATTCTTTATGAATGCAATGACTCTGAGAGACGATTTCTTGAGAAACCTAAAGGCGCTGGCCCCTTTTTTTAATTCACAACTACAGAGCAGGAAGGGCAGTCACACAACCTCCCCAGGTTGCTTGTAGAGGTTTGCCTTTGGCCATTTCATCCCTTGGTTTCCTGCTGAGAATGTTTAGCAGAGCTGAATGCAGTCGGTGTTGGATAATGCATAATAAAACTTCACTTAGATGAATGAATAGCATATTGCCTCATGACTAAAGGGAAACTATGTCCAGACTCTGGACAGGTCAGCAATTTCTACTGCAGAAATTGGAAGCACATGGATTATGTCCTCCTTTGATGACCAGGATGGGGGGATTGAGAGCATCTTCAGTAAAGTTGCAGATGACACCAAATTGTATGGGAGTGTTGACCTGCTTGAGGGCAGAAAGGCTCTACAGAGGGACTCAGACAGGTTGGATTGATGGGCCGAGGCCAATTGTATGAGGTACAATAAGGTTAAGTGCTGGGTCCTGCATTTCAGTCACAACAACCCCAGGCAATGCTACAGACTTGGGGATGAGTAGCTCCAAAGCTGCCCAGCAGAAAAGGACCTGGGGGTGCTGGGAGACAGCCAGCATCGTGAGCTAGCAGTGTGCCCAGGTGGCCAAGAAAGCCAACAGGATCCTGTGTGATCAGCAGGAGAAGAGAAGTTATGGTGCCCTTGTGAGGCCTTATTTTGAGTACTGTGTCCAGTTCTGGTCCCCTCATTATAGGAGAGACATTGAGATGCTGGAATGAGTCCAGAGGAGAGCTACCAAGCTCATGAGTGGTTTAGAAAACAAGTTGTCTGAGGAGAGACTGAGGGAGTTTAGTCTGGAGAAGAGGAGGCTGAGGGAGTACCTCATTGCCCTTTACAACTACCTGAAGGGAGGCTGTAGAGAGGTGGGTGTTGGCCTCTTTTCCTTAGTGACTGATGACAGAATCAGAGGCAGTGGTCTGAAGCAGAGGCAGAGGAGGTTTAGATTAGATATTAGGAAGAAATTCTTTACAGAAAGAGTTGTGAGGCACTGGAATGGCCTTTCCAGGGAGATGGTGGAGGTATTTAAGAAGTGTGCGGTCACAGTGCTTCATGACCTACTATAGTGACAGGCGTGGAGGGGGTTATTTTGTGGTTTTCCATCAATCAGGTATTTAGGTATTTGTTGGTGTGGGTATGGTTGGACTTGGTGATCTATGAGGTCCTTTCCAACCATGTTTATTCTGTGATTCTTGGTGTTGCACTCACAGACTCCTCTCCATGTTGAGGCTTGATGAAGAATAATAGGGGTTTCTTAATTTTCCTGGCTGGCACATTTTTTATTGTACACATTTTTGATTATTTTTCTCCTAAACTAAACGGTTCTTAATAATTTTCCCTGCCTTTATATAGTATGATCCTTGACAACTGCTTCTGGACACCCCTTATGAAAGATGAAGGACTCCTAGTATTTGTAATGTAGCCTTGTGAACATACCAGAGAGCTCCCTGCACAGATTTAGGCTTTATTGTATAGTATAAACCCCACAAACTGAATGTGTTTTTCTGACTTATACAGCTGGATTAGCTTTAGTATCAGAGGAGAAGTAGTAAAGCTTTCAGTGTTACAGATGGAATGGCAGATGGGAAGTGAAAGCCTAATGTGAAGCAGTTCTGGATAAAAAACCATTAATCTACAAAAATCATACGTTTTTACATAGAGAAGCCTAGCAAAAACCCTGCCAATATGACTAACCAGTGAGAGAACTGCAAACTGCCCCGGCCCATTATCTGACAAATCATGGTCTGAAAGAAGCAAAAACCCCTCAAATACGTTATTTACTATTTCCTGAAAAAATAATCACCTCTCTAAGGGGCATGCAGAAAGATAATGGTTTCCTAAAGTTTGTAAAGAGTATTAATTTATGACATCTTCACTATGACAATTAAATGGACTCATTTATATATCTGATGAGATAACATTCCCCAGCTTATATAGGTGTAATATTCTCTACTTGAAAAATTTAACAGTACCTGTAAGTCACAGTCATTAAAGTTGTAGAACTGAAAAAAGCTTTCTACTTTTTGTTGAAGTGCATGCTGTGGACAGCAAGGACATTTCCCTCAGTTCTGGTAACACAACCCTTGCACAGAAAGGGAAGTGAGCACTTCAGATGCCTGACCAGCAGCCCACCAGTCAGCATTGATAGCAGCCTGCAACAGAGAAGCATGACCTTTGAGAACTTCCCTGACAAAGAAACTGAGTGCCGGGGATTTTTTCCAGTTGAATGGTACTTGTTTAGAGTTTGGATGACTGCAAGACATCACAGAATTATTACAAAGAATCCGTTAATACCAAACTGATTGCCGTCTACTCAACAAGTCCTGTGCCTGTTCATGGACACATCTTTAAGTGTCTGATCCCATTTCACCTTGTGGTTTAACTTGTTTGACAGGGAACTAAGAGAAGATGAGTCTGCCAAAGGTTATGGGCTCAGCATTACATGATGTTTAGTGTGGACTCACTACTACCAAAAGAGAACTGGATACATCTGCTGGAACAATTTCTAATTATACTAGACCTTCAGCAATTATTCTACAATTTATCTTAATTCAAAGTGCCATCACCTTTATGGTCTTGAATTAGTCTACTTTTTATCATCAGCATATACTCCTCACTGAGAAAGTGAACGATAAGGTATAGCAACCTAGCTTTTCCCAAAACTCAAGAGACACACAGAAACCTACATACTCACTCCAACAAGCAAGATAATATAACAAAATTGTTAGGTCTCTTCTTGTCAGACACCAAGTATTTAAATTGGATGCAATATGAAATATTGCAATTTTATAACTCAAATCCCCATGTTCCAATATTAATGCAACTCCTGTGATTCTTGTGCTCTTCCCTAACTCATCCCCCCAAAATGTGCAGCATTTTACTAACAGTGCTTAGAAAGTGGCACCAGCAACAAAGCCTGCTGTCAGCTCTCAAAAACTCCTTTCTAAGACATATACTCCTGGCTATTTTAATTTTTCATGCTGGTAGGAATCTGTCTGAGTAACAGCTTCAGGAAGGGACCCATACTTAGAGATTTTGCAGACACCTAATCAGTGAAAGGCAATGAGTGTATCTAATGTATTTATTTTCTATGAGAATTAAAAGCATGCTACATCATTGCTCATCAGAAATGTTACTTCCCCTTTCATCAGTTCAATCAACACACAAGGAAACAGAAGTCACAAGGAGAATTTCCTCGTTCCCTTTTTCTTGATAATTTTGTAGCATAAAGAGTTTAGGGACAAGTTTTAGAGGGAAAACTTTGTGTCTTTTGCGTTGTTTTAGAGATGATTTTTTAAGGGGTGGTGCTGTTGTTTTGTTGGTTTGGGCTTGGGGTTTCTTTTTATGAACTACCAGTTTCTGCACAATGTGGTAAATCTTGCAGAATGCAGCTGGGACATCTGGGTTAGGTAAAACCACAACTAATATAATTTGTTTTAAAAGCACAAGCCTTATTGTGTGGTGGTTTGTAAGGTTCTTTACCTGACATCATCTGATTAAAGATATTCAAGTAATGGTTGGTGCTGAAGGCATAACTGATGCCTAGCAACTTGCCACTTCTACTATCACTATCCTCTGCAGGAAAAGTACTAAAAAAACAAAGAGAATATTAGTTTCACTGAAACTGTATTCATACCTTAAACACTTTGAGACATCAATTCAAACCGCTGATCAGAGCCCTGGGAAGGAGGAATCTGGGGTCCATCTGATGAGCTCCAGTACTTCCTGCTACTTTACTCATCCTCTCTTATGGATGCCCCTTACTGGAAGTAACAACTAAATAAAGCAACTCCTGCTTCCACAGTAAAGGCAAAGAACCAGTGCTGCCAGCCTGCTCACAGCCACGATCCCCCCTGAGCAGCAGACACACATGGTACAGTAAGGTGACAGTCTCTGCTAACATGTGACTGTCAGACACCAGCCACATCAAGGGGTGTCTTTTGCTGCAAGACAGAAAAATCATGCCTCTGGCCTCTGATTCTTGCAGCATACATGGGCATGTCATCCCTTTTATCCTTCAATTCATAATTCCTTCAGGAACAAAGCATGTATATTCATAAAATACTCATTGTACCTGATTGGGTAGTCGGCAGCACTGAGGTTAATGAAGAAATCCCATGGCCAGTCATTCATCTCCATTAAGTCCCTCATGGTCTGTAGGTAGGTGGACAGAAGACTTGCTCCTCCCCAAATAGTTGCCATTCTCCAAGAAGTAACTCTCACATTTGGGTACTGGCTGGCAAACTGGAGCACTTGCCGGTGCAAGTAATTGGATCTCTTTACAGGAGAAAAAAGTAACACATTCAAGTTACTCTACCCAAAACTGTCCCTCCCTGTATTCACTCACATTGTTTTCCCTTCAAGTGCTATGGTGCACCACCTTCCTTAGCTAAATGCTAATCTGGAAATGTATAGGTTAAGTCTTTCAATGACAACTACAGCAATCACTAACCAGTGTAATGAGCCCCTATTTATCATTTGACATCAGTAGATCCCAAAGGGCTTCTGTAGAGGAGATGACTCTTACTACCTCCCTTTAACAGCATGAAGTAACTTGCCCAAGGCACTTCAGGTCAGCTCTCCATCCAGCGTGCCATCACTACACATCTGCACCAACTAAATGTACAACAGACTTGAATAGATACCATACACATATAAGGAGAAATGAAGGCTGTTACACAGAGAACAAGACAGAAAAAAATCAAGAGGCTCCAAACAGAGAGACAGAAAGTCATATGCTCTCTATGCAGCAGAGGTAAAGAGAAGGTGAAGATGGTGACAAAGATGCACAGACTGACAGATGGAAAGACAGGCAATTTATAACCAGTGATATATTACCTTGTCAACATGAATGTAATAAAAATGGTCTTTATGGTAAATAGCCTTAAACATGCGTTGGAGTTGCCGAGAAGCTCTGCCATGAACAACCAAGACAAATGCGATCCTGACTGGGTTGGCTGGCATGTATTCTACGGAGTCCTCATCCCACTGTACATTGTTGTTGGCCTTTCCTGTTCAAAAACAAAACACAGGACATCTGAGTGTAGTCATGGGGCAGCAGCACAGACAGCATACATTTCAACCTATCTCTTTCTTCACCACAAGCATTTTCCAAGGAGAAGCAAGAACTCTGGAGCGGTGCCAGACTGTACACCATCAAGACCATACTCTTCTCCTATGCACAATGTGCAGGGTCATCACCCCATGGACAGCAGTCATGCCAGCCTTCCCCACTGAGCCTTGCTGAGGTGTCTCAACCTGGATATGGCTGCATGAACACAGATAACAACCCAAATGTTTTTGAGTCAAGCCAAGCTCTACCCAAAAATAAACACTGGTACCTTCAAAGGATTTACCTCAAAGTTTCTAAGCACCATGCAAAGTATTAAAAAAATGCCAGGACCAACTTCCCTCTGCTCCCAGAGAAATGAAACTGCTGTTTATCAAAGATGCCAGTCTCATGATCAGCACAGCTCTGATGAGAAGCTGATGAAACTCTGCTGCTTAGCAGCTGCTAAGTATTATCTCAACTGACTGCATTTATATGTAGCGATACATGCATCCTGGAACACTTAAACAGTTACCTGCATGTTTTCCCCTCTTCATGTAGAGGAGAGTTCATGCAATACTGTTTTAAAAGTTATGTTCATTTTTTTTGACAGAAATTTCTGGTCTCCATTTTTCTACAGCAAAGGTTGCAGTATGAGGTTAAGACAGGATATATTGATTAACTGAAGAGCTGGAGGGACGTTTTTACTCAGGAATTTAAAATGCTCTTCAACTCAAAAATCTGAACACAATGTAAGAAAATAAACCATTTTATCCAAAACTTGACATTGACTCTTCTGTTAAACAGCCTCTAGAGTGCTCCAACTTGTAAGCACATTTCTCAACAAAAACATTTTAGGAAGAACCTGGAATTATGCATATATGCAGAGCAAGGAAAGAAAATGCCTCAAAACACCCCTCCCACCCCTATTTACCTCCTGCATATTTTAAATTTTATTTTTTAAATGAAAGGCAATGCCACTGCTTCAAAAGTTACTTTGTTCTTCCCACCCCTGCAAAGGGAGAGTTTTTCAAGTCCTAATATCAGAGTTGTTACTTTGGTTCATTTCCTTTAAGAGGTAAACCCATTTGACAGTCTCAAGGAGTCTGAAATTCCAGCTGAAATTTTCAGAAATGCATGGGAATGTGGGCAGGACCCAAACACTCATTTACCACTACAAGTAAGGGCTGAACCAGATAAAGGCAGGAGCGGTTATTATGTGTGAGAACATCAATCCACCTGCCTTAAGCCATGTGCTTTGGCCAAAAAGGACACTGAATGCACAGTTAAGTTCTCACCAAATAATGAGGTCAGCGGAACTGTCTGGCAGGGGTAGCAGGCACAGGTGGGACAGGACTTTAGCCTCCTTTGTTTGAAAGTAGTATCTTCTCTGCCCTCACAGAAAAACAAGATGTTTGGGGTTTATCTCTTTCATAGGAACTACTAATCACCCTCTTCTTGGCTAACTGGAATTTCATGAAGGTAAGAATGTTGTATTTTCAGAGCTATATGAACCATGTTGAGATCTGAATCGCTCTAGCCACCGTAAAACTTCTGCATGTCAAGGTCCTTAACATGACATTAATGCCTGCATATTAACAACCTGTCTCTCACGTAGGAGTGCAGATCATATGTAGGGTGTTAGGACAGAAGATGCACCACATAATTTCAGTTATCATCATAGCATTCAGCACTGATAAAATTCTGGGATGATCTAAAGGTCATACTCACATTTGACAGCTACTGCAGTAACATTGCTACAGTGTCATTTGTCATGTGCACTAAAGCTCACTCAGGATGCTCATTCAAGTGGTCTCACTCCTCTTGGCCACCTCCACCCAATAACAAGCAGTCACCAAAACCAACTCTCTCTGCCTGATCCCAAATAGCCCTTGACAATATTTTAATCTCTGTACACTTTTCTCCTTCTTGCACACCAGGTACAGAGGAGTCATAGATACCTCTCTTCCTCTGCATCACTCCTTATGTTCAGCCTACGCTAACACTCAGAAATAGATTTGCACATATGAGTGAGCAGTGTGAATGACTGGAGTTCTCTTTATAGCCATCTGGCATAGGTGATACAGCAGCTCTGACCTGGAAGCAGCACGACTTGCTTAAACTTCATTACACAATGGAAACAAATCTCAACTCTAGTGCAACTTGCACTTTCTAGAGTCCAGAGAAATCAGTACTCATTGTTTAATCTTCAACTACTGCAGTACTGCTAAATGCCAAAACTGACAACAGAGAATCATTTTAACATTTGTGGTGGTGCCTTATTATGCTACATTGTCCAACAATATAACTGAGACACCATGAAGCAATCTTCTAATGAATTTTGTGAGCTGTGTTGTTTCTTTTAAACAAATCTGTCAACTTCTGTTCTCTGCTTGGTATTATCCTGGCCATTCAACAGAACACCTTGGTGCAGAGATACCTGGATGCTGTTGACTTTATCTAAACCCAGCTCTGTGTGTGTACTCTGCCTTGAGAGCATGAATCAGTGGATAGAGGATATCAGAAAAGTTATTGCTGGATGGTTCAGCCACTATTTACTGCTATTACATCCACAAATGAAGTCAGAAGCCCCATAACTGTAGCAGAAGTACCAGCCATAATCACTCCAAAGAGGCACAGCTATGCAGTCCCTACATAAACTCACAAGAGCAATCCCTGTACCTTTGGTGGGTCAGTTTCTGCAACTAGCTGAGTGGTAGTTGCCAAATTCAAATTTCCACTATAAACTCATTTTCAATTGCTCATAACTTGTAACACTAGAGTAGGTTGAAAATTTCCAGGCTTGACTTTCATCTGAAAATGTTTTTCAAGTCAGCTATAGAACAAAGCCAGCTTTCAGTTTTGTCTTGTTCAGATGGTGACAAGAATGAAAAAAAGGAAAGCATTTCTTTATTTGCAAAACCTGAGTGTTGTAACAGACCTAGTAACAGAGGTCGTGAGGAGCCTTGTCTCTTGCTCGATGGCTTGATAATAGCAACATTTACCTGGAGTTATCCAGAACTCCTGCTGGAGTGATCCGTGCCTCATTTACCACTAGGCTCAAGAGAAGATACTCTGTCTTCCTGCAGCACCTTTCAGCAAAGACACTTTGTACAGGCAAGGTAACTCCGGAAGCACAGCATATGTTAATTGTATTTAGATGAAAGCACAATTTTTCCAATGTCAGAATGTAGAAAACTATCTTTAGCAAACACTAAGCCAAACTTTGGGATGCCAGTTTTCACTTTCATAAGTAACAAATGTCCATAGGATATAGTCATAAAATCATAGAATGTGAAAAGATAATCCCCTTCCATCTTTTTCCCCGATAGCTTCTAACTTTCCTGTCTTGCTTTTTTATTAATTTTCCCCCCATTCTTCATTCAGTCTTAGTACCATTTTACCCCATAACCATTTCTTTCTTTCTTTTTCCTTCTTCCTTTCCCCTATCCACCATAACTTCTACACTACTGCATCTTTTTTTCTTTTCTTTTTCTTCCTTCTTTTGCTCCTGCATGGGTACCATTTTGCTGTTTCCAAAGGGAAGGGGAAGTTTGGGTTTTTTGTATTTTAAAAAGCCTGGGAAATCAGAACTGGGACAGGGCTTTAAAATTCCTCAGTAAAGTAGGAGAGATGAAATCAGTTGAGATCTTTTGTGCAAATGTTCCCAGGATGCAGGGACTTGAGAGGGATGCTTAAGGTTTACAGAATGAAATGTGAGTTATGTTCTGTAGACGTCCTTAGAATTGCTGCTACTCACCCTTGTTATCTGTGGGTTAACATTGAGCACTTTGGATAAAATTTCAGAAATCCTGCTCCTACTGAAAAGTGCATAGGTAGCTTTTTGCTGTAATGTTTTTTCTCAACAATCCTGCTGGTATTTTCATTCTGAGACTCTAACAAATTTCAGAAGAATTTTATGATCCCCTGCAAGTTCATATGATCAAGTAACAAACAAACAAAAATCAATGTAAGATAGGCAGGAAGCAGCGGGACATAATTTACAAGCACTCAATGACTGGTCCATTTAACATTAAAGAGACAGATTTCAGACTTATTTCCATGCTGAGCAGCCCTGGCTCAGAACAAAGTGGCTGCTGATGTGGGTATTCAGAGTTCTCTTTAATCATTTCACTTGGAGATTGTATCAACTTAGGGCAGTCAGATGAGAAGAGTCTTACAGCTGGACAATTCTCTTCAGGAAATCACTGGAACATGCTCTACAGTGAGTTTGTGAAGTGACAAGCAGCTCTGCATCGCTGCAGAATTTCACATAGGAAGGGAAACTCACTGTCTTTACAGATGTAGGTTGAGTTCTGCTGTAACCTGTGTGCTTAAGTGATTTCAACCTTGTCTATGAACAGAAAAATCAAGAGGACAGATGTAGAACTGTCCCATACTTCTTTACTGTGAGGGTGACGGACTACTGGAAGAAGCTGCCCAGAGATGATGCTGAGTCTTCTTTGGAGACTGTCAAAACCCCCTGGACATGCTCCTGTGTGACCTGCCCTAGGTGATCCTGCTTTGGCAAGGGAACTGGGATAGATGATATCCAGAGGTCCCTTCGAACTCCTAACATTTTGTGATTCTGTTATAGTCACAGATGAATCACAAGGAGATCAATTATTTCTATCTTTTCGAAGACTAAAATAAAAAGGTAATTTTCTGTTTTGGAATTTAAAAGAAAACATTTCTCCACAGGAATGTTCACAATCAGTCTCAGTTCAGAGCTTCAGGTTATGCGTACGTGTACATGTGCAGTGACAGCTACATTTTAAACGAAACCAGGAGCCTTTGTTTTACAGCAGCCTGCACATTTCAAACAAAAACTCTCTTCTGTCTTGCAGTCAGTGTCGTGTTGTTACTGAAATCATTGTTACTATTTGCAAATGACTGATTAATTATAAGATACCGCTATGCTGCACTTGCAACACACACTAAATTTAATTTACTATGATACTTATCTGGGCAGGTTAATAACCTCAGTAACAAGCTTGCCCTTCTGACTATTCTAATTATGAAAATGGTAGCATTCCTGGGAGACAAATCTTAATTATTTGTAGTTTTGCTGGAGTGTGTTAGCCAAGCATTTTCTCCTTTTTCCCACTGACTCTCATGAATAAATAAATAACACTCAAAAGCAACTGTAAATTAATTAATGTTGGATTAGAATTAATTCCCTAATAATAATATTTATCATAACAGCCAATTAGTGCATCATGTTCAATATTATTAGGGTGAATACAAAATGCCTTCCAAGTGAGAATTCGGTTATTTTTACCATATCCAGTGACATTGTTGGGCTTTAGAGCGGTTATAAAACTGATCCAACAGCAGACATAAATATTCCCTGTAAAGGCTATTCCTCTTGCACCTTATACTTTATACCTTAGTTCAACTTCAGATTTGGGAGGTAACACACTCTGAAGCCATCAAAGAAGATAAAGACTACGTTTATCAGTATCTGTACTGTTACAGGTCTAAAAAAGAGAGAGATTTCCAGCTTGCGTCCTGGGACTAACCAGCACACTATCCAGGCTGGGAGTCCCAGTTTGGAGTAAAAATCTGTTGAGATTAACCAGCTAATCATCAAAACCAGGACTACTTCTGAACTGTACTGAATGGTCCCGTTCCGTGACAATACACTTAAGACAAAAGCAAAACAGCAGCCCTGTTTATGGTAAACACATATGATGTGAAGGTTTTCTTAACGTGTGGAGCCATCCACCTCTCCCAGGCTGGTCACTGCAAGCCAAGAACTGACTCCCATCTAGCAGAGTGATTCCCTTCCCCGTCACAGAAATCCTGTGCTTACTAAGAGGGAAGAGATGATTTACAGAAATAAAAAAAGCACTTGAAAGGGTGGAGATGAGATGGGTTTACATGTCTTACCCACCAGTGACTGTTGCTAAGGATGTGCCTTTCAATGGTCCAAAACAGATGAGAACAGGAATTAGTCAGATAAGTTATCTCACCACTGCCAAGAAAACTGATGACACAAACCCAAACTGAAGCATTTTACGAAAACTCATCTGCTATTTGAATTTTATGGACACAGCTACAGCTGTGCCAACAACACTCTTGTTTCTATAAAAACAGCTTTGGGAGGTTCCCATTTCCAGTGGGCAGCTTGTTTAGCTAGTACATACTACAGGCCACCAGACATCAGCTCATCTTGTCTGGAGATTCCCATCAGGGCTGCTGGCAATTGAGCTGTCCCCCTGATCAGGGACATGGTGGGACACTGCTCAAGTGTAGCAACACAGTTTAGGTGTCTAATTTAACACATAAGCCTTGCCAAACAGTCTGTGGAGACAAGGACTCTCCAGAGGCTCTTCTAGCAATTTCAGTAGAGGCAGCAACAAGGCCTCTACAAGGCTCCTTTCTGCTGATAGACTTGGGTTTCTCTCAGGCAGGAGTGGTGGGCCACATGTTCATCAGTCCCCTCCTGGTACATACAGCTTGTTGCCTGGGACATGAGTGATGACAGACCAGGGGTGTTCCCAGATCCTGCAGTTTGCCCTAAGGGCACCTAAATTAGACAATCAGGTACTGATTTAGATGGCCTCAATGATACACCAAAGGATGTCAGCCCCCTCTCTCACTGCAGATGGATTACAGACCAACTTGGACACCAATGACCACCACACCAAAAACCAACAGCAGGCGCCAGAGTCAGCACTTCTCTATACTGAAGCCCTTCGCTCCGTATCCTGCTGGAGAAGCCACTGGATTACTTGCATAGGACAAGAAGAAAACAAAGAAAATGGCCTTATTTCAGTTCAAATTTTCTCTTCTGCCTGAAACCATCATCAAGTTTAAACCTTCAAGAAACAGAAACTTGAAAGCCAACCAGTTACTACAGAGCAACCAAGGCACACATTAAACAAGAATCAACGTAACAAATCCCAAACACGGTATCACTAGAGCTTTATCAAGGCTCATGCCTCACATAAGCAGCTTTGAGATAGCCCTTGCTGATTCCAAACCTTACTTCTGTCTTTGGAGACTGGCATATCAGTAGCCTTTACTCATCTCTTCCTGTCATGCTTACAGCACAAACAAGCAATAAGGAGTAAAAACACCAGCAATTTCATAGTTAAAATAAGACTCTACTTCACATAACCTCCCAGGAGATATTTATATACTGTTGAGACTACTAAGAAATGAATAGGTAGACAAAAGTGCGCTTGCTACCCGCATGATCAATGTCATCCTATTCTGTTCTATGCAAATTATCTTTTGACCAGAGATTCTTAAGAAACAAAGAGTTAATCATAATTGGTTTCTGTAAGGCCAGGATCAAGTTAATTTATACCATATGAGGATCTGGTCTGCTAACTTGAAATTAATCCTCCCTTTGAGATTCCAATTACATCTGTCTCCTATTTTTTGAACACAGAGTTGAAGGACAGAATCTGCCTTTATCCTGTGCCCAAGAACATAATATTGGAAATGGACCAAAACCAAAGACTTTCACAGTTATTTGACATAGCTTGGAAAAGTCTAGTTAGGTACCAAGAATAAAGACTGACACTAGCTAAACCAAAAATAAACCCACATTAAGCGTGCCTTGTGTTCATGTGTTGTAAAACATTATAGTTTAGCCTTGCATTTTACCTGGCATCAGTTGCACTGCAAGTGAAATTCATGGAAATTTCACAATAGACTCAGAGAGAAAAAAGATAAATACCACATGCCTGCAGTGATTCACTCTAAAGCTGGCAGGACTTGCTTCCCCCACATCCCTCTGAGTTAAGATTTGTGGATTTCAAAACCTGTCTAGGACTTGGCTGAGCACTTTTAAGGATCTCACACTGCGGCAATAAAAGATGTATGAGGAAATAGCTTCACATATGTGTGCATACCATACATATGTGCATCTTGTATGCACATTTACACACACTGTGTGCACTGGTAGGTTGGCTAAGAAATAACTAGAATTGAAGCATTTAAACCAGAATGTCACATCTAAAAATGCATTTCCAACAGAAACAAATGCAGCTTTTGCATTCAGTATGCGGTTTTCAGCACATGTACTGACACAGAACTATCATCAAACACCCTCTCTGTCAAAGGATACTGGTAAGCAACGGTTTTCCCAAACAATCCCAGGAAAGAGCTACAGGAGCATGGCCCTTCTATCTCCACGGACTTTCCCCAGTAGCACCTGCTATTCCTTGTTATCTCAGCAAGGCAGAGGGATGTTCACTCAAGTGCCAGGAGATTCACCTCCAGCTCTATGAATCACAAAGCTCAGCTCAGCTGGTACTCCCCAAGATGACCAGCATATTTCCAGCCTCCCACTGCTTAAAAGGCTCATCAGGTGACAAAGACCTTTTAATAAGCAGAAGTGAGAACTATTAGAAATGAACCAGAGGACTAAATACTTTTCAAAGATCCAACTTTCCCTTAATATTGGTATTAATCTATACGATAATTTTATCTGTATTATGTGCATAAAATGAGTCTATGCAGCACCATTTGCATTTCTAAAAAAGTGCATACCCTAGTCTAACTCAGTCCCTATATAAAACACCTCTCATTCATCTGTCTGCATAGTAACATGTGAATTATTTTATTATTGATCAGTTTTTGTACTTCAGAAAACTGCTCCTGCGTGCAGAACTTAAAGGATAAGCAGAAGAAAAAGAGGACCAATCTTCTCTGTCAGTTGTCAGAGGAAAGCAATACAATGGTATTGTGACGTTTCCAACAGCAAATAGATTCTACCGTAAGCAATTTGTAAGCAACTGGTTGCTGTGGCAGCTTACTTGGTGATATGGTAAGTCACAATGTTATCATTTTAGGTTGGACTGGATGATCTTTAAGGTCTTTTCCAGACTCATCATTACTGTGATACTTTGAATAGTCAGTTACACTGCACCACTTTAGCTAGATTTTAACTTCTATGGGCAGGCCAAAACAAATGAGAAATAGATGGATATTATTGCTTGCGCAGGCCACTCTTATATTGCAGTGTTGTTCATTAACAGGGAAAAGGTTCAGGAGGCAAATATGCACACTTTTAGAGAAAAACTCAAGCACTAGTGACAGTAAGAAATGTAATTAAAATGGCAAATCTGGGTCTGTGCTCTGTGTATTATAACCTATGTCACTCTTCTTGGAGACAAGAAAGGTCAGGCCAGGCTCTCCCCCTTGGCGGGAATGTTTTCCAGAAGCAGCCTCTGATCAAGGGGGATTAGTAAAGATGGTTTAAGAAGAAAAAAAAAATAAATTATTGGGCATTAATCCTCTAAACATTTCCTAGCCAACATATCTTTAATACAATCCCTCTAATCCAATTAGGGTGCCTTGAAAATCATATCTCGCATTCCATGCTTCAGTGCAATCGGTTCTGTGCAAATGAAACATTCATTTACAAGACAGCTGCTAAATGCTCTCCTCGCTTTCCAGCCCACTCTCCACCCTCCGCTGCAGCTAAACCCAAACGCTGCCGTCTATCAGGCTGACGCCAGTCCCGCAGGCTGCCTTTGCAGCAAATGCTGTGCCCTAATGCTTCCCAGCCATTTCAAAAGCATGCTCAGGACTCGCCACACACAAGACTTGACATTAAAATCTTTCATTCAGATTCATACCTAACAAACTACGCACAAAAAGCTGAAGATAGAACTTCAACTCCCTGTTTGACACCTAAACATCAATTACTTAGAAACCTCAATAATAAGAATGACTGCAGCATTTGATGGTAGGCATGGACACTGGCCTTTTAATATTCATCCCTTTGAACCACTGGGGAAAACAACTCTTATACAGTGCTTTTGCAAGCAAGGAACAAATCACTATTTGATAACCAATTTTGACTTTTTACAATGGTCCCATGAAAGTTATTTGGACTGGTCTTCCCAAGGATGTATATTCACATGTTTATGGACAGAGAACTAAAAGGTACACTATAGTTTGTTGCTTAAATAAAGGGCTTGTACTCTACTATTCCATCATGGAACTAAAAGATGCCATCAGAGGAAAACAAAGGACAATAAAGTGGCCAGCAAAGGAAAATGTTCAACAAAAGCAAAATACAGTGATTTTTCTTTATTTCATTAGCCATTTCAGTTTTGTTGTTAAAAAAAGCAACACAGAAAATGTCCTTTTATTGACTACATAAGTTACTGGCTGCTATTAAAAACATCTGGAGAGAATTTGCACATGAAATACATTCTTCTAATAATACCATAATATATAAACCAGAACTATACAATTCTCTCAGATTTTAACAAGGTTGTGATGCCCTTGGATGTCAAGAAACTTGTAGAAGAGGCTCTATACCACAGAAGATGAATATCCGTGCAGTGGTTAAAACTTTTAATGCTGACCTTTTATAGACAAAAATAATGATGGCTATTCATAGAATCATTGAATGGTTTGGGATTGAATTTCTAAAATTATTTTAGCTCTGCTCCTCAGAGTCTGTCTGAGTATTCTGCAATACTCCACTTCATATTTGCAGTCAGAGGCACTAAATTTGACACTGAACAGCACTTGCTGTTTAATGTGATTGGGACTGCTCCTGCCCTTCTAATGCTGCTGCCCATGTGCTGGGCCTTTGCTTCAGGGAGGCTCTATTTGCACACAGTTTATCCCACACCACTGAATTTGGGGATTTCATCAGAAGTGAGCATGATCTATTATTGTAGACCTCTAGGAATAATGTAACAGTGCAGTGCACCATGAGTCAGGGCATATGTCCAAGTACTTATGCATTTTAGTTAGGTAAAGCTAGAACATGCTTTGAAGTTTTAGATGTAGCCAGTAGCACTGGCCTCAAAACCAGTTTTTTTCTTGCTATGTGTTCGCTTGTACACCAGCTATTTTACCACTCCTATCATACAGGGAGGCTAAAAAAAGAAAAAAGAGCTTGCATTCAAATGCAATTCAGATCCTCTTCCTCGAAAAAGTAGGAGCCCAGGATTAAACAAGTTCATTCTCATTTGGGATGGCAATGAGGCTGGTGAAGGGACTAAAGGGAAATCTTATGAAGAGAGGCTGAGGGAACAGGGGTTGTTTAGCTTGGAGAAGAGAAGATTCAGGAGGGGACCTTATCACTCTCTATAACTACCTGAGGGGAAGTTGTATACAGGTAGGGGTTGGGCTGTTCTCTCAGGCAACTAGTGATAGGAGGGTAGGGCCTGAAGCTGTGCCAGGGGAACTTTAGGTGATGTTAAGCCATAAGCTGGGATTGATGATCTGGTCTTTTCCAGCCTCAGTGAATCTGATTCACAAGTGGACTTTTATGGTAGAGTAGAACCATCATCAACTGGCAGCAAAATTGCTAGGCAAAACAGATTTAGGTGATGAAAAAATGAAACACAAGGTACATCTCACGGATTGTAAAGTGACATATTTATTTAAAGAAGAGACCAGGGAAAGTAAGAAATATTGGCAGACTCCCTGGCTGCAGACTCTTGGGTGAAGAGCAAGTGCTCTGCACCCCTCAGCCACCATGCATCTGAGTAAGTAATGTAGATTAAACCTGTCCAGATAATTAATACTTTGATGATCCTGAGGAAGAAGTTGATTAACAGGGGAAAGGAGGAAGAGAAACAGTGAAAAGGTGCTGATAGATTTGTTGTAAAAATAGTTCCATACTCCTTTATCTGCAGGGGTAGGATCAGTAAGAATCCTAATATTGGTAGCTCAGGTACAAAATCACAGCACCACAGACTCAGGAATTATTGAGTTCTCCAGTTATAGCAAGGTCTTCAAGGATTACTGGAGCTGTTGCCACCAATGCTTGATTGAAAGCTACCAATCTCCCCCCTCCCCAGCTATTTTTAATTGTAGCTAAGGAAGCTAAGCTTACTTTTTAGAGCAAGAAGTTAGTTAATGGTAGTAACATAAACTCTTTTCAGTTCATCGGCTGAATTCATTTCAGTCCATCATCTCCTGCTATGCAGGAAGAGACACCCATCTGATGTCAATGGAGAATTGACAGTATTAGATCAATATCACAATAGAATTAACATGTCTGAACTAACTTCTGCTCAGTTTGCTCATGTTCCAGCTCTGAGCAATTCCTGATCTATCTAAATGCAGATTAACTTTGAGGTTTTTTTAACAAGCTCCCATTCTAGCTAAAAGACTCAAATAGAACAGAGGTGCCGTTTCCTTACAACGTAATTTCTTTTCCAGTATCTTTATTTTGACCTTAAAAGAATCATGAAAAAACCTATTTATATTAGTTCCCAAGACAGTATTGCTACAAGGTGAACTGTTTATCCACACATAACACCACTCTCTCCCTTTCTTCTGTGAGACTGAAAGGGCAAAACCCATCATCTGGCCTCCACTAAAACTCAAGTCATTTTTGATGATCCGTCTCCTTCTGCCCCAGTGACACCTCCCCTACCAATCTGAGCACCTGGGTTGTGCCACACTCAAAGACTGGAAGAATGTACATCTGATTAATACCACCAAAAATATGGGCCAAGGTAGTCTGTTGAGGTTGCTTAGAAGAGTATTAGTGTTTTCTCCACAAAAAGGTGTTCTGCCCACACCTTTTACAGCTTGGCTGGTTTTGCTCTAACTGTACTTTAAAACACATAGCTGATTCTTTATATCTCATCAGTTCTGAGTATTTACTTCTAGAATCATAAAAAGTGGGATAAAGAAATTTCTCCTCCCACCTAAATAGAAGACCTGTCTGGTGGTAACCATTTCATTAGATCAAAATCACTCTTCCAATCCAAAAGTCAACTGCTATGGAAAGGGTTAATCTTGTGTTAAGTAAAGAAACATTTAAAAGTAAAGATCACACCTGACACCAGAATTGCATTGCCCTAGTGTGTAATCCCAAAAGAACACAAAGATCTTTTGCCAAAGGTGATTTGAGTGTTAATATGAAACCCAAGGTGTGCTCATTTTAATTACACATGTGCCTGCTGAGAACATACGATAGACTCCAAAAAACTAATTCATTGTCAGCATGACAGCAGGAACTAATATTACACCTTGCATACCAAGTCTTCCGTATTACCAATTAGCATACAAAACCAAGATGCATTGCAAATGTGGCAATCAGCAGTAAAATGCAAATTAAGTGTTGCTACATGGAGCTTAACTGAGAGCCAGCAGAGGGTACAGGAAATCTCCAGACAGTTCATCTTCTCTCTCCCAAAGCAGCAGCATTGCTGTTGGTCTAACTCTGGTCCACTTGTACCCTGCTGGTCCTCACTGGTCTACAAGAGTGCCAACACTGAAGTCTATAAACACCACCAGCTAGTACACTCTTCAGTTCCCAATTTTCTTTATCAATACATAGTAGCAGTTGACAGCAGATTTTATGTAGGTTTGGGGTTTTTTTCCCTTTTGATATTTAGCCCTGAATTTTCTGCATTTTAAAGATATTACTGTGGTTTTGTGTTGTTATCACAGGTCCATAACAGACTCCTGATACTAAAATCATGTTAAGAATCAGTTTATACCTCTTAACCGACACTGGAATGCTATATACACGTTTTGATTTACCACTTAATTATGACCATACTGATGCTTCAGCCAGTGTTTACTAAAGGGAGTGTCTGGAGTTTGAAGAGAACCCAGAGTAAACACACACACACTGAGCAAATCCTGGGAAAATGAGACATACACACAATTTTGAAAGCAGCAGAGACCTAGCTTATACATCTTTACCTGCCTTTTTGTTGCTTTACTGATGCATTAATTAGTAACTATTGAGCCTTCCCAACAGAGTATTTTAAATAATGGTTGAATTTCTTTACGGATGGTTATGAATCATAAAACCATGTATCCACATTCAAAGCAGTAAACAAGCCCAGGTAGGGAGTCTGAACTGCTGTGGAAGCTGCTCTTTGAAGCTTGAAGTTTTACGGATACCAAATGCCTACAGTGTAGTATTACACAATTTCTAGTATAGCTTAATCCAATTAATCTGAAGAAACGTAGGATTTTCTGCATTTTGCTTCAGCATAGGCAAATGCTGTTCAAAAGGAAGATGATGGCATTTCAGAAAAGCTGCAAGGTCGGCTGGGTTCACTGATTTATCTAAATGAAGCTATGCCAATTTAGGCCAGCTAACAATTATAATCTTCATAAAAAGAAAATTGTCAAATCATAATTATTTCTATGCAAATGATGAAATATGTTTCATCAGCTTTGAAATGTATTATTTGGGGATAATGCAAGGTTTGCATATTCTGTTTGAATTCTGGACAAACTAGGAAGTTTTGAACATTTATTTAGGGCAGGTTTGTGCTATTGCAGCTGGATAGTTTTAGATATAGGCTGAAATAAATCTGAAATGCTTGAGGATGAAAACTCATTTGGAGATCCCATTTATCCCTAGGATCATTTTTTCCACCTCAAAAAATAAAAAGCCTTGTACTATTCTAAGAAAATTTCACCATATCACTGCCTTTAAGACAAAAAGGAACTTGCAATTGTCCTTTCATCTTCATTAGATTTTGCTACCATCTGAATGAAATTTTTTTAACCTATTGATCACATTTAATATTTATGTCTAATGGTTAAACCAGTATATAGAAAAAGAGCAGCTTTATCTGTGCCTACTGATCCTATTATCTGCCTTCTAGATAAATAATGTAGACCTCTGCAATGTAACACTGGGTAGACAAGGGAAAAAAACCAAATTATCTACACTGTCTTCTGGAAAATGTAATGAAAAATTATAAATCTATTTTTAGGCAAACCCTAGGCAAGAGATCATACACAAGTACATGTAAGGCAGCACACAAGTACATCAAGGCTTCACAGTGCATGGGCTGTTTTGATAGCCATTTGTATGAGATCTTTTACCCGTCAGCTTCAAGGGACAAATCCAAGCTTCAACCTGTGCTTTTGTTCTAGCTTTTCCAAGGCCACATGCACTATTCCAGTGATCTGCCAAGTAACTCAGAGCACAAACCAATCAAAAATTGACTCAGGTATCTACAGTAGATACTTGATACACCTTGGCAGACAAAGTAACTGTGCCCCTTCTCTTTGCCTCCAGGAAGTTCTGGGAAGCTGTGTGTGTGCCCTCTGAGGACAGTCAGCAGATGAATGTCAGCTCACCTTATTCTGCTCAGTCTTGGTGAAAATATTTACTCCTCTTTTAAAGCAAACGGAATTTGATCCCAAATCCCCAAAATACTACTATGCTTCTTCTAGTATTTCTTCCTGTCTCCTAATCTTAATTCTTCCAGTTTATGGCTCAATCCTTCTACAGGGACTTTTAGCAAATACAATAATATCTTCCCAACTTTCAGATATTAAGATGGATCATTATTTCTCCTGATATGTTACAGGCTATTTATCAGTTTGAGTTATAAGGTTTTTCTGTCTATGAAGATTTAAACATTGATTTAATGCCAACTTAAAGACCCCTAAAAGTGTAGGAGATTGGATTAGATAAATAATTTTACAATAAAAGGTACATCAAGGCAGACATTATTGCAACCTTCTACCAATCAATCACCATTTTCCATGTTTATCCAATTTTCATCTTAAGGGTCTGTGCATCATACTACACAACTGAAATAACTTCGTCATTGAATACAATTGCATAGCCATTACAATTCTCCAACATGAAGATATCTGACATTATGTTAAATATTGACTTTGCTAGTACAGCTTAATACATTCTGACCCAACTCCAATCTTTCATGGATAGCTGATTCATAATGAAAAATTTGTAACTTTACCTTGGGATATTTACTGTGGCAACCAATACAGCAATGGGCAGACTTTGAAATAGATGATAATTAAAACCACTCACTGTTCAGATTTCTCTTCTGTAAGAGAATATATTCTTTGCAATGCTTTTGAACAAGAGATATTACAATACTTTTGAACAAGAAACCCAAGAACTTTGCTCTTTCTCAGACAGAGAGAATGACTTCAATTCTCAAACCTGTCCAAAGATTTGCAGATATACCCATCAGTGAAATTCTTCCAGAGTACCTACACTTAGGCCCCATGTAAATGAGAAAGTACAAATAGTTACAATACACATGGCTGTAAATTAATCTTTTAAAATTCCCTTTTTCCTCCCTACGATTCAATAAGTTGCCCAGAATTAATACATATCCACAAATAGATGGAGAACATGAAAATGGCTGGTTCTAGTTCAGTCACGCTGCTGTCAAGCTCCGAAATGTTAGGCGGCACAGTAACAGACCATATAACACAAAAGCTGTCAGTCTAAAAGTAGCATGGTTTAAAATACTGCACTGCGCAGTAATAACCACTGCCTGGATGGAAACCTTTGTTTTCAGTTAAAAACACAGGCGAATAATCCACAAGGCTGTCTAAGCTATTTACAGATAGTTACTCACAAAGGTACTTTCTCTCCAGTGAAGAAACTGTTTCTCTTACAACTTTGAATGAGCTATTTGAATAAATCAAGATTTTAACAAAATACTTCACCATTAGTTTGTGTGAGAAATTCTCCACAAAACAGAAGTAGCCACCTTGCAACAAAGACAATGAATGACATTGTAGTTACTCTGTGGGCTGTCTTTAACTACAGTGAACTGCAGCTGAGTGTTGAGGTTTCCAATGAGATTAGTAGAAAAAGGCACTTTCAACTTCCAGATTTTCGCTTTGTGGTTGTCATGGTTTAAAACCATGGATTTGTGCTTTTCTGCAGAGAAACAATTTTTCTGCCCCCCGCCTTGCGGCTGTGGTTGCAACATCCTATTAGAGGGGTGAAGTTGCAGTGGTAGGCAAGGAAAGCCCCCCTATTTAGCCAGAGGGAAGTCTGTTTTTATAGAGCTGCTGCAGGTGGTGGAGCCACCCACATGCGGAGTGGCAGCAGGTATTAGTTTGGCTCCCACCCCAGGCCATGCAGACTGAAGCACACACCACCAGCTCACACTACTAGAGCAGCTCAGGGATGCAAATTCATGATGTCAAGCTGACTGGAACAGCAGGCAGAAGAGCACCTGCAAACTGTCTGCAAGCACATCCATCCATGCCGCTCCTGCCTGCATGTTGCAGCCAGAGCCAGCAACACTGCAAACCGATTGTTTTGCCTGAAGACATCATAACTGGTGAGCTACGACCTCCTAGCCCACCATGCTGCCTGTAGCCTTGGGGAATAGAGGCCCCAAGCCCTAGGGAAGAAGCTGCTGCCACCATGGGCACCATCTTGATCAAGCCACAGGGCATTAGTCAAAGGACCTCTCTATCTTGGCTTTGTTCCACCGTGGGGCAGAGAAGCTATGTCACAGCTATTACTGAGACATTGGGAAATGCTTGAGTAAGCGGGAGAAAGAGGCCCAAGGATCGTTTGATGTTTTCCTTCATTGCTTGGCTGGACTATATGTGCTGAAGAAGCCAAAGGGACTTGTGATTCTTAAACCCTTGGCAAATTGCCAAGAAACTGGAGGTGAACTCTATGCTGTTGTACCTAAGTGGCTGTTGCCACCTGAAGGCTATGCTCATTTGACCTGGCCCATCTGCCAGTATGCCACATGATGTTCTGAACACCTCACTGAAAATGGGAAGAGAAAGAGACTGTGCTGTGGATCGTTTGGAGCAACTTCTGCAGTTGGCAGAGCCCAGGGCGGTCTCGGTTAGCCATTTCTTGCAGTTTATGCCCCTTCCGCCAGGGGCTCCTGTCTAAAGCCAAAGACTGCTACATTGTTCTCTCCCACCTTCTCAGAATGTGTGTAGTGATGCTGTGACAGTTTCTGTTTTGTTTGTTCACCTCTTCGGGGTTTTTCCTTTCTTTCTCTTGGATGTGGGTCCAATAAGATCTTTCATTTTCCCCAAACTTGCTTAATTGCCCAGTAAATTCTACTTGAGAGCTGCTCAAGTGCGTAAGAATGAAAGCACTAACCGAAAGGACCAATCAAGGCCATTAAACCCATGACAGTGCTGCTACCAGAGAAGACCTGTAACTGTTGCACATTACCACATCTCAGGGACAACCTGTCATTAAAGCAGGCAAACACAAGCTGAAGGAATTAGCAACAACATGTCTGACGTGTTCCATAAATTAACTTCCTCAAGCTGATCCACATAAAGATGATGTGTAATCTTATGGTCTCATAAAGATTTCATATTTACAATTGTAAACCTGGCCCTCATGACAGCATGACTAGCATGACACAAGTCAGAAGGTGTTCTCTTACAAGAAGAGGACCCTTAAATTTCTATGGTAGGGATTCCTCGGGGCATAATGTAGAGATACAGAGCAGTGACTAAATAAAAGCTATTGATTCATGAGGACACAGACTTTTTAAAAACAAAAATCTAATCTCCTGGTATAACTCAAAGGCAGTATCCGATACTGCTGTTAACAAAAATGTGTGGAATTATTGCTGAATTTCTTTGCCTGTGGAGATCAACACAGGCAACATTACCAACTGACAAACTACAAGTACCCACTCTCCTCAGTCTAGACAAAGCTCATCCTGAGGAGGTAAAGTGCTTTTCCTCCAAATTTGTGGCATCAATAAAAGTTGTAGCAGCATAAGAGAAGGCAGTACAGCAGGGAAATGCAGCCACTGGAGTATGCCCAATGCTCATGTGGCAGAGTTGCTCTTCCGACTGTTTTATCGTGAGAATAGCAACATGGAGAAATCCTGTTTTAAAAGACAACAAGTGATACAGCCCTGCAGAACAAATCCTATGAATTTTACAATTTAAAACAATGTACGATTGTTATTGAAATATTTTCAATAAACCTTTGAGTTATCAGATAATGATTTTACTGCAGTATAGTTCTGCCTTGTAGTTTAAATCTATCACCATTCTTACAGTCCCATCCACTGGAAAAGTAGGATGAGTAAGCACTGAACAAAGACACAGCAGATTCAGCTTCAGCAAGCTCTATAAGGCAGGACTAAAAAATTCTTTGACCTCCTTAGAGGCTGATGAATGAAAAAGAGAAAGAAAATGATGGATTTCCACCATGAACCTTTCACTAGGGCCAGAACTCTATTTTATAGTAAAACTATACATAGAATCCTTCAGAATTTAATGTGGACTCAAGTAAGCTTGGTGACAGCAGTAGATACTGAGAGTTGAAGTACTCTGCTCTTCCTTACACAGGTGCCAATCAGAATAGCTTCTTTGACTCAACCAGATGATAAAAATCAGTGACACATCATGGATTCTAAAACAGTGTGAGCAGAGAATCAGGGCTATTCACTTCTAACTATCAAAGATGAGCATTTATTTAGAAGCCTAACTATACATTGAGCAATTTCAAAATCTTTTCAGCTGTAGACTCTTGTCATTCACTTTTTCTATGGAAGTCATTATTACCCAGGGAAGAAAAAGATGTTTTAAAACTAACTTCTGCATAAGAAATATTTATAAGAGAAGCAATTAATTTGCAGTTAGGAGTCTTAAAATAGCATTAATGTCCTGTAAGATTGGCTTCATGCTTAGACTGCTGGCATTTTAATTCAGCATAGATCCCTTACACAACTCTTTTTAATTTCCAAGGGAAGACATTACAAACCAGCCACTGGTCTCATAAAGCCCCACAACTTCTTAAATAAATGAAATACACATACCTGTTCAAAAATCTTCCAAAAAAGGTGCATCCCCTTTAACTACATACCTAATCCTGTAGCAAACTCAGTAAATAGTTAAGGCATCTGTTTCAAGAAGCCACAAAAGAAAAAAATTCTTTGCCCTAGCTCAGGAGGAAGAAATTGAATGTCAAGATTTTCCCCTTCTATTCTCTTAAAAGTAATACAGTCAGTGCCATTGACCTGTGGAGGACCAGCCTGGAGACAGCTCCAGCAAAGAAACAGCTTGACATGTTGTCCAAAGGTGGTTGATCTCTGTATTCTGTCTTCAGAAGAAATGAACTCTCCATAAAGATGTTTCTCTCTACCTTGTCCCAGCCTGCACAGACTGGATTTGCTATTCTCTCATCTAACCTTGTGCTGAATCTATTTTTCCTCTCTTACCTTCAGTGACTGCATTTCCCCTCAAATCTCACTTTTGCAAGCTCCAACCATTCCTTTCTGTGTGAAGGATGACTTGCTAGCTGCCCATTTCCTTCATCTCAGCCATAAATTTGGATAAGGCTGCGTGTAAAGTCTTTGACACCGATCCCTTGTCTCACTGCATTTCTGCCCTGTTTCCAGGACCAGCTTGTTGGGAAATGCCAGTTCATATGCCCTGCAAGTCAGTAGTCACCATGTCTCATTTTCCTACAGCCCACAACCTGCTATTCTCATGAAAATAATGTCTGCATGTCTGACAGGGAGCAAACACGATGCCCTTGGTTTTAACAATTCTTTCTTTTATACAATGAACATGGCTACAGTCAACCCCTTTCATCTGTTGCCCTTGGAAACAATATAATATTTAAAAGAAAAAAGAAACAGCTAGTAAGAACCTGTTCCTGCTGATAACCACCAGACTGAACATATCACTTAACATTTATGATGATCCAGCTGATGGAATCATGTCTGTGATTGACTGCTACACTTAGCAGCTTCATGGGCTTGATCAGCTGAGACAGGATCCAAGGGGTTTAAACGCTGGATGACATCTCTGTGGAAACCTCAGCATCGGGAACATGTTTATATGTTGTGGTAATGGATGAATGTGTTTCCCCAATGCATAAATATTTATACTTCACAGCTCTGCTGAAAATAGACAGTAAACTCTTTTGCAAACCAAACTGAATGGAAGAGCACTCACATGCTGAATATACTGACTCGGTCCCTGGATGTCTGATTTTTGCTGCAAACAGTATCGAGCTTTTTTGATGCATTGACCTAAACCTCCCCTTACCAGCAGTGCTAACAACAGTGTCTTATATTCTCCAGAACTGACGGCCAATGCTTCACAAACATCTCGTAAACAAATCTAACGTTTCTGAAGGACGTTTAGAACTGATGATAGATTTTATCTATGTGTTCATGGCCTTCTAGTAAACACTGGGAACCTTCATTTTTGGGGTTGCTGCATTTACAGACTTGAATTCTAGCATTTGAAAGGTGACTTCAAAGGCTGTATATCTCCTCCATTGCCCTGATGTCCCATTGTGCACTGGCACTTCCTTGCATGAACAACATGTGTCCCATGCAATATGCAGCTGCTATATCACATGAAAGCTCCCAGATCTAGAGCAATTCTGTAATACAAGATGTTCAGATTTTCTGCCAAGGAAATCGGGACATCCAAGGAAATCCCCAGGGCTCGGTATCTGGGACAGTTTTGATTTTGGCATCTTCATCTATTACCTGGTTTGTATGAGGCCAAGTGCTGGGTCCTACACTTCAGTCACAACAACCCCATGCAATGCTACAGGCTTGGGGAAGAGTGGCTGGAGAACTGTTTGGTGGAAAAGAAACTGGTGGTGATGACTGACAGCTGACATGAGCCAGCAGAGTGTCCAACTGGACAAGAAGGCCAGCAGCATTCTGGCCTGCATCGGAATGGCCTGAAATTACCCAGGAGAGGTTTAGATTGTAAACGCTTCTGCACTGAAAGAGCGGTCAGGGATTGGAAAAGGCTGCCCCAGGGAGGTGGCAGAGTTGCTGTTGCTGGAGATGTTAAAAAAACATGTATATCTGGCACTTGAGAACATGGCTTAGTGGCCATGGTGGTATTGAGTTGGTGGCTGTACTTGATGATCTTGAAGGTCGCTTCCAATCTTAATGATTCTATGGTTCTATGGATGTTGAAGTGGGTAACTTCAAGCATGAGCAGGAGGCAAAGAACAGTCAACATCTTCAAGTATCCATCTGGCTAGGTTAAGCCATCCCTAAATTATTGTTTCTGAACAAACCCCACTGCGTAGAATAAAAGTCTAAATGGAACTCCAGTGCTGCAAACCTAAAAACTGCAGCTTCAGTCCTTTTACCCTTAATTTTTTAACCCTATCTATATATATCAATACCTCATTGCTTGTCACTAAATCCACGTTTTACAATAAAGCCATATTTGAAGAACTTCTCCATTTTTCTAGCTGTGTTTGTAGCTCCCCGTTTCCCCTGAATCTTTTACTATGTCTTATTACACCCATGTCCAATGCACATAGGTGCTGAAAGGCTTCAAGCATAAAAAGTGACTCTATTCCTGGTGCTATCACCCTGACTGCAGGGCACATGAGATAAAGCCTGCATTTAAAAAAGCAGTAAGTATTTCTCAGGAATATTGTTTTTAAGACAGGTGGTTCTTCAGAACTTCTGGAAAGTCACCCTGCATCCCTGGAAGATAGATTACCAGTCCAAGGATGAAATCAGAGTGTGCCATAATCCACACAGCCACAATGTAGCCTCACGCTAATGATAACACTATCTTCCAGCTCTCTGCAGAGTATCACTTGTGTATTTGTATATGTGATGCATCTACCCAACACAGGGCATTGATGACACTACTAAGACATGTCCTTAATCCTAAAAAGTGTAGGACAGCATCTGCAGAGTGCTGACACCCATCAGCTGTCTCACAGACAAGAACTGATTTTGCTGTCATTAAAGAAGAGGGAAGGACACCAAGGACATGCTCATCACAGTGGATTCTGTCAGTAGTTCTCCAGTGAGACCTCAGGGGCTCCTGGAGGCTTAGCCTGTCACTGATGTCTGGTTTTGCTCAATTCTTATACCTCTAATGTTCTTATATCTTTCTTTCATCTTGTGTTCTCTTTGCTATTCCCTGCATGCCACTCAACACCAATTCTTCTCCCTACTCCATTAATTCTGTATCTCCAGTGTTTGCCAATGCTATTTAACAATTTTGAGTATGATGAGAAAGGGAGAAAACACACCAAAAGAGCCATGGCAAAGAGCAAAACGAAACAGTCACATATGTCTTGCGTGGGAAATCGGATGCTTACACAGTTCATCCTGGTAATGAGGTAATTCTTGTAAAGACAGGCTGAGTGAGCTGAGTTTGTTTAGCCTGGAGAAGAGGAGACTCAGGGGGGACCTGATCACTCTCTACCTGAAGGGAAGTTACAGACAGATGGAGGACATGCTCTCACAGGCAACTACTGATGAGAGAGCATGGCCTGAAGATGCACCAGGGGAGGTTTAGGCTAGATATTAGAAAGCACTTCCTCATGGAAAGGGTTGTTAGATACCAGAATGGACTGCCCAGGGAGGTGGCGGAGCTCTTATGGTTTGAAAATTATCAAATTTTCAAGTGTTAGTTGGGGTGCTTTTATGCTGAAAAAGCATTTTATTTTGAAGCTGCATGTAGCTTTCCTGGCAGACCTCCTGTGTCAGTGTCTGGACTCCACAGGTGATTGGTGGGCAGAGTCTATAAAAGGGAATGTACTTCCTGCTTCTTTACCTTCTTCCTTCCTGTCTCCTTGTTCTCCTCAGGTACATATTGAAAGACAGAGAGCTCCTCTAGGAGACAGCTTCCCCCTACCCTGGGGGCTGGGGGGAGGGGAGCAAGCAGTGGCTCCCAACCTTCCTCCCACCAAAGAGTGGAATACAGAAGAAGTCTAAGCCTGGCTGCAGCTCTGCCCCTCTCATGGGAGCTTGAGCACAGAGTGGACCTTTTTGGACTGTGGCCAGCACCAGCTCACCCTAGCTCCTGGCAGCAGGCCAAAGATATGATCCACTGTCCACACCTGCAGACCCCTTTGGTGGGAGTGAAACTGCAGCCCTCCCCTCTTTCTCTGAGGGCTCAAACACAGAAAGCCAGCACCATCTCATTCTGGATCCTNAAGGCCAAAATTGATGTGTTAGCTGTCTCCCATTCCTCTCAGAATGTGTGTAAAGGCATTGTGGTACAGTTTCGGTTTTACCTTTATGATTCTTCTACTTAATGGGGAATTTTTTTTCCTTTTCTTCTTATTGTTGTCCTTTTTAACAAAGTTGCTTCACTGCCTGTTGAATTCTCTGTGAGAGCTGGTTGCTGTGCTTCCAGGCACCACTAACCCGACCCTCTCCCTGAACAAGCTGCCACCCATGGAGGTTTTGGTGAAATGAATGGATGTGGCACCTAGTGTCATGGTCTAGCTGATACAGTGATGTTAGGTCATAGGTTGGGCTTGATGACCTCAGAGGTCTTTTCCAGCCTCAATAATTCTGTGATCCTGTGATACGTGTTATCTAAACCAAAAGCCTTATCTTCTTATTACAGTGAGATACTCTTGTTTGGAAATATCCTCTGGGATGCCTTTTTTCCCCCCACTGTCTGTACAGGTAGTTTAGCTTTCTAATTTAGGCAATGGCAACACGAATCCTCCTGCCTCCTATACTGAAACCATCCAATAGTAGTCACTGCTTTTGCAATGGTGCAATTAACAGGTAAATTATCAGACAGAGGATATAACTAAATATTCCTAATGAAAGAAACTAAGTATCTCCTAATCCCCATGGCTCATCATGTTTTCTGTACCATCTCTGAGCAAGACCTGTGGGTGAAAGACCCTCTGCACTTTCAACTGACAAAAAAACACTCTGACACAACACCTGGTGAACTGCGTCCCCTCAGTATAAGGACAAGGAACTGTTGGAGCAACAGAGGGGGTCCACAAAGATGATCAGAGGGCTGGTACACCTCTCCTAAGACAGGCTGAGGGAGTTGGGGCTGTTCAGCCTGGAGAAGAAAAGGCTCCATGGGGACCTTGCCTGATGGGGATACAGGAAAGGTAGAGAGATTTATCCAAGGGACTCCAGTGAAAGGACAAGAGGGATAGTTTCAAGCTAAAAGCGGGAAGACTTAGATTGGATCTTAGGAAGAAATTCCTCACTGAGGGTGCTGAGGCACTGGAACGGGTTGGCCAGGGAGGCTGTGGATGGCCCCTCCCTGGAAGTGTTCAAGGCCAGGTTGGATGGGGTTGTGGGCAACCCTGTCTGGCAAGAGTTGTCCTTGCCCATGGTAGGGGGGTTGGAACTATATGATCTCTGAGATCCGTCTGACTTAAGCCATCCTATGATTGGCATATCCTTACATGCACAGGCTGAAGTACCAATTACAGGATGGGGACTTTGGGCTGCTGTATGAAAAAGCACTGCAGAAGATAAATACCTACTTTGATCAGCGTTATCAAGGAACAATTGATCAGGGCATTTTTATTTGAAAAAAAATTTAAAAAGGCAGTTACTGTACAGGAAGCTTACAGCTAAATGAATGGAGGTACGTGAAGCAATGTATTTGAAAAGTAGGAAAAGGTCAGGTCACAGGTGCAAACTGACAGCAGCTGAGAAATATCTTGTGTCTGATTGCATAAGAAAACCCAAGCTACAAAACAAAGGTTGGCGTAGGCTAGCAGAACTGTCTACAACAGTGATTTTGGAAATTACTTTTGATGATTGAATAAGATTAAAAACAGATTCATAGAATCATAAAATCAGGTTTTCCCTATGCTTTTGGGATTGTTAAAAATGATATTTCTAATAATTATCTGTGTTATCTGAATGCTTAGTTAGCAGTCATGGTTATTAATTAGGACTCTACTGTGCCACAAAGATGGCCATAACAGCAATGCCAGTGATTTAATGGTTAGCATAATGCACCAAGGCTGTTCTCTGATACCTCCAAAGCACAGCACTCCTGTACAGAATAACAAGACTTTGACTATGCTTCTCTGCCTGTAGATCAAGAACTAAAAGAAACAGAAGAGCGGCTTTCAGGTCACATAGTGCAACAAAAATCACTGGGAGACAAGTGAAACAAATTTCAACAGGAGTCTACCAAGGATATAATATCCATATAAATTCCCTGTTTCAAACATCCTCAAACCATCCGTTGCTTTCACAGACTAAATACACTACACATTCCCACAATAAAGATAATCTATCAGCAGAAGGCTATTTCAATTACACAGAATTCTTCCCCTAAGACACTGTGTTTATTTCTCCCTCACCATTCACCAACTTACCCTCCAGCGTACAGAAACGTGTCACCTTCTCTGGCATCAGCTTTCCATGCTTGTGCTGACAATAGACCTCTGCAATCTCCTGTCGACACTGCTTAGATTTAGACCGGGACATGGCTGAGATTGCTTCTTTACCAGTTACCTCACACTTTGTTGGTTGGTCGTATCTCAGTTCAGGGGAGCTGATTCCACTTTTTTTTAAAGGCTGTTCTCCGAGAGACCTGTCAATCTCTTTTAAATTGTTGGTGTTGCTGCTGCTGCTGCTGTTTTTTTCAGGGTGATCATGGAATTGCACCACCTCATTGGAGTTCTTCCCCAGCAGCAAGTTCTCCTTTCTTTTGTCCTCTTCCAGTTTCTTTCTCAAGTGCTCCTTTTGCTTGCTAAGGGGTTTTTTCACCAGCTCAGACTGGTGGTTTTGCCTCTGAGTCCTGGGAGCAAAGTTACTGTTATCAATATTTTCAAAGTCCTTGGGGACTGAATTTTCATTATTGCTGTCTGTCCGCATTTTCTCTTTCGGTCGGTGGGAAAAATAGCCATCCTATAAATGGGGAGAAAAATTATACTCATCTTACTAAGATAAGTCATGTCCCAAGCATTACAAGCATTTCTCACATGAAAATATAAAACAATTATAATAAAACATACTTCCCAAGATCCCTATGTTGTAGTTCATTACAGAAAGACAAAGTTGAGAGTGGCATCTGAGCTGCCCAAGTCAGGTGTAGACAACCATCCCCTACAACCTCTCCTTCATTGCTAGGCAAGAGGCCAACCCCTCTCCCAAAAGGAGCAGGGTTTGTAAAAAATGATTAGCTACAGACATCACATCCTGACACTATTAAAAACCAATGGTAAACCCAACAAGACTTCAATGGTGTGAGCACAGGTCCTTCAATTATTTCCTTTTTGTGTTCTGATAATGACAGCAGTCTGGTATCTCTGCCAGTTCCTCTGCAGAAAGCACCACATGAAGTTATAGACTGGACTTTTCTTCAGTGAAGCAAAACAAATGCTTCATAACTGTTTTTTTAGTTTCTATGTAACAAAACCTTGAGAAGTGTTTCTCACAAGAAGCCTTGCTGTAGGTGGGAAGCTGAGGCACCCGCAAGCCCTGTACGGAATACACTCTAAGGCTCCCTGTTAGGCTCAGAGCCAGGTTCAGATGTCATCTCTTAAGCACCACATACTTCTGTGCTGAGTGTACTTTATAAACATACCGACTATAAGATTGCACCATTTAAAATAAATACATCAGGAAAAGGAAAAGACCATGTAAAATACTTACATTACACAGGGTAATGTTTTATTTCATGACTTCACACCCACCTCCTGTGGTGTAACATATACAACCACTTGTCATATTCCCTTTGCATTTCAGTCAACTCCAACACCTCAGCTTAGTTATGCCACTGTATATTTTCACTTGCTTTGTTTTGATGCACTTGGATCTTTAATTTGTACATGTGAAATAGCTCAGAAACTTTAATTGTTGTGCTGCCACATTTCATCTAGGCTGGTCCTAGAATTCACCTTTCTTCCTCATCAAATATGAAATGCAAGATGCCCTGCAGTCTTGTTCATATGTAGGTGTGTATATAGACATATATGCCTGTGTGGGCTTATGTGTGTGTGTATGTAAGTATATATGTACTGTTGCCTAATTTTAAACACATGGACCACAAAGAATGAGAACACACACTGTGATTAACCTTTAACATGTATATTCTGTTTCCTTTTTAGCAGACATTCTATCTTCACTCCAATGCAGACAGAACACACAGAACTATCTGAAGTTGCAGATAGCTAGATGAATAAATGAAAATAACGGAGACATAAAAGGGTTGAGGTCAGTCTCCGTGTAGGGAGCAATCTGTAACCATTGTGGGTCACCCAGTGCTTTCTTTTATTTTTCAACTGTTTTGTCTCCCAGTCATACAAACCTTAAATACAAAAGGCATGCAAGATGCTATTAATTACATAAATATAAATAATACATCCCAAACACAGTCTGAGATATTCTTTACTAGTCTTTAAACTTCAGCAGGTTAAGTACTAAAATATGAAGGTTCCTATGGAAGAGCAAATGTGAATGTTGGTTGTGGTTCAGCAGCAGCAGTGTACAGAGAACTAAGGGACACTACTCTGCAAAAAGTGACGCATCTCTGTATTGTTAGTTTTCATCATTAAAGCATTTTTTATCTGTAACTGAAACATTCTGCCATTCTGCAAATTAGGACCAAAATGCTTTGCTGCAATAATGAGAAAAAACCCTAAATGTCTGCTCCACTAAAATCTTTCCAAGGTCTCTAAAGGTGATGCTGTGATAGGATATTTCTGTGTATCTTGGCAGCATTCCCTCTCGTAGGCTGACTACTGCTAAATGATTTTTCTCTATAAACTTAAAAAAAGTCCCAACAGTCCTAATCTGTACAGCAAATGGCACATTACTAAAGGGGAAAGAAAGGTGCCACATCTAGTTTTCAGATGGCTACAGGAAGATGGATTTTACTTTCTCTGTAAAGTTTAATTTTCATGGTGCTGGATTAATTACAGACTTTATTTGCCAGGAATGTCCAGATGCCAAGATATTCGAGACAGTACAAAGTCAGTCCAGAGAAAGATGACCTTGCAAGCAGGCATTCCTGGTTTTGACAGTATCATGGGATAGGCAACAAGTTTGCCATTTCAAATATCATCTTTTTCAACTTTTGTTGAACTATTCATGAGTAGCATCTTATCTCTCTTTGTGTTTGCAAATGACACCAAATACACTGAAAAAATTGAAGATGCCAGATATATATATATATATATATATATATATATACCAGAGAGCTGCTATATAAATACATCCTGTATGAATCCAGATGAAAGCAGTATCTTCAAGCCAACACCTGACACTGCTATTTTGTGTTGTTGTATACACATCCACAGAGCACGCTAAAAATTTACTATGAAAAGCACCATTTTGGTCTTTGCATCAGAGTAATTCTCTTTAGAGCAGACACAGATCAGAAAATGCTCTACCAAAAGCCAGCTCCTTTGAGAAGCCACCTTAGAAAAATTACCCAACACTACATACCATAAACACACGCTGCTCAAAAACACATTTCAACTGTGTTTCCACCATGCTCCTGTCAGAACATACTCTTTCTCTGTGATCTCACACATGCTTCTCTAGCAGGCCCACTGCCAATCTCCCTTTGGGTCTGGCAGAGGACATGGTGCACCCTTTCCGAAGATCATGTTCATAGCTCAGTAATGTCCTGCTCCGGCTTTTGTCACCTGTGAAAGCCATTCCAGAATAAGCACAGGATGGATTCTAAGTATTATTCCTAAATTTTAAAGCAAACTTTGTTTGCAAGCTTTATGAAGAAAACTTCGGGGGCTTTTCATCACTTTGTAGCATGACATTTTAAAGCTTGGTTGTGCCACTATCACATAACACAGGGCTAAGAGCAAGATTCCCAGAAATACTTTATCTGGGTCTCAACAGATATATTCAGAGGTTAACTACTAAGTACTCAATGGCAAGAGTCCTAGGACAGGAGAGTTCTAATGACTGTGGAGCCTCTTCTGTGTGTGCACATGCCACAATTCAGCAATAATAAGAAAATGTCCCAAACTGAG
>VZRI01011116.1:0-92522 GCA_013397515.1 Upupa epops | reverse complement strand
ACTGAGCAACAACAGTCTTTACCCAGAGGTGTGCATGAGATCATTACCAGTTACATAGCGATTGACATTGATGCTAAAAAAAAATAATATACCATTAATGCAAAAGCAACGTTTGAAGCTCAAAGCCATTGCACGTAATGACAGAATTTGAATTCTGCTCAAAATTCTGCTCCTTGTCAAATACATGGGATTTAATTCTCCAAACTCTGGCTTTGGTGTATTTTATTAAGAACTGTCAAACAAAATGTATGCTCTTTGGTGCATCAGTCACTATGTCTGCAGTGATTTAGGGACTGCAGCTCAGGTACTGTGATCCTAGCGGAATTCAAAATCCCATCTCTTAAAGGAGAAAAAGCTCAGGCTCCTGTAGAGACAGAGGTAGAGCCTGTGCAACCTGCTGAAAAGACCATGGAACAAATCAATACTGTCACCCACGACAGACAACAGCAGCTGCTGCTCACTGTACCCAGCACAAACAAAAATAATTTGGAAGAGCTTTACAGCCATCTGTAATGACAGATAGATTTTAACCACAACCTGTTTACACAGGCTCTGTGTAAGGCTCTCAAAGGCTCTGCTAGTGTAACACACACCTGCCCAGCCAGACCCCAGGCAGTTACATACCAGCAGACTGCCTCTCTCCACACATTTTTCATTTGCACCCTGTTGTGTATATTTGTCTCTAAGAAAGTTCAAGCACAAATTTGCAATTTGATTTGCCCAGTTCAGAAAATCCAGGCCAAAAATTATCACATACTCTTTCTTACAAATTTCTCTCTCTCAAGTCCTATTTGAGAGCTGTTTCTTACTTAAAAGTCCAAAATTTCTCCCCCCCCAGCTGAACTACAAACATTATGCTATGGTCTTCGGAACAACAGCAGAAAATATTAATACTCCTCAAGCTCCAATGGGCTCAAAAATCCAGCTTCATACTCTTTTTTAAACAGCCTGGCACCATCTCCCTTGGCATACAGCCACAGAAACCATTTTGGACTACCTGATTAACAGGCAGCTGAAGGGTACCAAACCAAAGAACACAGGAACTTCAGCCCCACAGCTGATTCCCAAAGCTTTGCTCCATTCAGCTTTTGTGGAAGAGTCCAAGAAAAAGCATCTCTTTCTCCATCACTGTAAAATACAGATACAAGGTATTTGCCTGGAATTGTCCAAAATATTCTGATAGATGCACATGTCTAGTTCTATCACTTGTTACTTGGGAAGAGGCTGACACCCAACTCACTACAACCTCCTTTCATGCAGTCAGCAGCAGGGACAGCGAGAACAAAGGGGAAATATCTGCAACATAAAAGCATTAGTCTTACCATACATGATGGCTCTAAACAACAAAGTTTAGCAAAGAGCATGAAAATCCCTGGAACACAATAGTCAGAGAAGAAACAAAGGAAAAGTAAAGTGGATCAAATGCTAAATTATGAGTAGTGCTACCATAAAAGTAACACAAGACAGAGTTGTACTTTCTAGAGCTGTACGATTGAACATAGGACCATACTGCCTTGAGTGTAGGAATTTTTCCATCTACATAGGATCAAACTTCAGACTGAAAATTTCCCTTTGCAAAAACATTGCTGCACCACAAAGTTGATGTTAGAGCTCAAAACCCCTCTACTCCATCACAACACTGACTTCTGCAGAGAAACTTCTGTGCTCATTAGGTCTTATACTAAACACCCAAACTTCAGACAACAGGAGGAAGATTTAAGTCATTAAAGAGAAGCAGTAATAACTGGTGATAGCTGTTCACATGGTGCTTACAGTATAGCATGCCTACCTGTAGCCAGCAGACAGGCTGGATTTTATGACAGTGGATTTGCTTTTAGCAGAAAAACAGTGCATTAGTAACCTTTAAAAAAACCCTCAAAGATGCTAGATTGACTGGAATGTGAAGACACACACCACAGCCCAAGTAGAAAGAGGGGAAAAAGTTACTTGCAAAAGGAAGGTTATAGAGGCAAACAGAAAAGTGATAACAAATAAGAGCTCTGTCATGAAGGTGTTCTGCCCCTTATCGGTCTCTGGAGGACGAGATAATACACTCCATTCATTTCATCTATTGTGCAACTGGTTAACAACTTCTTGTATTTGCTGACAATAACAGGACTTTAGGAAATCCGTGTGGTCACCAGTCTCACTGCTTGGCTGCACCTTTCAGTTGAAGTTCTCTGCAAGAACTGCTATTTGCTTCTTTCCCACCAATCACAGACCCTGCTAAAAGAGTCTAAGACATTGCAGATATACTACCTCATCAATACCTTTGAGTTTTCTTGAGTGGGCAGTCAAGGTATTTTTATTTATTTTATATTCAACTTTTTGTCATTTTTGTTCTCTGTCGACTCTAAGCAAGACCACTGCCCAGGACAATCAAGCACATGGGGTTGACACACTGCTGGCTCTGCAGGAACTTTGGGCACCTTACCTGTGTGCTTCAGCCACTGTGGTCCAGAGGAGCATCAGAGCAAGTATCATCTATGCTCACAAGCATGGATTTCAACATGCTTCAGAAACACATGTCAATGGCTCAGACAGCCAGTGGGTCAGGCAGGTGGTTTTCCCTGGGTAGGACCCTGCCATTAACAAAATCAAGTTTGGATAGAGAACTCATCCTACTGTCACTTGTCCTACCACACACAGGTTTGAAACTACAGAACACCACTGCTCTGCCTGAAGTTGTCTTACAGCTGCAGGGTTGCAGATTCCTGCCACATCATCAAAATGAACAAAAATTGACAACTTTAGCTGAAGACATGGTTGATGTGCAACCAGACCCTTGGAAAGCTAGTACTTTCGGCAGGTTTGCACAGAAATGCAAAGACAGCAGATGGAGAAAAGACATCAGATGTTAATGTAGTTAGTTTTCTGCATGTATTTTCTGGTTTGCACTAAAAAGTACATTGTACTTCAGTTGTCAGTGGCTGAAGACTTGTGAGAACATTTTGTGAGAAATATGTTAAGTGTCTTCATGCCTGACATTAAAGAGTGGTGCAAACTGGTGAAGACAAAATATGTTATTGTTTCAAATACAGTCCTTTCTGTTACATTAAAAGAGTCATACTAGTACTTGAAAAATCATGAGTCCATCAGGATTCAGTGCTAACAAACACTTAGAGGCATTGCTAGCTCATATTTTTACACTCGCATTTCAATGCTGCAGAGCAACCGCTGGACCACCACAAAGTGCACAGACACAGGGGGCCCTGCACTGCAGAATCTGCATTGGTAAGTGATTGGAGGATTATTTTTCCCTTCCTTTCCAAAAGTGTTACCACTGATAGATATATTTTTAAGTCATCTTCAGCAGCATGCTCCAAATCACTAGTTACAACCTCGTAAAATATCATTAATACTAGTTGTTGGGTTTTTTTTTAACTTTTCACATATGTACGTTAAGAAAATATGTTCTGTTCTGAAACAGAATGAAAACAACTTCAAAATATTGGCTGCATTCCTCAGAACAGTTCTTCTGTTCCTTGATAACGTGTGACTTATTTTGAAAGTGACTTACAAACAGTGATCAAAACAATATTGCACCCCTCAAGAGCCCAAACAGATTTTCACCTTTGGTGCATCTTCACACAGTAACTGTATTAACATCCATACTGTATTAACAGCAACTTCAAATATTCATCCGATTACTAAAATCTCTGGAATCCTGCTAGAGTGAGCTGTGAAAACACTGCCATTGTATTTTTGTTTTCTGCAAATTTAAGCTTCTTAGGAAAAACTGTACCTAGGTGGAAGGACTGGGAAACACCATAGTCTAATAAAATTTATTCAGTCTCTAACATAAAGTGATCTATAATCAGGAACTGCCACTACTTTACACATCTTGTTCCCTTTCAAATGATGCTTGATCACTTTGGCTCCAGACCAACAAACACAGCTCTTCTTTTGGCAAAGGCTTCTCCCAGCCAAAATCATCACACACATGTTTTTATGGCTTCCACCTCTGCTAGTAAAGAGATGAATGAGTACTGGTGTGACAGGGCAAAACACAACTTCTGAGAAGGCTCAGGGAAACCTGGAGGTTTAGTGTCCTAGACCTTCTTCCCAAGAGAAGACAGATCTTACCATCCTTCAAATGAAGAGTTCAGACATGAAGGCACTTATGAAGAAGTCAGCCCTTTCTCAAGGGAAAGGTGATGTAAGTTTCTTTTTATATTAATGTATATTATGTTGTGGTCCTTAAACAGGACCCTCAAACAGCATCTGAAAAAACCATGCAGCTACACAGAATAATCATTAGGAAAAACAACTAATATTGAAGTGAAAACATGATGCCCTGTGTTTTTAATTACCACCAAATTTGACAAAGATGCCCCTGAGATATGTTGTGCAAAAAAAAAAATAAAATCACAAAGTATAGGAGTAAAGCTCAATCATTTGAACGCTGAGAATATGGGCACTACACCAAATACCCACTACCTGCCATCCTGCTCATTTTTTAATCCCACTTTCCATTCTCAGTAACCCACCCCATAAAAAGTAACATGGGTAATTGGAATGAGTTGCTCTGCTCTCATCTCTATTACTTTCATCCAAAGTTCAGCCAATATACAATTGTATCTTTCAAACCAGTAGAAAACAGTTGAAATTGCTTCCCTGTCACTTGTTAACTAGATTCTAACAAAATTCATCTGGAGTCCTATTCCAATTCCAATCTAAACAATCTCAAGCATCCCAGGGTGAACTGATGAGACACAATAGGATCTCTGGCAGCTACAGAAATTAAACATAATTAGAATACAGATGTAGGAACCAAAGACACCCTCCCATACAAATCAAAAAATCCTTGTAGAATATCGCCAGTTTAGCACAAACATATTGCCTTAATTAGGTAGAAAATCTATTTAGATGAATACAATGTAAAGAACAATAATCAATTTAAGGATTATACTCTGTTACTTGGAAGGAAAGGCAACACAAATAAATGAAAATTAATTGGAGCTTATTCAGTAGTCTCAGATGATCAGCTTGAACAACTGTAATCATTAAAGACCCTGCAGTGATCCACTACTGAAAATGTTGTTACATCAGAATTACAACATGACAAGCATGAAGAGAAAATCCTATTAATATCAATAGTATTAAAAGAAATAGATTCATTGGCACCTTTTTGCACTTGCCTAGCACCATGAAAAGCCTTGGGACCAAACACACATGAATGAAAAGTTCCTGTGTTTCCTCTTGTTTTGAGTGAGCCTAAAATATGAACACATCAAAATATGTGCTTACTGCAGGGTGCCTGCAGTAGATGAAATATGGCTATCTAGTGATGGATATGCATCGAAGTTTGGTATCATGGGGCCAAAACACATTATCCCGTATCTACTAATTCACATGAGCTAGACGGACCCTTTCACAGAATCACTGAAGAGCAGGGGTTGTAAGTGATCTCCAGAGATCATGTAAGTGTAGAGGACCCTAAGAACTGGGAAGTGTCTTGTCCTCTTGATCACAGAACAGACTTTCAGACCAATGATAAAGCAACTCCAGAAAAGCAGTATACAGATACTGGCTTATATCTTCCCTGAAGAGTCTTCTGCAAGACCACTAAGTTCCACTAATAAAATAAAAAACTGTGTTCTCTGTTCTTGTAAATAGATTCATGAAGAGCTATTCAAATGAGCTGTTTTAACAGCACAATGAAACATAAGAGATGTAGGAATAAAAGGTACAATAGAATACAGATTTCTGACACCAAATATGTCAGTTCAAAAACTGTTCAAATGGCAAGTTCCTATTTATTAGCTCCAGTAAAAACTGTAGACAATACATACATTGGTAGAAGCCACCAAGAAATTTTCCAGGAAATTATCCTCTACCCTTACTTGCAACAGGTATTCTCATTGCAGACCAAAACCTTTTATAGTACTGCACTAAACATGCCAAACACTAGATTGTAGAGTGCCCAACTTTCTTTAGCCACATAGCAGCCTTTCACTCATGCTGTAAGCATGGTGCTGTGGAAACAGGTATTTGTAATTACACTACTCCTAACAACAGTCCTGTTTCCACAAATCCCCACTTACAATTATGCCAGAAGCAAGGAATCTCTGCACATATACAGCAATCATATTCCGTAGCAAACAATCATATTCCACAGCATATACACATCCTTAACTGACAGAAGTAGATCAACAGCATAGCTGGTCACTAGTCATAAGACTATGCCATGCAGAAAGCTCAAATCACAATATACTCCATTGTTTTAACTTTCATTATGTTAGTACGCCACAAAAACACCACCTTTAAGGGCAAGCACTGGCCTTCCAGCTACGAAGGAAGTTTCTTTTCAATCAGCAATGTTTTGTGTGATCTAAAATAAGCCTTACCCTGGTTCCTTAAGGAAGGATACAAACTTCTTCTGAAAGCATGAGGAAATTAAATTCCTATTATGTTTCTATATTCTTGGTGAACACATCATTCAGTAACTTCCTGCATGCAACACATTTGCAATGTCTTCCTTTGCAACATGGCTATTCACACTTCACTGGCCCGATACCTTCACTAGGACAAGCTCAGGCATTGTGTGTTGTATACAGCAGCATAATCAGTATCCTCCTTCAGGCCCTGGCTCTGAACACTCTCCAGATCCTGCATTGAAGCCTTTTTGAACTCTTGGGCAAGTTGCAGAGTTTAGAGATGCTCAGTCCTCCACCCATTTATTCTGGTCTGTTTCGCAGTCAAAACTGTGTCCCACACAAGCCCATCAGAGTCCAAGGCATTACCACAGAGCACATTCAAGATGCATTCTTGACAGAGGCTTAATTACTTTTAGTAACTTTTTCCCCTAGTACTATCAAAGAAGCTTAGTGATGCAATATGAAGCTACCAATACATAACAGCACCATTTTTTCTTAATTGGAATTAAATAATTTCTGAAGAGCAGAACTTGCAGGATGACATGGCTTTGGCATTCTAAGCAGACCCTCTTTGTTATCTGGATATTTTTCTTGATTTTGAAGTGCGTACCAACTTCCAACAGGCACTGTGATATGGTGAAAGGCAAGGACACCTTTCAGTCCATACTCTGTGCATAGTGACAGGCAGTTAGTAACTCCACACATTCATCTTTCTATCAGAAGGCAAATAAGAAATTAAATCACAGCTTCCCCATTGTTGTATTTCAAGCACAGGACGGGATTTGGTCTTTTACACAAGGCAGAGTTCTCTTTTACAAACATATGTAATAATCCACTGCAACTTTGTTGTGTACACTACTACAAGACACATTTTAGAAAGAAAGGTTTTCACGATTTTCTGATGGCTAAGACATGGTTTCATTTGCAGTTAGTATGATGATGGAGCACACACTGTGCTATGCTATGTGTATCTTCCAAAACATGCATTACCCATTAGTATTTGTTCTATGCCAATCACACAGAATCACAGAATGTTAGGGATTGCAAAGGAACTCAAAAGATCACCCAGTCCAATCTCCCTGCTAAAGCAGGATCACCCTAGGCCAAGTCTCACAGGAACATGTCCAGGTGGGTTTTAAACATCTTCAGAGGAGACTCCACAATCTCCCTGGGCAGCCCATCCAAATATAAAAGTCACACCCGGCAAGTATAATGCTGCACATTCACCAACAGAACAGCAATACTTCAGCAGAGTAATATTTTCAAGGCATGAAACTAAGAAAAAGTCTTTCTGAAATCTTATCTGGGATGCAAAAACCCACAAAGATGAGTGTTCTGCCAGCAATCAGCCTAAGGGAGCTATCAGTATTACAAGTTTGAAACTAACAGTTTCTAACCTTTGCTTTGTGGCTATACTCACAGGTCTCGGTGAAGCAGTAGCAGTGAGAGCCATACAGACACCATGTACCTTTTGGATGGGTGCACATGCAGTATTGTCAGTTTGCAGGCTTTGGCTGTTTGGGTGGTGTTTCCTGTATATCCAGGAAACAAAACATTATTTTTCTTGTTGTCCGATTCCCCCTACTTCTCATAACATACTTGCTGCTATCAAAGAATCAAATCCTGACTTTGGGTCCCAGGCAGCAGATCACTTCTGATGGAAGCACCTGCAAAACCCACAGCCTCCTCTGTTTTAGTGGAAAAGCCCCTCATAGCAACATGTAAAATTTCCTTTCTGAACTCCAGGAAATTTAAGGAGAAGAGGCCTGGGAAAGATGCTGAAACAGTGTTTTACCACGCTTCCCTCTCCACTGCTCCCATACCAGGCAAGCCCCGCTGCACAAGAAGGAAGATACAGAAATGTTTACTCAAGGCAACGGTGTCTGGAATACCAATGCAGTGCAGCAAAGAGCTTAAGAGCAAACAGGAAGGAAGGAAAAAAACCTCTGCCCCGAAAGAAACAAATAACCCTAGATGAGCTTTCCCAGCAGGTACCACATTGTAATTCAGAGCACACCGGCATTAGAGATCAGTATTTGTGATACAGGAGGCTCCACTAAGAAAACAAGCTCTAGGTTCCTCTCAATTATAAATGCAGGACTACTGATTATTGAAATTGTTGCCTTTTATTATTTTTCATTAGCATGAAATTATGTCAGCCCAGCAGATTTGAAGAAATCTGGTGGAGGCAGAAGCCTGCTGTAAACACTGATGTGAAAAGATGCGTTTTGCATACGATGAAAGCCAAGAATGAGCTGTCGTCTTTGCTTAGTTTAATTCATATGTTGTCTTTTATAACAGCAAAAGCCTTTATCAAGAAGGAACAACGTGAAGCTCTATGGCCTAGACTCTCATTTTATGTCCAAACAACTTTTACTTTCCTCTGAAAGTAGATGCTCCAAATGACTGTTAAAATGCACATGGGCTATTAGAGGCTCCTAGAGTTGCTCAAGGAAATTAAAAAAGAGGAGACACAGGAATCGATTAGGCAAAATTTTCTCTTTGTGAAGAAATCTCTAAGGTAATGAATGCCATAGAAAAAGCAGCAAGATTATTATCATACTTAACTCTTTGACCCAATGCATGAGCAGGACTGCTTCCAGTAAACAATTGGCTTGTGATCATTTTAAAGAAGTTACTCAAATAATAAAAAGTCACTTGAATTATTTTTCTCCTTCTTTGTTTGGGAATAAGTATGTCCTAGTCAGCCAGAAGTCCCCACTGGCAGAGAATATTGCAGAAAGGTAGGAGCAGCTCTCTATTTATCCTGTCATTAGTTGTCCATGCAGAGAAGGAATAAAAACTACATTACACAACAGCTATAAATGCAATTTCCTCTCTTCTGTGCAGTCAAGAAAACTATTCCTGTGTATATTACTTCAGTTGCTGGTTTTACAGATTAAGGTGAAATTCTAGCAGTCCCCATACAGACCCAGCATGTTAGAGCATGACCCTGCTCAGATAATACACAATAGTCTTTTCTGGTAAGTCAACAACTGAGTTTACAACATATCTAGATCATGAGTCGCAATCCACAGCCTTGAACGCTCCAATAGCCAGCATGAAGACTGGCTGTCTTACAGTGCCTGAGCAGCAGATACAGCCCAGATACAGTTTCTCACCTGGATGAGCCACACTACTTCATATGGCCCAGCAATATCAATCAGCCCACTCTGCATAGGTAGAAAGCAAGGAAGTGAATTAAGTACATGTTTTAACTATACTGGATTGCTTGCAACGCTAATAACAAATATTCCAGTTATTCTAAAAGACATCTGATGAACTAGCTGGCATAGAAATTTCAGATGTCTAAATGCATCTACCACATGGAAATGCCTCCAATTATGTCCCAAAACAACAAGACTTCTAAACAAGGAATAACTAAAAAAACTGGATGACACTGCATGAGAAATCTTCCACAGAGTGGGCTTTCTCCTCCCTTCTGCCACTGCATTCATTGCATGAAAATATTTTTACCACAAACCACACAACAGTTTCTCTACAGTTTCATTTGTGCAAGGTGCATGGAGAAGAGTGCACACAGTGGGGACTGGTCAAAATGGTGGAGTTCAAATCAGTCAATCAAACAGCAGCAGATGTATTTATGCTGTGTTTCATCTCCTCATGACCTCTCCATTTAGTATCTTTATGAAGTTTTATAGGATTCAGATCACTGAAGACAATGGCATCTAAGATAGAGGTTGGGTTCCCAAAAGCATGGTATCTACCACAAGTGCAGAGATCTCATGAGCTTACAATGTCAGGAACAAGGCTGTATTAACAAGGCAGTAGCTGAAACAAAGCAGCCATAACAGAAGCAGAAACTATGTTTATAGCCACTGCTCTTTTAGGCATTTGGGGAGGCAGAGCAGAAGAGAATGCTGAAATGGAGAATATCCAGCACAGGACAACTCATGCATAAAGTCTGATACAAACTGATTCGGAACAAGGAAGCAGGGTACCCCTAGTCTTTATGAAGCAGCATTTAATTATCCATAGAATGTTGTAATTGCTATTATTACACAGCAGTAGTTTTTAACTACAGATCATATTAACACACATACAATCTCATCATGATCATTAAGATTTACTGTAGTGATCGTGTTCATCATTGCATTTATATTCAAAGTAAATGTCATTAGAAAGACATGGGAACTTCACCATTAATGTGTGGGTAGTATAATCTTCATTTCCTCCTGTAGATACTGAACTGGGACCAATCATGCAAGTCTTTTCAGTATGTAAAACAACTGTCACTTGAAAACAATGCTAAAACAAATTCCCAGACTTAGAAAATGCCATGCCACACTTTTTTCAAAGCCTAAATTTGCACTGGAATTCTGAAAACAAGGTGTAATGTCCCTTTGTTCAGAGTTCAGTTCTGGGTCAGCAAATAAACTAACAATAGACTATTCAACCTACTTCTCACACCGATGATGATACAGTCTCAAATGTCTGGCAGATTGTTTTATTTATTTATTTATTAGGAAAAGCTGACTGAAGATCAGTTCAGTAGTCAAAGGCTATAAAGACGTTAGTTCTTGATAATACAAAAACGATCAAGGAGATTGAATGGCAAAGCTATAAAAGCAAGGGTAATGCATTACTCAGAAAAGGAAGTTACAGGGGAAAAAATATCTTCAGTAATATGCAAGTGCACACTGACATCAGCACACATGGATGTGAATGTAAGACTGTCAGCTTCTAGAAGAGTTAAATGATGTGCCCAAACCACAAGACCCTCTACATTTTACAAAATCCGGCAAAGACAGAAGGAAATCAAAGGGCAAACAGCTTTCTGAAAAGCAATTCATACAAATGTGTATGTATACATTCATCAGAACATGCATAGTATAAACAATGAGAAAAGACAAGGAGTTCCACAAAGGTTAAGTCTATTCCCTATTAAATGCAGACAGCCTACAGAAATGAACTTTGGACTAAGTGTATTTAACACTTGCTTGTCCTCAGTCTCCTTCAGACTATAATTTCTGACCCAATCATGAACCCTGCTGCTAGGCATCCTTCCTGTCAGATGCCATCTATGGCTGATACAATGCACTTTGTGTTTGTCTTTTAATATTGTTCCATCTCTTGGCTTCTGCTTTGCTGTTCAATAGTTCACCTTTTGTGTGATTGCTGTCCTTGCTCAGGTTCCAACCTTTGCAGATCTACAGACCTGTCAGACAAGGAACAAAAGACTCTTTTCTAAACAGATAAGGGAACATAAAAATAGACATGGGTCAAGTTCCACTTGCAGTTAGGACAGGGCTGGATCTGTGAAGTGCTGTCAAAATGAGTCAAGCTTCCTCATCTGCTGACTTGCTAGTGAAAACAGATGAAATCCCCAGCAACTTTTAAGCCTTAAAGTTGTCACACAGCTTCAGGTCAGAAACAGAACACCAAAGCAAATGACAAATTCCCTACCCTATCCATCCATCACTGTATCTAGGCACGTGAGGCTGCTTTTTGCATTGGTGGACCAGCAGAGCTGCCTCAACATGAACTCAGCGCTGGCACACCTCAGGCACTCATCATGACTGCACACAGGTTTGCTAGGAAAAAACACCCAGAAGCATACTGGGATCAAAAAAATCTCCCAGTATTTTTCAGTTGTCAGCAATGAAAGCTATCAAACAAAACTTTGAGGTTTCTACATAAGTAACGTTGGGCTCTAAATCTTACTTTTTTCTCAGTGATTCAACAAACTGGCAACAATATTTTGCTCCCCCCTTCTCTTCCCAAAGCTCTAGATAAAATAACATTCTCACAATGAGTTAAAGTAGTCTAGAGCTAAACGCTTGCAGTCAAGCACTTGAGTCCCTGCAATTCTGACTATAATTCTGGTAACGACCTTTCAACGAGGAGATTAGACTCAAAGACCACAGAGTGTTTTCACAGCTTTCTGCTATCCTTTAATTTGCTATCTCAAACACCACAGTCCCAATCTCTCTTAAATTATCACTCCGTCTAACAGGCTCGTATTGACACTGCAGATCTTCCTCCTCCTTTTCAAGTACCATTCCAGTACTTATGAAGATGCACAAAATGGAAATATTTATAAAACTGCCAATTGGAATCCACTACATATGCAGAAAGCCAAAGTAAAAACAGCAGATGCCATTGTTATGCACATTTAATATATATTTACATTTTACATGTCATTTACATATTTCATATTTCCTGATTATTTTTGTCAAGTATCAGCAGACTTAAGTATCAAAGAACCTTTTAAACAAAGCTTGGGAAAAGTCTGTTTGTCTTCACTGCAGCCTCAAAATTTGCAGCCTCCTATGAAGGATCCAGTTTACACTAAATAAGCAAAGGCGTGGGTGGAAGGAAAAAAACCTTTTGCTGATCCAGTTAAAGGAAGTTGGATATTCAAACAAGCAGCTAAAATTAAAATAAAAAAAATATTCTCTGCTTTGCAATGGCTACAAAAAAACCTGTTCATGTGGTGCTTTCCCAGTATTTGAAGACAATATCCAAGAATTACAAGATTTGTGATTGAAAGCCCTAATGAAGTTTTAGATGCTAAGGCGAGGACAGACAATTCACCCTGCTTATCTTGAAAAGGTTAGGGAACAAAGGAAAACTCATCACATTTGCTTCATCCCACATTCATACAACTCATGGTGATTCACAGCTGCTGGTGAAGCCTGAGCTCCCAAGGATGCCCAGGGCATTTCGGTGTTTTTTTTAATTTTGAAGTGAAGGCAGCTGTCATTATCATGCAGCTGACACTCACCCCTCTAAAATCAGCATGCAAATCAAATAGCAAATACATGCATTAGGGCTAGGTGAGAACTAGCTATGGGACTAGGTCTGTGCAGTCTGCACAGACCCACAGCAGTTTTGGGAGGTTACCAGTTGACACTGGTTTTGCAGTAGCTTGCTTCCAGCCAGAAGGCATTTCCTTGAAGCACCAGTGAACTGTACTGAACCCAGACACAAGTCAACCCTGAATGAGGCCTGAGGCACAGGAATATGGTAGCACAGCACTGCATAAGTAGAACAGTCATGAAGTAGTACATATCTAACTAAGCAAGGCTGGCCTACTAGATTTAAAGAATTTGGAAATCAGTGAAAAGAAACAGCTGGGAAAGTTGTCCAGATATGTAAAACAAACAAATGCATTCTCCACAGGAAAACGGCAGCTCATCTAAAGCAAAATGAGAGGCAGCAAATTCAGTTTGTAGATTCGGAAAATTCAAAGGGAGAAAAGAAGGACGATTTATCTCTCAGTTCTTGCTGTGGTCTCTGGCAAGCTTTCACTAAAATGCAGTACTTAATGCTGATGCAGCATCTTTCACCCCAAGAAGTCCACAGCATACACCTCCACTGAAATACTTGCCATTTCAATATTTACATGAGGAAAAAATAATTTCCATGCAAAAATAAAGCAAAATGTCTTCTTGAAATGGTCTGGAAAGCCATGGGCCAAAGACTTAAAAATTAAGACATCCTATATAATTAATAAAACAGGCTTTCACAACCAATGTTTTCTTTCTAGAAAATCTAAACAAAAGTCTTCTTTGAGCTTAGAGCTCATTTTGTATAAAGGAAGCCTCACAATCAAGCCCGTATAAAGAGAAATAACAACATGCACAAACATTGAATATAAATAAGTTGAAGTCTTTCTGACAGAGTTCTGGCATCTGACAGTTTATGTTTCAATGATTTTATAGGTCAAATAATAGACATCGTGATGCTAGATATTTGAGTACCATTAAGCAATATTTTAGAAAATCCAAAAGAGCTTAGAAGCTACCCATATGGTCCACAGCTGATTTTATCCACCAGCACAGCAAATGCATGCTGCTATAATACGATACAACTGCTGTACTCAGATGACACCATTAATTTAGAAACTACTGAGGAGAAGCTAGCAGTCCCTGCTATCCTGATTATCTGCAGCAAGGAATGATTTGTCAATTGAAGCACACTGGTTACTCAGTGACACATAAATCAGGACCAAGCAGCTTTTCAATAACCCATGGCCATCACTGAATTACGGTCCATTCTGTTGCTCAACCCAGTGTGAGGAAAAGGAAAACCACACCCACACATGTAAACTGACAGAAGGCAGAAAGGTAAGAGGAGAGGAAAGTATGGAGATCACATGTTTTTCTGAATGCTGAGGCCTCAAGAAATCAGTTTGAATTTTTAGTGACTACAACTAATGAGATAAATGGTGGCTGTTACAGTGCAGTGGAGACTGTTTAATTATTGGGATGCTAACACTGCTTGGTTCCAAACAGCACAGGAGGTCAGAGAGCTGCAATGGTCACAGCACATGCAGAAGAGTTATGTAGACAACAGATACGATACGGACATCTGCTGTCTGCCTTAGCACCTATGAAGAGGGTCTCTGTGTGTACTATATAGTATCCATGTGTTACTGCAACAGAGCATTCCTGCAGCTAATGCAGTCTGAATGGTCTCCGCTTACCTAAGCTGCCAATCGGCATTCTCAACTGCTGTTTCCTTCTCAGTCAGTCCTATCTTAGCTCAAGCAACCTACATGCCACAGTTCCTCTAGCCTTTTGTGGTTTAACTAAACAGCAAACACTGGTGGCTATGGCCACATCCTCAGCCAGGGCAGGAGCCCACCCACTTGCCTCCCAGACAATAAACACTGAGAATAGAGTCAGGAAATTTTTTTCTTTGTTGATATTTTCTTTAGAAAATGATGGCAATATACAATATTTAAAATGTGCAGTCTTGTTATGCAAAAAAAACTAACCACAAATTGAGAAAAGCTGTAAAATGGTACATACACATGTCTCTGAATTTCAAGGAGCGTAAGGACTCAGGACTAACAAATGACAGGGTTTTGTATTGCAGGCGCCAGGTTTTTAACAAATAAGCTATTACAGGAAAGCTTTTTAACTTCACACAGGGACTTTCTCCATATGAAGAGGTTTCCTAATATGAAAAAGGTATTCATCAAATCAGGAACCCAAGTAGATCTCAGTGCATATTATAATTTTAAACAGGTAATGTATGAGATACGTACATCAAACACCTTCTCTACCTTACTTACATAAATACATACACAAAAGTTTCTGGTCAAGGCTATGTATTTACCTGCCAAACTGGGGAGGAGATCAGATGTACCACAGCACTACAAATTACCTATTAAGTAGGAAAGATGCAGGAAGACCAGGGAGAAAGGAGTGTTTGGGTGCTGTTTCTCCAGCTTAGTATGTCTAACCAACAAAAATTATACCCATGTGCTACTGTTACCATTAACAGTTTCTACAGAACAAGAGCCAAAAGATCAGTGCTTTCTGCAGTTCTTAGAAAAGCCTGGGAGCTGGACACAACCTGATGGCTCAGCACCAGCACCAGCACATTTTCATGAGCTCTGCCCATGTTCTAGCTCTTGAGCAAATCTATAGCTCATACATAAGCTACAAAGACTATGATATTAGCCTCTTTCAAATCAATATGATCAATAAGAAACAGGTTTACTAGTTTTTAAAAAGCCACTGTGATTAGCAAGAAGATGTCTTCAAAGTTCTGAGTAAAAATCCAGTCTTACTATATATGAAATAGAGATAATCAGCAAAATGAAGACTTTGTTTTTTCTAAAGATCTCAGATTTTCTTATTTGCCTTTTACCCTTACTAGGAGGCCAGAAAATACAGTATGAAGGCCTACACTCAAAGGATAGTATGTGGAGTAATGACACTTTGGTACCCCTGGTTAAAAGATCTTAACTTTCATACTGAGGCCATGCAGGCTATAAAACACAAACTCATTGCTATTTCCTACAGTTAACCAGTCTGTTAATTTCAACTCACCCCCTCTTTCTTATTTGTTTCAAAATACTCTTTGTAGTTGAAATTTTTTTGCACAAAGAGAACCTGAATCTGTCATCTGAAACAGGCAGAACTGTACCCACCATGATGTGATAGCACAGAAGACAAAAGTGCAACCAGGAGTTCACGATTCTAAGATTGGGTGTATCATTCAGTGACTCCAGTACAAACATGGAACAGATCAAAGCAAATGCATTTCCGGGTTAAAAGAAACTTCTCTTAGTACTAGCAGCAAACCAGAGACCAAAAAGGTTTCCTTCAACACAGTATCCTTTTCAATCCACCTGAAGTATTAAGTTCACTGCTTACTTATCTATTTATTGAGTACAGAAAATTATTTTTTCCATAGATCTACCTTAGAGATTTTGTTCAGTCTTGTTTTTTCTGACAGAACATGACTATCGCTACAGCTGCTGAAAGAGTGCCCTGTGTGCAGTTGCAGCCCCACAGTGGCAGCCACGCGGTACAGTTGGTATCTCCCTTCATAGCCTTGCAAAGTTGTTTCTGTGTAAGCCCTGTACATCTCAGGACAGTCTCTAGACAAACAGGATCTGTGCAGGAGCACAGAGGTGCTTTCAGTGTCCAGCCATGGACTGTGGAAGGCAGAGCATGGCCGCAGCCACAGGAAGAACCCAGCTTTGCCACCCAGCCCTTCTGCACAGATGGCACATTGTTGAGAGGGGAACAAGTCCAAAACACCAGACCAACTCTGAGGAGTCAGTGAAAGACTCAGAATCAGCAGTTTTGCTGCCATCTCCTGTAACGTCTATAAAACCACCTCACCATGAACCATTTCAGGGTAATTCTCAATTAAAAAATCAAGTTCCTTCCTGCTTCCCACAGAAGCCTTCAGCAAGAAGCAGCATTGCAAGAGAGGTCAAGGGTAACAAAAAGGGCTTCTTCAAATACATTGCAGGTAAAACTAAACCTAGAGGCAATGTGGAACCCCTGCTGAAAGAGCTGGGTGCCCTGAAGGTAGAAGATACAGAGAAAGCAGACATACTAAACACCTAGTGATTCTATGATCTCTTGACTACTCCTGTAATAATTCAACAATTCACACATCTTTCAACATTTATCTTAAAAAATAAGTAGCACATGAAAAAAATGACCAAGAACCTGTAGCAAGCCTCCCCTATGCAGTGGCACTACCTATGTCCCCTTAGGGCAGTGGCACTACCTGAGAGCCTCAGAGACCTTGGTCACTTTAGATTACATGGTTGGTCTTGAATGCAGTAGCTTTTCTCAATCATAAATCAAACTTGTTGGGTACATTACCAAACAAATCACTAAAGAGCATTTCAGCAGCAAGAAGCCCACAGACATTCCTACAATTTAAGGCCAAATTACACTTATTTAGGAAGACTCTTGTGCATTTCAGAGCTGCAGGAGCTTTCTGAACTGGAAAGGGTAGGGTGTGCCTTGGATGGGAAAGGACCTGGCTCTAGGGCAGATGAAATCATCTCTTCCACGCCCTCAGCTCACAGCAGCCCATGATGACTAAACAACAAGCAAAGTGATGCCTTTTTAAACAGAAAACAGAATGTTACTTTTTTAACCAATACCAGAGAAAGTCCCACAGGTGGTTGTGCACATGCGAGATTCAAAGTAAAGGTTTTCTGATTTTAACATGACTATCTCTAAAGAGAAATTCTGCTGGTTGATTTAGCTGATACAACTTGAATTTAACAGTCTAGTGGAAGCAGCTCTCAGGAGTCCCTAAAGATTACTAGAGACAAATTATAATGAGCACATCAATGGCATAATTGCAGCACAACCCAAAAAGCAAAAGAACATCAAGTTACATGTTCTTGGTTGCTAGCTAAAAATCTTAAAATAACAGTTACAAAAGGTTTAGGTGGCCAATTACTACATGTTGCTTGTTGCTAGATGCAAGATTAGGCAATGAGAAGTTCCTCAGGCAGTTGCCAAGGCTGCAAGAGCAGCTGCAAGGATGGTACTCCTCCCCTCCACCCAAGAACAGACTGGACACTGCTGAAAGCAGCTGAAGGACCTCTGCACTCAACCACCGATTCATGCAATCAGTGCTTGTATGGTAATTATTTAAATACATGTTCAAACACATTTTATTTAATGACTGCCACGAAACAGGATTATGCAAATACAATTGACACTGCAGGTGATTTTACACTAAACACAGAGCAGGTTTTACATTCCTGCTATTCAGATGCACTGCTGGTGCATACAACAGAGATTAGAATTACTTAACTTCGTATATACATACATATATATAAAATGTAGATAAACATATATATATAGACTCAGTGGCAGTGCACCTCTCCAAGTGTCTCTTGGGTGAGGCAGACAAACACCAGAGAGCACTTACTGACAAAGAGGGGTGTGTGGCACCATTTGCCACCAGTTGCCTCAAATATGGGCAGTTCTCTCAAACCCACCTGGGCATGACAAAAATGCCTGCTGGTGTCTTTCATTTTCTTCTTCTGAACAACTTTGGCTGTAATTTCTAGCAGTGCTTTGCAGAATATGAATGTACACCATCAACGTACATTGTAACAATGAGAGCAGGTACAAAGCATGTATACTTACCCTGTAACACATCTGTGTCTGGTATGTCATGTATTTACAAAAGCTAATGAGCCTTTAATTGCACAGTGGTATTTTGTTGCTCTGTATTAATTCTGATTAGAAATTTTAGATTTAGTTATGAAACACATTCTGTTAAGTGTGCAAAACTGAAAGGTATGATAGCTAAAAATGTTTTCTCTATTGCTGGAAACTAGTGTTATTTCTTCTAGGGCAGAGTGCTTTGACTTATCTCAGTGGTGAAAGGACTAATGTAAAAATCTGATGGTGATGTGTTTTCTATACCTTCAACGTCTCTGCTCATTTTCAGCTCACTCCAGTGGTGTGAGCAGTACTAATGTTACTAACTGCTGCAACTTTTTATGTTTGTCAAGATATTTCCCAAAATACGAAGTTATCATAGAATCATCAGGGATTGGAAGGGACCTCAAATGCTGCAACCACTTCAACTTAGAGCAAAATCACTTATTTTTGGCAGTGAAGGAAGCCAATATTATAATTAATACAGCTCCTCTCAACTTCTGTACAGAGAACTTACTACATTTTCCATGTAGTTTACTAAGTCTGTATTTTCTCTTATGGAGATTTAAAGCAGTGTGAATATATTGTGACAAAAGCAGTAAAATAAAACAAGTTGGTTCAAATCACTGTGATTACAAAGCTGGAAGACATCCTGACTCCACAGTGCCTGCCAGTCACTAGTTCCTAAATGCTACCAGAAAACATGTCCAGAAACCCAACAGCTGCAGCAGTCATACATTTACTGTATCTCTGAATGTCTCTGTTTCAATATCCTTTGTTTTAAACTGTGGAAGCACTAGATTTAGTCCAGCTTATTTACACTAAGTTAGAGAAATCTCCACAGGGCTGTACTTCAACATAAACAGCCAGCTAATTAATGCCTAGTTCAGTCTCCTCCTGTGACCAATGGAAAGAGATAACTGCTTCTTGCAGAGAAACCAGATGGAATTGTCCAAGCTTTTTCATCTTGCATTGATTCAACTACTCTGATTTCAATACTTTAACCAGTCCATATGGTTTAGTATCATCTTACAGTGTAAATCATTGTCCCTTTGTTGCCCACACTGTGCAAGACCTCACAGTTTGTTCTGGTGTATTACTAGGTGCTACCTCAGCAGGTACCTCAACACCATAAAAGCCTGGGAGTTGTCCTTCTACCTTATGAAGTAGTTTCCCTGTATCTTTATAGATCTAAACATAACGTGTTCTGAAACAGATCTGACACACATGCTTGTGCAGAAACGTTCCTTACGAAGCACAAATCCCCACTACAAATATTCCACTACACAGACTTCTGATCCTCAGAATACAACTCAGAGAAACTTAAAATATAAACATATTTTGGAGGAATATTCTACAACTGTTTAACAACGTACCAACTTCTCATCTTTCCCAGAAGCTGCCCAGTCTGAAGATTGTATTAGAGCTGCAGGCAGGATGGAGTCTCTGCAAAATCCCCAAGGCTTCTGTGCAACAGAGGTTGTTATTCTGGTGTTTTCTACCAACGCTGGGCAGTAAAGCCATCTCAGAAGCACGGTTATAAACCACCTTTACAAAGCAATCTGCACTTCATAGTGGCTGCTCTTTATCATTTTCCAATCAACACTAGTAGGCTTCTAATTGATTTTATATTATGTCCCTTAACAGAAGACAGAATACTGTGTTTACTAGGGCAGCACAAAGAGGACAGACCTATTCTTACTGCTGTATTTAATGCTGCTGCTAATCATGGAGATTAGACTGAAACAATTACAACAGCTAATTAAAGAACAATGCGGTTTTTGGCATCTTTTCCCAGACTGCACTACTGGGAATTCCTAACTCAGGCAAAGCAGGGATAATTAAAAACCGAGCTCTGGTTTCCTCTGCACTGGCAGCTGGATCACGCTGATTAAACTGCAAATAAAACACATGAAACTAACACTTTGTAGTGTATCCAATTTCATTTAAAAGGGCCTTTAAAACTGAATCATAAACAGAGAAACAGTGCACAGCAAATTATTTAGCTGAAGTTAGAAATAAAGCCTTCACTGCAGTTGCTTCACGGCTTACTGTCTTCTGTGTATAGTGTGGGACACCAGTTAATGCAGAGTCTGATGAGCCACTCAAATCATTAACGTTCCTTCCAAAGGCGTCATTGTTTAAGACATCACACAAACACTAGAAACAACTGAGCTCACATTTAAACAAGTACATTAAAACTTCAAACTACCTTGTAGAAAACATAGACATGCACCAAATGAAACATCGGGTCATTACTAGAGAAGAGGATGGGACTCAAACCCCTTTTGGGAAGATTCTGGAGGGCTGAAAAGCTGGCACAAATAGCCACTATGTTACTACTGCTAGAAGTTCAAGACAAACTTCCAGCTGCCAAACTAATGCAAAAACATAGGTAGAATTAAGCTTTGTCCAGGTTCACCTGGCACTCTGTCCATTATAAGACACCTGTTACAGAAGAACAACCAGGACATCCATCCCTTTCTCAGTCACATGGCAACATTACCTACAATGAAAATGCAGACAAGGCTTAGGCAGCTTTATACCTATAAACTTCCAAGACACAGAAGAACAATAAGAAAACAAATCCAAATGAGAGGGCATAAAGAATGATGCAGAAATACCAAATTACAGAATCTCAGAACATTCATGGTTGGACTTTAGATCACAGAGTCCAAATTGCTTGCCATACCCTTGTTTTGGTGTTTAGAAATCTACCTGAAGGTTGTTACTGTGCTCTGTAGACAAGTATCTAACACTCTGTGTTGTAGTTTGAATTTGGTGGGTTTCTTGCCCAAGGGACTGGAGCGTGAGTTGGTTGAGGCCAGCTCTTTGTTTGGCTTGGAATTCCTGAATTTTTTTTCAGATCTGCAAAAACCAGTAAAACTACTTGGAGCTTCCTAATTCCAGTTTCCTGTTTCTTCACTTCTGCATGTTGTTCAAAGACCAAACATATGTCACTGGGCTGTGCGAGGCAGCCATCTTGCCCTTAGAACACAATGAACAGTGAGTTTTGGGGCCTCAGAGATCAGTGAACATCTAGGTGATCCTGCTGTGGCAGGGGGATTGGACTAGATGATCTTTCAAGGTCCCTTCCAATCCCCAATGATTCTATGATCACAACATTTTATAAGGTCATATATAATACCAGCTATGGTACTACAGTAATGCGCTAGCCAGCTCCAACAAAGAATATAACTCCTTGTAAAGTACATGGTTAATATGCAGTTTAATTCTTATTATCCTTTGGCTTTGAGTCAAAGTTCCTGCTGAGCATTATAATGTTCAGACAATGCATATTCCCCAAGACTCTTTAATTAAACCTGTAATGTAAGACTTTGCCTCTGGCTATGGGTCAACAAGACCTGGCACTTGCATTTACAGAGATACCAATTACCACTTCTGTTCCACCGCCCAGCTCCTGAGCCAGAGCTCTGACCCTCAGTGAAATATGTGCTTTTGATAGCGCATGGTTGAAGTTTATAGCCAAAATTTGACAAATAGGAGACGGAGAAATAAAATTCCTCCTCTAACCCTTCCATTCAGTACACATGCTACTTCTCTCTGTCAACAGCATGTATGTCCAACTATGCTCCAAAAACTGGTAAAGACCTCTCTGAAATCTGTATTACCTGGTGATGGCTATTATTCATGGAGCCTCCCGCTCCGCAGCAGGTCAGCAGGGAAAACACCTGAACCTTTAGGACTTCTCTCATATATATGTGCACAACAGCACTGGAAGCTCACCTTTTATGAAAATAACAAATTAAATGGTGCTATATTGAAGTAAAGTAAAAAAACCCCACTTAAAATCTTTAAGATTTGTAACTGCTAAGTAAGGCTTTTACTACTCAGTTCTGCTGATTCCTCATTCAAAGGGCAAAGATTGCTGGATGCCCTTAAGGACTCTGACAAACACTCTTCAGCATTTTTAGGAATTTCACTATATACCTTTGAACTCTTGCAGTCATAACTGCCCTAATGGATCCTTCTTCACTACTGAATATTGAAGCAGGCATTTTAAAGGCAGTTGTTGGCCTTTGTTGACTTAAAATGCGCAGCTTTTAAATTCACTCCCTTTCATATTTGCTAATGAAGAATTTTAAAGCCTGTTAAGACAGCAAAAGCAAATTCACTGAAATTAAAGGTAAATGTTTTTGCATCAAGGGCCAGAGTCAGGAAAGCAAAACACTTCAATAACATCTTCAATTCAAAGCATGTGAGCATTCACATTGATCCAACTGCCTAACCTGCAAGTCGTCTTGCATTATACTAAGTAAGGGCCATTACTTAGCTCTGCTAATTATTTCCCTTGTGGAAACAGAGTTATTCAAGATTTCAAAATACCTAGTGAAAGCAATAGCTTCCTAACTAGAAAGACAAAATAGAAGTCTAATTTCAGCCCAAGTCTTGACTCCAGATATAAAAACACTGCGTTTTCCAAGTAGATAGCACTGACATAATTTAGCCCCAACTGTACTGTTTCAGACACCAAAATGCTCAGTTATTCCATAGTATTGCAAAGACAGGCAATAATAGAAACAAGGATATCAAGAAAGCCTTCTACTCTGGACAGCATATTTGCCTATAAGTTACAAAATAAGCTACCACAGAGGGAAGACAGAACACAAAAGAAATCTCAGCTTGAAAAGCATTCAGATAACGGAAATGTCAAAGTAGCAGTTAAAGCCTAATTAAGAACATGAAACCTAGAAGAAAAATCCCGTGTTCTCAAAGCACAACAGTTATATCAGTAGGTGACAAGGAAGGGCAGGTCTGACAAGGGACACTTACTTGCTGTGCCAGAGAGCAAATCTCAAGTCATGTAGCAAGCCCTGTTGATCCTCTACAGGTTCAATTTCGTAAGATGGCCTTCCAGAGATGCTAATGCATGACTTGTAAGATCTCGGAGAGTATGGCTGAGTAACAATTCCTATTAAAAATTAATTTAAAAATTGCGAGCCAGAACACCCCAGGTCTTTGACCCCTCTTCCACCAGGGAGCCTCAGCCTCACACTCCCTCGCATTTTCTAAATGATGCCAATATTTGGTGTTGGACTTTGTTGCTGTACCCAGCAACACAGCTAGGAATAAGGAGCGGACAGTCTCAGCTAGCTTTTTCAGGAGTGTCAAGAGTTTTATACCCCAAGATGAAATTAAAGAATTAATTTAGTTAATGTGCTAATGAGCCAAAACAAAGCCAAAACAAGAACATTTAGAAAAAACAAAATTAACTCAATTTGGGAAAAATAAAGACTAAAACTCATTTAATTCACCACACATACAGAATTCACTGAACTACGTCATTTCCTTATGAATGGCAAAGTTATACAAGTGCTCAATGCCCGTGCACAATGACCAAATCATGGGCAGTAATAGCACTTATATACCACCAGCACTTTCTGGCCCAGGCTACCAAAACACCATACAACCAGGACTACAAAGCTATTTGGAGAAAAAATAATGAATGAAAAAAAAATATGCCAGACATCAGTTTGAACTCTGAAATAAAAGAACAATGACCTCCACATGTATGGGTATATTTACGCCACATTTCTGTGTTTTTGCAGGCAAAAGAAAAAGGACAGAATAGCAAGTCCTGAGAAAGGGTACCAGGAGCCTGATCTAGCAATTAGAGAAAAAGAAGCATTGATTTTTTTATTTTCATGGTCTTTTGCTTTTTTGCCTTTTTTTTACCTAATAATCAAGACTAACTTTTTGACCTTTGTTAGACACTTGGCCAAGCTACCAAGCGTCATCTCAGAAGTGCCGGTAAGAGTTCCAAGCTGAGCTGCCAGAAAGGTGCTTTGGAGCACTTCAACAGTGCATGTTTATTGCCTGCTAAAAAACCAAACTCAGTGGAAGGCCACAACCAAACTAGCATCTAGATAATTAGCATATAATGATCATAATGTCATTTTAAAGGCACTAAGTGCTTGCTCTTCTAACATGATGATTTTATTAACAGCATTTATTAAAAATATTTTGTTTGCTGTATGTAAACTCAGATAGAAGACAACAGTCACTAGCTATTACAAACATTAGGAAATGTTTTACTACATAGGCTGAAATACAATGAAATGCCAAAAGTCACTCAAATAAAGACATATGAATGAAAATATTTTCTGGTTGCTGTGAAGTCACAGGATAATATGTATAATAAATTATATTACACATAAAGAGACAGAAGAAAACTATCTCACGGCTATAATTGTTTTAAAGCTGACTCACCAAGTGGAGCCAAAAGCTTATCAAACCTACTTGTAGCACAACCCTTCTTGGAGGTTCCTCTTCAAGCTTGGCTTCGCTCTAACACATACAAATTATTAACCCATTACAAATGTCAGCACCTGGCATTCACTACCTAACAGAAGCCAGCATCACAAGCTCCCCAGCTGCTAGTTTCATCTTGATTTGAATCTTAAAACTGCAGATTTTTTCCTCCAATTCAGCAGCAGATAAATTAGAAAAACAGCCCTGCAACAAGGAGCAGGGAACTGATCCTTCCTGGGAGGAACAGCCCTGCTTACCCTCTCCAAAGTCTCACTTCCCAGTGCGGGTACAGTGTAGGGGACCAGAGCCAGGACACCCTGGGTCACTGATGCACAGGAGCTGCTCCCTCACAGTCTAAGCAGAAGGACCCTATGGAACTCCCACCTCTCAAGCAATCAGTTCTCAGAGGGGAAAAAACATCCCACACCTCTCACAGCCTTTGCAAGATGCTATGTTTGGTTTGGTTTTGCTGTGAGAATGGACTTAAGCAACAATTTGGGGTGACAGGCTGCAAATACCAACAGCCAGATAGGGCACATTACAGCTCTGCCTGAAGGCTGTAGTGGCGGTAGAAATCTCACATCCTTGGTATTTTCACTGCATGACAGATTTTGCTAATCCTGTTGTGAGGCTGTCAGTTCTGTACACAGAGTGCATGGACAATATTACAGGGTCTGGCTTCAGCTTTGAAAGGCAAGCCCCAAATCTAGGTGCTCTGCCAATTGCAGGATACAGCTCCCAAATGTTTCAACTTTTCATACAACCTTATCTGACACACATCTTGCTGTGGCTGAATACAGTCATAATAGAAGAGTGTGGGGCTGCCTATAGGACTGGATGCCACATAAAAAGTGCTGAAAGGAGGGAGAGCAACTGGTACTTCTGAGTTCTGTCATTTCCACACCCAGAACACTTCAGTTTGCCTAGGCCAGTGTGAGAATTCCAGTCACAGAAACAACATTGAAACAAAGGTCAAGACCAGCAAGTCACCATTTTTTTCCCCAAAGACCAAATACAGTGAACATTTCAGGTATATGAAGATTAGCTAACTCCTTAGTTTTCCACAGAAAACTATGTTCAGACCAATTCCATCACTTCATTGGATGTTAAGCTAGCACCCTTGAGAGTGACAAACTGAGTATTGTCCAGAGTGACATGACAAACACTGTTGTAAGTTAAGACAATAAAACATCTGCATGTTTTTCTCTTCAATCTCACTTTGTCATCAGCACCATAATCTGCTGAGCTGCAGTCATTCTCCCAGTCAGAACACAAAACACAGGAGCATGTAATACAGCTATTACCTCCATATCTCCATTGGATCTACCAGTCACTAACATGCCTTTACTGCCAGCATGCATCCCAATTCATTCTTTTTCTAGCAATAACAGTGGGCTATGACAATGTGGCAAAACTACAGGGACTGCCAAAGCCTTATCAACAACTCTGTAAAACAAGTCAACCAGAGGAGGACAAAGGTTAATGTGAGAAAGTGCACATGGGATCTGTGCAGCAGCCCAGGCATAGAAGCAGAAGAAACTTCCACATAATTTATCCTACTTCTGTAAATTGAGAACAACAGTTTTAAGTAGGTTGTCCTCATACTGTGATCTCCAGTACCTGAAGTACTAGGCAATTACAAATACAGAAGTTCTCAGCATGGTAGTGGGTGAAAGAGGATGTAGCCACTTCACATCTGCCCTGACTATGACATTATTGCAGCTAGATCTTGTAAAATGTTGCATGCAAAACACAGCTGATCCTGTCTGTATTTACCCAACTATTACTTTGTGTATTTTTAGTTCTCATGCTATGCTTCACCACCCAAAAAAGGAATTATCACTTTAAAGCACTTTGCTACACAGGAGCTATTTCACACCATTGGAGGAAGAGAAAACTTCAAGTGGGGAAAAAAATAAACTTCACAAAAGCCTCTTCAGTTGCAGTTACCTACAGTTGTCACAGAAAATGAAGAAACAATGTCCACATTACAGTATCATTTCAAACCAATCTCAAAGCAAATACATCTTAGGTATCTCCCAAGAAGCACCACATAGCACAGGCAGTAACATCAGGTGCTGGTCACACAGCTTTTTTTGTCCTGCCTGCTGTATCCTGTTTTCCACCAGTCACACTGGCTACTGGCCAGTCTGACAAGTCAACCTGCATTGCTTAACCTGCTCACTGCTCACATTAGTCCAGCTCCTCAGCCATGATAAACTAACACTGCTTCACTTAGGACAGGTACGGTGAGTTACTCACCAGATGATCCAGGCCCCTGGGTCTTGGATGGCTCTAGACATAGAATCAAGGTGCCACAGGGTTGTAAGTAAGAAATGAAGGTGTGATACACTGTGAGACTGCAAGGAAGTCAACTGCGCTTAAATGGGTTCCTGTAACTAGATGTTAAATGGAGTTACCTCACATTTACAGGAAATTTCTCCTGTCTTGCTTTTCTGACAGCAAGGGACACACAGGAGAAAGGAAACAGCTCTAAAATTCTGAGCAACCCCTGACTATAACATTGCAGCTGCCACAGATGTGTGCTTGCAATCTGAGAGATGTATGTATAGCCTTTATTTCTAAGTAAAATTTATCACAATAATTTCTAGAAGAATAGCAACAGATACCCAAGGAGTATTACTTTTAGTAATCAGCTAGACCTCATGCTATCAAAAATTAATCTTTTACCCTTCATCCCATTTACCATTTTAAAGGTATTTTCCCACTTTGTGATGCCAATTGAAGTGCAGAGTCTGACAACACAGAAAAGCTTCACTGAACAGCAGGGACAGGGTCATAATGAACCATTTGATTTTGACTGTAATTGATTCTAATTAACATAACACATATTTTCCCTTCTGCCAGTTTGACCTACACAATAAAATGGGCAAACACAGGACCACATTTTACAATTCTCATTCCATCAGAAGCTAAACACTTCACAGAAATTAGCTGGTATTTTGAATGTTGTGCACATCAAAACAGTATACTGGCAAATCAGCTTCTGCTGGGAAACATCACAATCCTTGTATCTTTCTAAGATCTTCACTTGGGAGCATAAGGCTTTGGTACATGTACCATTAAAAATATTCACAATTAAAGATAACTGCCTAAGAGCATCTGATGGTCCTGAAGCTATATCACACACAAATGGACTTACAACAGAAATGTTGCTGTTTCTGGAAAGAGCAATAATGTTTTCTCAAATTAGTATTTAAAGGGAGAAACAACCCACTGGACAGGTCAGAAATAGTTTTGGGAACAAAAAAATTCCCCAAACCAGCCCACAGCTAACATCCAGAGAACACGAGCTGTAGTTCAGGGTTAGTTCAAAAAGAGCAAGGATGCACAGTGAGTTCTGGATGCAGAGTCCAGAGAAGAGTTGAAAAGACCATCTTGTCCATCACAGTAGTTCCTTTCCACATGTGTTGGGTCTGGAAAGCTTGCCCAGGCTGCTGATCTCCAAAGCAGTGGAAAACCAGTTGTTTTCCACACAGACACATGGATGCATATCTGCCTGCCACAGGCTTGGCCCAGCACCCCTGTGACAGTGGCTCTCAGGGCAAGTAGTGCTGAGTCCTCATACTGAGGACAGCACAGGAAAAAGGACAACACATGGCAGAAGTTACTTCCCATGGGTCAAAGCACAGTTAAGGACTGCAATTGCTGCATCAATTCCTCAGCCAGTTTACCAGTTATGCAGAGCCACATCCCCTCTACCAGCCGCAATACCCTGGTGCTGTACCAATAACCCTTAAAGAGCTTCTGAGTATCCAATTTCACAACATTCAACAGTCACAAAGCTACAGCTTTGGAAGGAGACTGATAATGATCTCTCTACCCCAAATACAATAATAAACTCCATTGCTCTGAAGGAATTAAATACGACCAGAATGTCTCTCTGGTTAACTGCTGAAGCCATTCCATTTGGGTCCTATTATTTTTATAAAAAGAAAGACGAGAACTGCAAATATAAGCAGCAAAAATCTTACTGATGGAGATAACTTCTGAAATCATAAGACAAGTAGTCACAGCTGTTTCAGATGCAACGTACAACCATCTCATCTGCTCAAAAAAGCTTTAATTCTCCCTTCATTTACGCAAAATTACACTCAGCTTCTCTTCGCATGAAAATGCAAACATACCTGAACGCTCTAAAAGAATCCTGAGAATATGATCTTATCAAAGATTCTATGGGGAATCTGGTTTTGGCATCAGCACACAGATTTACAGATAGGTAGTGGGAGGTTTCTTTTCAAAGTGTTTGTTTTTCTTTAAAGACCAGTTTTCTGGTTTTGACCTTATATAAGCATCACTCTGCAACACAGTGCAAATAAATTTGCCATGTTCCACTGCCTCAATCACAGCAGATTAAACAGTTGTTAATCTTTTCACACACTGTCCCAGCACAGACCAATCCCCAGTACACTGCTATTTGATTAACAGCAGTAGCATGATTTGGCAGTCCCAATACAAACAAACTACTTTGATATGCAAAGCCAGGCAAACTGAAGAGGAAGAAGAAAGTCTATAGGTCATGGAAGAAGGGGGTGGCCAATTTGGGGTGATTATAAGGCTCTGGTGAGAGAATGCAGGGATGCAACTAGGAAAGCCAAGGCCTCCTTGGAATTAAACCTTGCAAGAGAGGTCAAGGGTAACAGAAAAGGCTTCTTCAAATACATTGCAGGTAAAACTAAACCTAGAGGCAATGTGGGCAACCTGCTGAATGAGCTGGGTGCCCTGAAGACAGAGGATACAGAGAAAGCAGACATACTGAACACTTTCTTTGCCTCTGTCTGTACTTTTGGGAGATGTCTGGATATCAAAGCCCAGATGGCTAAAACTTCAGAGGAAGTCGAGGAAAGAGAGGAGGCTGTCTTGGTTGATGAGGACTGGGTTAGGGATTAGTTGAGTAAACTAAATGTACATAAATCCATGGGCCCTGATGGGATGCACCTGCGCGTGCTAAGGGAGACATTGGAAGTCATTGCTAAGCCTCTCTCCATCATCTTTTCTACGTCATGGGGATCAGGAGAGGTGCCTAGAGACTGGCAGATAACAAATGTCACTCCAATCTTCAAGAAGGGTAAGAAGGAGGACCCAGGTAACTACAGACCGGTCAGCCTCACCTCCATCCCAGGAAAGGTGATGGAACAATTTGTCCTGGATGCTGTCTCTAGGCACATCAGGGACAAGAGGGTCATTAGGGACAGTCAGTATGGCTTCACCAAGGGGAAGTAATAGAATCATAGAATCATTAGGGATCAGAAGGGACCTTGAAAGATCAGCTAGTCCAATCCCTCTGCCACAGCACAATCACCTAGGCCAAGCTGCACAGGAACAGATCCCGGAGGGTCTTGAACCTCTCCAGAGAAGGAGACTGCACAATCTCCCTGGGCAGCCTGTTCCAAGGCTCTGTTACCCTCACTGTGAAGAAGTTTCTTCTGATATTTATATGGAATCTGCTCTGTTCCAGCTGGCACCCATTGCCCCTTGTCCTATCACTAGATGACCTTGCGAAGAGCCTGGCTCCATCCTCCTGACACCCACCCCTCACATATTTATAGACATTAATGAGGTCACCCCTCAGCCTCCTCCAAGCCCAAGAGACCCAACTCCCTCAGCCTTTCCTCCTAAGGGAGCTGTTCTACTTCCTTCATCATCTAGGTGATCCTGCTGTGGTAGGTGGATTGGACTATGTGATCACTCAAGGTTCCTTCCGATCCCTAATGTTTTTATGATTCTATGCCTCTAAGAAATAGCATGAGAGAATTGTGTAAAAATTACTTTGCTTGCAGAAACAATCTTTTCCTTGGAAAGGTATGAGCCAAACACACTTAGGTGTTGTAGAAGTGCCTTCCCTCTGCTCACTTACACACTACCCAAAAAATAACCTTGTAGGGGAATTCAAAGAGATATGCTGAAGTTCAGCTGGCTGCAAGAGTACCCATTCCCTCTTCAGAGGATCACTTGCAGCCAGACCAGTACAATTTTCCATAGTTATACAACTGATTGGAAGACTAGGGAAAGGAGAGGAAATGACACAAAAAATTCATGAGGAGGCCTCTAGAATACACACAGCATGGGTTTGAAAAGTCAACATTCAAAATACCAACCAAACCAGAGCCAAGACAGGAAACCAGGGAAGAGAGAAACTCTACAAATGAGCCCATTCATCCCCACAATGTGCAGGAAACCACCAAAGCAGAGAAGCTGCTCACCAGTCTACTCAGTATGTCCCAGATGAATGCAGAGCTACTCCTCCACTCCCAACTGTCCCCAATGAAAAAGGAAGAGAATAAAGCACGCAGGGAAACACTGCACCTTTGGGGATTCTTTACTGACCATATTAGTTAATATTCTGTTCAGGTCAGCAGAACAGTTAGCAGTTTAAAGCTGCTAACGTTATTTTTCTAGTGTTGCTTTTTCACAAGATAAAAAGCAGACACTCTTGCAGCTAAGACTGTGCCCAGTTTCAAATTGCTAACTTCTTAGTCTGGTTATAAAACTACCTCCACTGTTAGTCCAAATACTTTTGAACTCTTCATCTAAAGAGAAGTATATCCCTGGCTGTGCCCTGACCTTCAGGATCTGACCCAAACTTACTTTCAACTCTCAAAAAGACAGGTCCTTTGCCTTCTGACCACAGGATCCCTGCCTGGTTTCAGCTCCTAGATATGAGCATCCGTCAGCAGTCCAGAACACTTTTGGATGCGTGTTGCTGTAAGATATTTGGTTTGGCTCTTTCCATTTCAAGGTCAGAAGGAAGGAGCTTTCTATAGAAAATGCATTCAGAAGTGAATGTGGTATTCAGTACCACCGAAAGAAGTACATATGAAGACACCCTGAATTTCTACCCTAATTATTCATAAGCAATGTGTTTATGTTTAGGACCCCTTGAACACACAGCAAATTTTGGAGTCTCCTGGCAGACCTGCCAACAGCTTTAGTCAGGAGGTAATGGGACAAAAAAAGCAAATGAAATGCAGGTCAGGGAAGATGGAAACTGGCAGGTCAAGAGAAAGAAAGGCTATGCTGGGACTGAAGGCATCACCTTTGCCAGTGTTCTCCTGCAGCTACAGCAGCTACAGCTGATCTGCTCCCTTCCAATTCTTTCTCTAAGTGCAAGATTCTCTTGCTCATACTCACATAAGGATTGTCCTCGGTACCTTCACTGACATTAACTGATGATCTCACAGATTTTTAAACCAGAAATAAAGTAATCATTATTACTGTGTATTTCTACACAGAACCACACTTTATAACATATTCTGTGTTTTGATACTGCTTTATAATGCCACTGCATGTGTTCCCTCTTTGCTTACAAAGGCTTGGATCCAAAGTGAGGTCCATAAAAACGACATAGTAGAGCTTGTTGAAATAAATAACAAATTAATCAAAAGCCTTCCCCAAAGAAAGACCCGCAGAAGACAAAGGTAGAAATATTTATGCAGTAACTAAGGGACATTGGAAATGTGCGTTCTCAGTGAATAGTCATCTTCTGTATGGAAGTACCACTGCCTTTGCTGTCTTCCAAAGATCATCAGCATGAACAGAAACCAATAATGCTGCCTTGTTAGAAAGCACAAATCAAAGCATCAGTAACTTTTTAAAATCTGTCACCTTGTGGTGCCAGGCATCTCCACATAATCATTATCATTCACTGTAATGGCTAAAGAGAAAAGCGGTGATGTAACAGGACAAGTCAGTTCCACAGCTGTTCAACTGTACACAGGTTCTTTCCTCACCATCTGTACCCACTGTTTCCTATGAGAAAACTCTCCTTGTCCAGTCAGTCACATTGGGAGTTACTGCTTTTACAGCTGCACCTTCTCTAGGTCTATCAACATGTCTAAATATTATAAATATGGTGGGCAACAGCAGATTAGCCCTTTTTTCAGATAACCTTGTAAGAAAGAAGCGTGGGGGTAAGTGGTACTAACCTGAGTCTCCAAGCTGGTGTATGGACTAGGTGGTTCAATCTACAAAAAGAGCAGACAGAAAGAGCCATTACTCTGGAATAATGGAAAATAATGTGTTTAGAGACATTACTGGTCCAAAGCAGAGATGTTAGGAAAAAAACCACAACCTGCCTAAACAAAGATGACCAGATTTTCTCCTCCCAACTGGTGCAGTTATACTATGTTTGTTCAGTTTTCCATAAATCTCTCTCCGGTTCTGCAACATTGTGTGCACAGGTATACCCTGATTTTTCTGAGTTATCTTGGAGTCATTCTTAACTAGGCTTGGCCAAAGGATTCAAACCTCTTTAATGAGCTTCTAAACACAAATAGAACAAAACTTGTCTATTTAGCAAGTTAATTAAGAGGTTAGAAAGAGATTACATCCCTACAGGAGATTCCACTATTAGTGTTCTGGGATTAATGAACAATCAAAATCTTTAAAAGAACATCCTTTAAAGTATAAGGGACATATAAAACCTCAGTTATGCTGGTCCAGGGATTATTCTCCAAGGTCTTGCTTTCTACAGCATCCTGTTTAATTGTAAAAACCTAACAGAGGGTAGCCAGGTCAATGACGCTTTCTTTTTAATCCATTGTGAAAGTTGAAACTAGACAGATTTAGATTAAAGAAATTCTTTTCTGCCAGATTGTCAGACTCCTGAGACTACTTCTGAGTTCTGATATCCCTTGATGCTCAAGTCATTGTGACTCTCACTTTGGCTAAACCATGGAACAGAACTGATAAAAACCCATAAATCTGTCTTTCCTCCAAGAGACTGTATATTCCTCTTAATTATGCCTATAAAGCAGCTTTTCATTTAATATTCACTGTAGATACTCTTAACGAAGAATCGAGTTATCAGCCCAAGAAGAGCAACTCTTCAACATCTTCATCTTCATCAATGATATAGGCAGTGGGATCGAGTACACCCTCAGCAAGTTGGCAGATGACACCAAGCTGAGTGGTGGGGTTGATAAGCCAGAGGGATGGATGTCATCCAGAGGGACTTGGAAAGTTAGAGAAGTGGGCCAGTATGAACTTCAGGAGGTTTAACAAGGCCAAGTGTAAAGTGCTATACAGTTCTCAACAATGGTACAGACTGGGAGATGATGCAATTGAGAGCAGCCCTAGGGAGAAAGACTGGGGGGGTTCTGGTCAGCAGAAGACTGGACATGAACCAACAATATGCCCAGCAGCTCAGAAGGCCAGTCGCATCCTGGGCTGCATCAAAAGACGCATGGCCACCAGGTTGAGGGAGGTGATTCTCCCCCTTTGCTCTGCTAAGACCCTATCTGGAGCACTGTCCACAGGAGGGCCACAGAAATGATCAGAAGGCTGAGGCATCTCTCCTGTGAGGCTGCAAGAATTGGCATTGTTGCTGAAGAAAAGGCAGCTCCAAGGTGATTTCACTGCAGCCTTTCAAAACTTAAAGGGAGTCTACAAGGAAGATGGGGAGCATCTTTTTAGCAAGGCCTGTTGTCACAGGACAGGGGGTGATGGTTCTAAGCTAAAAGAGAGGGGACTTAGATGAGATATAAAGAAGAAGTTTTTTTAAACTATGGTGGTGAAACACTGGATTAGGCTGCACAGAGAGGTAGTGAAGACACCGTCCCTTGGGACATTCAAGGTCAGGTAGGATGAGTCTCTGAGCAACCTGATCTAGCTGAAGATACTGTTGTTCACTTTAAAGATCCCTTCCAACTCAATGCATTCTATGATTTTATGAATAAAATCAATGAAAAAATTTGCCTTGAAGCCCTCTATGCAACATTCCTTCTCTCAGTAAGTCATGGGCCTGGCAGGAGTTTGTGCTCAGCAAAGAAAATCATCACTGTCATACTGGTAACTTAAACAAGCTAAACCAAGGGAAAGAAAAAAAAAACATCTGAGGGTGAGAGAAAAGGGGAGAGGAATCTCATCTTTGCATGGCTTTACATTTCTAAAGATAAATGATGTTGTCACTCACAACTCTTGTCTTATAGACTTAACAGGGGTAAGCTCGTGTATTTTGCAGCTGGACTCTGAGCAATGATTGTTTGGTCATAACATTGTCCTGCCTTGTCTCGCTCGTGTTTGTATCACAACAGGAAGATCACAATACCAGCAGGTGTGTGTGTCAGACAGAATACAAAACACATTTAAACACCAAAAGCAAAATACTATTGCAATAAAGAATGTCATGGCTGCACAGACCTCCCTTTGAGAGATCATCTGGATTTTCTCAGTCACTGCCAATTTGACTGCAGATAAAAGCTTTTTCAGCATGTACTGTTCATTCCCAAATGACATTATTTCTATAAGAGGAAGCAGCTACTGTATGTATAAAACATCCTGGAAAGACATGGGCATTCCTGTAATACATAAGGCTTCAGACTATTTAAAAACCAGACAAATGAAGACAAATGATTGCTCAACAGATTTCCTTTGGAAATTATTAATTTCAAAAGCTTTCTTGACTAAAGAGAATTGTACATAAAAACCACATTTTTAATGGCATTACTAGCATGAGACAATTAAACTGTGATGATACAGGTTATCCTGTGTATTTTCATCTTCATTTTGGCTATGGTTAATTGTACTAGCTTGCAGTGTAGCCACTGTGCAAGAGAACCTGTACTGCGGCACTGCAGGAGGACGTGTTCCCATCCATCAACTAGGAACACACATCATTCATGCACATGACATGGTGGTCACTTCTCATTAGGAGAGAAAAAAGCAAAAGTAGGAACAGCAGGTGAACATCTCTTTCCTCATCTCACACTGTATATCAGCACAACTGCTAGAGATGGCACGGGTCTGCCTTTTTTTCCCCTTTCTCCGAGTAGCAATTCACAGAGCACAACATTGCTGCCTCTCACACTTGCTCACTGGGGAACAAAAATGATGAGACTTTGCCGACCCGTTTCTGGGTACCACCTCCTGCCTCACACAGATGATATGTCTTTCCTTCAGTGCCTGACTGCATGCTCTGCTTTTCTGTTTTGCTCATGCAGTTACAGGTTACTCGCTGCAGCTTTTAGAACTGACATGAATGTCCCCAAAACACAACCACAGAGAATGATTCCCAGTTCTCCTCTTTATCAAGGTGATAAAGAAGCTGAAGAGGGTAGAGAAGGAGGGAGGATATAAACATAGTCACATTCAATTTTTAGTTTCAAAAAACAGTTTTAAAATTCAAGCACAATGTCAGCAACTTAACAGACAGGCTTTCACTCTTACGGCTGAAAGAGGCACATCCTTAAAATAACCCACCTGACACTGGTGCCTTTGGGCAAGGGTGACCTAAGGCACAGTTATGTGCACAGCCATAGCCCGTGGGTGAGAGATGAGAGGGCACACTTATTGGTTTTTTTTTGGGAACAACTTCTCTGCTTTGTCCAGGCTGACAGCTCTCACTGATTATTAGCTGGTAATGACAGATATGAGTCACACAGCAAAATTACCACATGCTCATGCACAGAGACACTTTGGAACAAACAGCAGAATAACCAGTACCATTCTGAGCAAAGTTTTGCTTGGTCTGTTTTTGTTCCACTTAAACTCTACCAGGTTTCAGCAGACTGCCACAGTACCACAAGAGTTAGAACTAAATCCCAGAGGTGTCAGCAATCATCCCATCTGAAATTTCAGACTGCATTTTTCAAGGGCTATGCATCATTAATATCCAGTGCTTGTGATCTAATGAATCTTTAGTGGAATTGGAGTGTAAACAGTATGACACTACCATATATACAGCTTGATGCATTTATCTTGTTGATCAGAACAATTTCATGTTGAGACTGTTAAAAGGTGACACTGAGCAACTCTGGTCTGGGGTATGATTGCTATGCTACCATGAAGGGTTAATGTCACACCCACACACCGGAAAGCAGCAGCTGTTTGCACAGACCTTACAACCTTTCCAAAGAAAAATTAAAGGATGGGAAGACTCAGGGGAACCAAGGTACAAACAAATAAACAGACTATTCCAAAGTCACACAGGAATCATGAGAGAAACCATCTAAGGCCTTGACCACAGGACAAGTCTCTCTCCCATGCCACCACTGTTTTTCCAGCACCATTTAAAGAAACATCAAGTTTGACTATGGTAACTCAGACTGTGCTTCAATCCAATCACAGAGTTCTTCTGACAGTCCAAGACTGGCTGCAGGAAATCCCAGTGCTTTGACTCAGCGAACTGCTATTGGCTGAAGTGAACTTGATCCCGCAGACCTGCCTGCCACTGGCTACCCCTTCCAGCACTTCTGGACTGTGTGATTTTGGTTTCTTTGCACCCCTGCTCAGCTTTGAAAAGCTTTCACTACTTGATGGGCTGATTTTCACTCAGTTTGTAGTCACTCCTGTCCATCCCTAGAGGCAGCCCTGCTCTGTGGATAGCTTGGTAAAAGGCAAACACTCCCCAGAAGCAGTGCCAGTTGCAGGTGCTCTCACCTCAGAACCATAGCACCTCTGTGCAGCCAGGCCCTGACCAAACCAGCTTGGGAGGTTTTTTAAAATACTTTGATTTTGCTCAGTGCAATTTCACAGAGGAATCAGTTCCTTCTTCCAGCTCACGACACAAAGCTGTGCTGACACAACAGAGGGGTGGGGCAGCAAAGCCAGGAGGGTGAAGAGTAGGAAGAACCAGTAGCTGGGTACAGGGTAAGGAGTTAAGTGGCAGTAACAAATGCCAGCATCCTCACCAAACACTTCTACCAGGAAACATGGTTGCCTAGAAGTGACATTTCACACTTCCCCTCCAACAAATCTTACCTCACACAAGAGTAGCTCCCTGTGTGGGCAGTGCTGCTTTTTACAAACTGTGGTCAAGAGTTGCAACTACCCCAGGGCACTGCAGCTTTGTCTCTTGTGCTGACTCATTTCACAACCCGAAGTTTGTTAGCCTGCCAGCCTACACTGAAATTTGACACAAACATTTGCAAGACCACAGAAACAAAAGTGTGAGGTTTTTTTAAATAAATTAAAAGGATGATATGGGATTTCCTGGACTGCCACTTCACCCCATGCTCAACTCTCCACTAGAGAGCAGAGGACAAGTCAGATAACCTCTCAGGCACTGTGGACAGTGGCGGCACAAGTACCCCAGAGCAGCTCCTTGGGCATCAACACAGGGAGTCTCCTTGCAGACTGGGGTGTGGCATGTCCCTGCAACCAAACCCAGCATTTTATTACAGGAAGTGTTTGGTGATTGTTACCGTTAGATACAAGTCACATTAGCAGCCAGGTCACACCACCAAGCTCACAGATACATGCTGACTTCCTTGCAATACAGAGACTTTCCAGCAGTGCCAGTACTGCTAGCCAGTAGGGGGGTTGCCAAGCAGGGATACGGGTAATCCCAAAGTCACACAAGCTTGCATCCTCATACTGCAAGGCAGAGGAGTTATGGCAGCAATCTCTCTAATGTTGTTAGGGACTCTCTAAGAGGCAGCCTGCACAACAAGATGTCATTTTGATAGAAGAAAATAACCCCCCAAACTGCTCTTGCAAATCTTTTTATCATGCTGTCCAGCGTCACAAGGTATACCAACATCTGTGAGCACTGATTCATGGGGAAGAGTAAGAAGGGTGAGCATTACTAGGGTGCACAGCACTGGCCTGATTATTTTTTTTTTCAGCCTTTGCATCACTTCCCAGGCTCCATGACGCTGTCTGCATAAAGTGGAAAAGATGGGAAAAACTTGCTAGTCTAATGTATCCAGAGCCACGTTGTACCTGCTCTGCAAAAGTTCAAGCAAATATACCAACTCCATATAAATCTCAGCTTGTCATCACAGGCCACAGAAAACCGTAATTTTATTACTTCTGCTGGATATCTTAGCACATATTCAGGCAGCTCTAGTACACAGGCGTAAAAGCTATAATTTCATGTCTTTCCTCCTCCACAAGGCAGCAAGGAGAGAGGGAAAAGACTACAAAGGATGTTTCTCACAACACATAGAATCATCAAGAACAATTGCTCAATCAAAGACTGACCTTGAAATGCGAAGACTGGAAATGATCACATTTGTATCATTTTTCCCCACACACACTGTTTGAATGAATTGTGGTTCTCAGGAAGAACGTACTGTGTTATCGATATACCAATCTTTCCACCATTTACTACAGCTGCAATGGTCTGGAAACAAACGTTTAGTGCAGATGGGATTTCAGCCAGTGCAGCAGTCTCTAGGCAAACGGGGGCAAAAGACAAGCCTGAAGCACATACAACTTCCCATTAGACAAAGTAACGATGCAGAAAAGGGGCAGACAGCCTATCTGCTCTGCAAGCCACATACCCATATTTTCATATGCTGAAGAGCCACAGACGCTTATCATAGCCTTTGAAGAGATAGAAGAGAGCAAAGAGGAGATAAAGTATGCAAGTGACAACAGCAGCTTCTGAGGAGCACACATCAAAGGATGTCATTGGGAATGTGGCAGCTCCCTGGGACAAGGAGCAGGGCCAGGCTGTGCCCTACTTGCTGGCTCACTTCCTCTAGCAGCAGGGACTGGTGTCACTCAGTGACAGTACAGCTTTGCTGCTGTCATGCAGTGTGAGGGCAGGACAACAGCTACTACTCAACAGCCTGTCAGTCACCACCTGCTACATCTGGTACAGACCCAAGCTCAGGTCTTGGCCCTCTCTCAGTCCTGTGCATGACACTGACAGACACTGAAGCCCCAGGAGAAGGGACAATTCCTGCAGCGAAGCCAGAGTGAGGAAGACTCAGATGTCTTCCAGAGGATTATCTCTCAGCTGCTATCAGTGATGTAGCCAAAAACACTGGGTGGGTCCTGCACCTCCCACAAGCCCTTAGGATGCCAGAACACACAGAGGCAGTTCCTAACCAATTAGTGCACTCAGTGCTAATAGCCTCACCAGTATACAGCTTAATTAACTTGTTCTTCAGTAGCATCATCAGCACAAATGGCTCTGCTAGCCTTTAATTTTGACAAATGAAGTAGATTTGTGTTCAGATTGGAGAACTGATGTTAACTAAAACAACACAATGGGGCAAAGTATATTTAAGCAAGACTATTTCCTCTAGTTTGTTGAGAGACTGCTGAGGGTGAGAGGGCAGCTTAAGGTGGGACATCCACTAAAATTAAGACACAAAATTTCGTGACTGGTACCATAAAAGTACTACCTTGGTCAACACCCTTATGTATGTAACAGAGGTACTTAATTTGGATTCTTATTCTGCACATTTTGAGCTCTTCTCCCTTCCTCAGATGTAGCATATCCAGAAGACTGTCCCAGGTAAAAAATTAGTATGAATAAACAAAACATGAACATGAATATATTGAAGCCACCTGTAATCCTCTAGACAGCTAGGAGTTTGATCAAGGCTGGTGCACAGGTAGAAAGAAACAAACCACAGAGAGAAACCAACTGAGCAAGAAAACCAAGAGATGTTCTCCGCAGGATGCTATTTGCAATACAAAAATTCCAGATAAAATAGCAAGATCGTAGACCCCAATGTTTACCTCTTTTCCCCCCACTCTGTTTCCAAACACACTGGAGGCTCTGTCTGGGTTACAGAGAGGTTATAAAAATCAAAGATAAAAATTATAATAGCACAATAGTGAATAACTTCATCAACAGTGTAGCAAAGTCCACCTTGTGCCACACAAGGACCGCTCTTCCAAGTAAAAGAATGGGCAGTAGAAAGCATTTGGATACTAAGCCTGTCATTGCAGCACTAGAAATGAGAAAAGGCCCAAGCTGCTGGTTCACTTCTGCTCGGCCACAGGGCAGCTGTAGGAAAGGTCAGTACCTCCACATTTTCTTACATTGAAAAAAATGTCTGCAGGACTTGAAACATAATGGTGACATCAGTTCACAGCTACCTGCTTCTTGAGGAGCTTGACAGAGTTTGATGAAGATTACCTGCCTCATGTTGAGGTACATATCAACTGCTAAAACATAAGCTTCTGGTCTAAAAATTGATATGACCAGTATGCTTGCAACCAACTCTGGATATTTCGCTACCAGAGCAACCCCAGTCTCTTTAACAGACACTGCTCAAATCTTTGGCTCACAAGAGGTAATCAGTGTAGTGCCTTCAAAGCCTAAAAGCTGAGCATCTGCCCTGAATTCAATCACAGCAAATGCATCTTATTCCAAATGAAGAATTGCACCATTATCCAGTAGTTGAAGGACAGCTCAGTTAAATCTAAGACCTACTTCCCTGCTTTTCCACAATGATAAAACTGTTTGCTTGTCTGCAAGAGCTTTACAGAAGACTACAGTCATTTACAGAACCTGAACTGCAGCTTGTTCCTCAGCCAGCAATAATAGTCAGGGCTCAGAAATAGTGCAGAACTCAAATGGCTCTGTTAAAACCATTACTGAAAATAAATCCATACCATCTTACTGAACGGTTAAGCCACAGACTGAATCTGCTGTCTATTAAATTCTAAAATTCTAGTTACAAATGAAGCTGGTACTATCCTTATCTTGGGTGTTTTTCACCACACAAAAATCTACTGCCATCTCAGCAAAGAGCCCTGAACTCAGCCAGAGCCTGCTGCAGTGTGCAGAGAGCACAGTGTCAATAAAATATATCTGACCATGGAGATGCTGCTGCCCAAGTGACATTTGGAATATGTTAGCTACCCAGGCCAGACATGCTGTCTCAGACGTACAAGCAGTAACACAGTTAATGTTTTAACTTACTAACCGTGGGCAGGCTTATTTTCCAGTATAGCTGCTCTGACACCAACTTTTCAAATCCGTGCTTAAGAATGATACATCTAATGGATTCAGAGCAAGGGCCAAGTGTTCTGTTTTCTTTAATCATTTATTAAGAGCTGTCAGGAACAGACATTTTGCTGTGTTGTCCCTAACAAACTGAACTGTTTGTTTCAGGCAGCAAATAAAATTCAGCAAGAGATACAAATGCATAAAAAGACAAGAAATACCACTCAAACCAATTAATATAACCAAGTTGTTTGGTGATGGCAAAAAGTGTACCAGATGATACTGAAAAATAAACTTCTTCCCCCAAGTCCCAGCTCATCTCTGTAAGCCCCAGAGCTCGTCACGCAGTTTCATGCCCACTTCTCAAGCAGATGCTGCCATGGAAGCCTTCAAACGGCACCCAGAAGGTACACCCTGGGTGCGATTTCAGAATGTTATTACATTCAGGCACATGGGTGTGGGTTCCTTGTAGCTCTAATGATGGAAAGGCAAAAGAAAGATAGATACTTATCCTTATGCAACATTTTCAGAATGTTAAGACAGACAGAGAAGTTTGTATTTACAAAGTGTTATAAAAAGCTACATTATAAAAGAGCACAAGGGAGACAACTCAGTTCAGTTTATGAGCACAGTTAAAGAAAGAAAGAACTGTCCTAGCTGACAACCATTCCAGTCATTGTCTCTTACAAGAGCCATCACAAACTGCTTGCATATGACCTGAAACAGAACAGAGCAGAAAATAAGCAGGAAGGCTGTGGCCAAATTCAAAGAGCAGGATCTTTCAAAGTTTCTGGACAAATAAGTTACCTGAAGAAAATTAAAGCTGAACCGAGGAACATGTTCAAAACTTAAATGAACAGCTGAAAAAGACAGATTTCAGGCATGGCAAACTTCAAAGTTGAGTCAGGCACAGCTATGGTGTGAGCAAGCCAGCAGAAGAGTTGCATGTTCCACCTGTATCACAGCTAACAGAGACAGAAATCTGTATCAAAGCACAGGGAAAAGAAAGAGCTAGGGTGGTGGGTCAGCTTAACGTGTCTGAGAAACCCAAAAGAAAAGAAGCACTTTTTCACCAGGCTTTCCACTGCACAGGATAATGCCACCCACACAATCACAGGTCTCAAAGCAGAATGAAGCACGGCTATTTGGTTACAGCCATGCTGTGGGGTCATTTCAAACTGTGACCACTAAATTCAGCTCTTCAGGGTCTTGCATCCTTCTGCAATCACGGAGGACTCCTCTGGAGAGGGGCACAGCCTGGCACAGAGCCTGGGTAACGCCCTGAGCATTTCAATCCTGCTATTCTCATGCATAGAATCTTTCAAAAGAATAAACTGAGGACAGCTGGAAAAGGAGGGAAATGAAAAAGAAAAGAAAGACAGCAGGAGAAGTCAGCTTTCTTAAGAAAATCTAGCTACAAATCTTGAGAGTAACAGAAAAAGAAGCAGCCTGCATAGCTTTACATAGAATAAAGCCTGCAAGACAAATTTAATTATAGCATTTGTTCTCTGATAGAGTTACAGAGTATATTAAAGGAACCCAGCAGAGGTCATATTTTTTGGATTTTAGGACAGTATCTGATACCATGACTCATGAAATCCTAATTGAAAAATTAATCCAAAAGGACTTGGGAAGGGCCAGTGCACAGCACTGGAATCAAGAACTGGCTGCAGGATTGTAAACAAATGATAATGATAAATGGCACCATACTGAGCTGAGGGGAGGTCATACTGAACAAATTCATTATGACCTGGAACAAGGATGAAGAGCACAGCATTGAAATCTGAAGATTACGTTAAAGCCAGATTGCATGTGATGGATGCCAGCCTGCTGTTTGGTGAAGAAGACATGTTCAGAATCAGAATACCATCCCCAGACCTTTGTCAGGCAGAGTAGACACACTACGGTTATAGCTACTCCTCGTCCATTCCCTTCACCCCTATTTTCTCTTCCACATTTCCTCCCCCACCAGCAACCACCCTGTAAATGAACATAACACTGTTTCATGAGTCAAATGAGACACACTGGAGAAATTCAGCCCTGGACAAGTATCAGGAATGCAACAGACCTCTCACAGCAGGAAGGGTGAGACCTCTCATTCAGGCACAGGCAGAGAAATCACAGTCCTACCACTACAAATAGCACAATACCCTAAATTCCACCAAAAACTGTTTTCTCAGTTTCCCTGGTATAGCTTCAAAAACTGTGGTTTTATGGACTAACATCCCTGTTAAATCAGTTTAACACCAGATACTTCCTCTGCATAAACTTACTGCATGCCAATCTTTAGAAGAGAAGGGGAAAAAAAACCACAACCTGAAAGAATAAAAGAAGAAAACAAAAGCTGTGTCTTCCTAGGAAATGTTTGAACACAGAAGTTGATAACCGTAATCATGCATTGGATGAAATAGATACATCTTTTTTTTTGGTACAGCTGCTGATCCTAAGCTTTGTCCTTTAGCAATGCATTTTGAGTTTAATCGGTATGCTACAGGTAATAATAAGGAATATGCAGGTAAAAAAGTAGCTTTGGCTCCCTTCTGCAGTTTTCATGCCAGACCTAAAGCATATTGTTAACAAATAACAGAACTTATCCATCATTTTTATTATTAGCCTAGATGCAGATCCAAGTTTCATCACTTGGTAAGTTGGAAAAACTCTCATTAACATCTGTCTGTGCAGGGAGCCTGTATGAACACTTCATTAACTCATTAAACAGGATTCTCACAGAGATTATCTTAGTCAATCCTTCATTTAGCTACCAATTGATTCATGTGAGGCCATTAAGCCTCTCATAAACAGGCAAGTACTTAGTAATACACTGTTGGAGTTTGGTTTTGTATCATTATACCAGTATAAAGTACTGGTGTTCAGTTCTACTGTAGTTATGCTGCATCGGTGTGCAAATTACTGCAGCTCAAACCATCATATATTTTTAACATAGGTAAATATGCCTACGTGATCAACCTACCAGCTGAAACCAACTTAGTTGCACTAAAAAGAGGCACATGGTTTACTGATGCTCAATTCAGATTATTTTAAAGCATCCTGAACAAGCCTTGCTCCACACTGTGCATTTAAATGGTATGGCAAAAAATGGGCATAGGCAAAATAAAGAGTTGGAGTAGCAACCAGTACAGAGGGATTTCCCTGCTTTTCGGGGAATGATCATTGAAGCTGTTAGAGAGGAACCTCTCATCTCCATTCTGCATTTCCACGTTTTCCTTTTTTTCTCCTTTCTTCTGTGTATCGTTGCTGTTAGACCACCTGCAATCTATTTTCCATAAGCCACCTCTTCATACAGAGCACAGCTGCCTCAGACAGGATTGCCTCCTTCTCTCTTCTGAATCAGATATCCAGTACTGCTTTGGATGCCCACAGTGCCCTCTTTTGCACAACCACAGGCTGAGTTTAGACCTTCAAAACCAATTTAATGCTTTTGTCAAAAGGCTGCAAAACCCTTTATTGCAATTCACTTAGTACTATCCCACTAAGCCTGTTTCTCAGACATAGCAACTGCTCTGTCACTAAATGTACAGAGAACATACTTTGGAGAAACATAAACCAACTCTGTCACATGCTTCATGGATGTGCAGGACAGGAGAACCCATCACCCCCAGTTAAGACACTTGGTCGGGGGCAGCTGCCTTCCGGGGGCAGTTGCCTGCGACTCAAAACGTGCAGTGTGTGGCTTTCCATATTTCAGGAAGCCAGACAAAAGATGCTATTTATGGCACTTGGGTCTGGAGGGGGGAAATCCTTGAATGTAAACTTTCAAGTGACTGCACATTGATGAAGTGGAGTAAATAGCAAGAAAGAGTTGCCCACAGTAAAGGATGTTGTGAAAGGGAACTCCACAGCTTGATAATATCACAAGCACCCTAGGAATCTGGAGAATGAGATGGGAGAAACTGCAGGGAGACTGAAGTTAGAAACTGCACACTGCATGGTTCATTTTCCTGTAATTCTTTTTATTCATTACTATAATCAACTTGACATGCAAAGCTGTTCCAAATTTACTGACAGCTTTTTAGCTGACATCTAGTTCTCAAGGTATTTTTTTTTTAAACTTAAATAGCTAATTATTCATTGCCTTAAACCAGGATATATAACAATGTCAGGAAATCATCTGTTCAAGTTATATGAAAAAGCCTTTTGGGATTAGTTCATCTCTTTTGTATGCTGCAGAAAACACTCACTTGTAAACAATTAAATCATCATTTGAAATCTGTCGACGCTTTTAGCATCCCTGAATGCAGCCTGAATAACCATATGAACAAGTACGTTATTGTTGCTTCCAGAATTCAGTGTTAAAAGGTTTTCTTCCATATCATCTTGTTGGGGGGAGGCTGAAGGCTGAATTTATGAGCTAATACAGGCTCTGTGCAAATCCCATAATGGCACATCTAAATAAATACAATGGCTGCTTAAGTAGATCAGCGCTACAGTAGTCTCAAGTTACGGTGAGAGCAGGAGACACACCATGAGAATATGAACATATTTTGGCACAGAGGCATATTATTTCCATGTAACATAGTTATGTTCACTGTAAAGACAGGCTTTTCACTTAGCCATAAATACTCACCTTTGGCCGAAATTAGTATTCAAACCTCACAGTGCGCTGCATTAAGATGCAAAGCTCATGCATAACATACATGTTACAAGAGATTGCTCCAGCAATGTTTGGATGAAGCATTCAAAACTGGCTTAAATTTCTACTTGAAATTGAACCTCCTCCTCTTTGGTCTCCTACTGACTTAACTTTCTGGGATGATTCAAACACAATGTAGACATCATATCCCACAGGAAAAAGCTCCTTAACAACTCTGTTTTGGGTTTAGCACTCAAGCAGTCATTCACCAAGACTGGACAGCACTGGTTTACACATACGACCGTAACTGTGCAGCACGCAGGCTGATGGTTTCCAGAGCCACCTCTGACAGTAAAGAACAACACTGTCCTATCCATGTCTCAAATTTTGAAAATTTACTTGTGCAAATGCAAACTCTTACAAACACACTGGTCATCCAGGGAGGCTGTTGTATGTTGAAGAATTTGACTCTCTATTCCAGTTTTCTGAATTAAAAAATCTGAACAGCATTGAAATGAAAGGCCAACTTGCTGCTACCAATTATCACTAATTGTGGGATTTCATGGCTTTAGTAGCTTGATAAAGGTTTTTACAAATTCATCTGAGTCACTGCAGCCATAACATTTTTATTGTATAATTGCTGACCTAGTAAAGAAAAAAACAAAATTATTTAAAACCCTCCAAATTCCATCTTCTTCCTTATGGATTGAAAAGCAAGTAGTTTCTTGTGAAACTACAACTTCCACTCAATTTGTGGAAGAAAACACATGGCATTCATCACAGCACACAGATGGAGGGGATGCAGACAGCACATCATTGTTTCAGAGAGGAAGTCCCTCATGGCCAAGAAATCCGCTGAGATGGTATCGCTGAACATTAAGACACAGAGCCCTCGCTTCTCTGGCACTCAGTTTGCCTTCTGGCCACAGAAACGAGTCCCGTACACTTTCTGCCAGCAAGTCAGAGCTGGCAGATATTATATCCAGGACAGTGAATTACTACAGTGGAAATGAAAAATAGGACAACAGAACAAGACAGAACAACTTACACAAATTTCAAGGATGTTTCCCAATATCCTGAGTTCCCATCTTAGCTAGACTAGAAAATTCAGGATAGAATTAAAGGCAGCATGGATAAAGGTCAGTTCATCCCGAACTCCCAGAAGACAGAATTTTATAGACTGATCCTTTACAATTTCCTGAATGAGCATTATTTTTAATGGGAGAAGAGACTAAAACACAAACATACTCTTCTTTCTGACATTAAACAGGTGAGAAGAAATAATTGACTGTGTGGTCTGGACTGCCATCCCTTTCAACAAGATCAAAAAAAACAAGCAAAGTCTTAGACTTGATTTCACAGAAGCAGGAAATCATTGTGTAAGGCTATCCAAGCATATTTCCACTGAGTATCTTCTTTAAGCATCTGCCACTGAAGAAATAAGAAAGCGCAAATTTTTCAGTGGGCTTCATGCTACAATTGGGTTTAATTTCTTCCTTTTCTGGGCTGAATTTCAGTGTCATGACGGTTATTCCCATAGTTCTCTTTTTGTTTTTGAAAGGACAGGAGCGACCGGAAAGTAAGACTTAAAAAGACTAAGTGAGTTACAATTATGAGAAACAGGGGCTGCTCTGTATCTACGTGCACAACAGTTCTGCCATTCAGCAAGACCTGGACAGGCTAGAGAGCTGGGCAGAGAGAACTGTAATGAGGTACAACAAGGGTAAGTGCAGAGTCTTGCACCTGGGCAAGAACAACCCCAGGGACCAGGATAGGTTGGGGACTGACCTGTTGGACACCAATGTAGGAGAAAGGGACCTGGGGGTCCTAGTGGACAGTAGGGTGACCATGAACCAGTAATGTGCTCTTGTGGCCAAGAGGGCCAACAGCATTCTTTTAAATTTTTTTTCTAAGCCTGAATAATCAGTCTCCACTCATCTCCAAATGTACTGGATTTGTTCCAGTAAGTAGGAATTTTTTCCTTATGCCTGATCTTAATGCAAGATCACATTAGTTTACAGTTTCTTTGTTACATTACTTTGAAATGTTGTGTGAGAAACTGAAGGTACACACTACTGAGTTTTATTCTTAAAAAAGAAAAAGCTGACCCTTATCAGTCACTCAATATGTCAGGTTTGTGGTCAGACTCTTCTCAGTTCACTTCAGTTGTGTTTTAGAGTCAGTTAATGGTTATCAGGACCCCATCAAATCATATTTTTCTTTGTGAGTGTCCCACAATTATGTGCAATGCTTGGACAGTAAAAGTACCTCATATCTGAGAATCATAGAATCATTAAGGATTGAAAGAGACCTCAAAAGATCATCTAGTCCAATCCCCCTGCCACAGCACAATCACCTAGACCAAGCTGCACAGGAACACATCCAGGAGGGTCTTGAATGTGTCCAGAGAAGGAGACTCCACAATCCTCCTGGGCAGCCTGTTCCAATGCTCTTTCACTCTCATTGTGAAGAAGTTCCTTCTGATATTTATATGGAACCTCCTCTGTTCCAGCTTGCACCCATTGCCCCTTGTCCTGTTACAAGATGACCTTGAGAAGAGCCTGGCTCCAACCTCCTGACACCCACCCCTCACATATTTATAGACATTAATGAGGTCACTCCTCAGCCTCCTCCAAGCTAAAGAGATCCAGCAACCTCAGCCTTTCTTCATAAGGGAGGTATTCTACTTCATCTTTGTTGCTCTGTGCTTGACAACCTCCAGCAGCTCTGTGTCCTTGAACTGAGGGGCCCAGAATTGGACACAATACTCCAGATGGAGAACAGAGGGGGAGAAGAACCTCCCTCGATCTGCTAACCACCCCTTTTCTGATCCAGATACATCTCTTTTCTTGAACAATCTAATCTAAAGCGTAAAAAAACACTGTTGCTCTGTAAGAGGAAAGTAATTGACTGAATAATACATTGCTAATGGCAATACAATCCAAAAAGCAAGTGTTTCAGGAAAAAAATAATTAAAAAAAAAGGTTCTTTTCATTCTGTAACTGACAGGTGACCACCAAGCTGCAGATAGGAAATTCAGCTTTATCTAAGAGGAAACATACCTTCACTCATTCTCTTAGCAGCTTCCGTGAGTGACAGCTCCTTTAATTAAAGACAATGTGTATTAAATGCCTCTCAAACTATAAATGACAAGCTACCTGTATTTGAAAAATAATGCAACCTTTTAATACTGTCTCATACCTAGAGTAGTTGTATTTTCACAGAGCTAACAAGGAGGTTTCTTGTACTGAATGACTTAAAATACAAAATTTCCACAGCAAAAATCTGTCAATCAAGTCATGTGTGTTCAGTCTACTCCTAGGACTTTTTTCTTTGTTTGAAAAGACTAATAATACACCTTTTTTTTAAGAGCCCATTTAAATATTATTATTTTGATTGTAAAGAAGCTGAAAATTTCAGAGGAAATTAAACTATAAGTCTACCTCAACATGATCTAACACTGATCATACCAGATGAACCAAGCATTTTGACTGTGAGTTTAGGATGGTTTTAATTTGGACCAAAAAAAAATAGTCTGACTTTTTTTGTTGTGATTTTGAGACAGATGGGTAGAGGTGTTTGTATATAAAGCATCGATAAAGCATCATAGCTCTCATTGGCTTTTTAAAACAGATATCTTTGAAAGCAACCATATATATATATACTCTGAATGAATTTATTCCTTTATGAAAAGGAGAAAACCTCTTCTGAGCGTAGGAAATGGAGCTCATGCTATCTGAAGTCAGGGTTTTCTCAGTAAGCAAGAAGAAACACTGCACTAAGCTAAGCAGAAATGTAATTAATGCACAACACTTTAGAGCTGTTTTAATGGACTGAAGGTTAAGAAACTCCATGACCTGCCTTAACATGTGGTAAGCGGGACCTTTAAATAGTAACACACTGGCCTTATCCTCAAGATCAGCTAAAAAAGACAACCCATTTCCGAAAAAGGAAGCAAGGAAATGAACCTCTGAGTTTTTGATTGCTAGCTAAGGATAAGTAATGTATAAAACCTTAAAAAGAAAGGAGCTACAATGTTAAAGTGAGATGACTTCAAATACTATATTTAAGAGCTAAAATCTGCAGTCAGACCTCACAGGGAAAGAAGCAGAGGCCAGGGTGGTCTGGCAGGATGAGAAAGCATTGCTGATGAGGAGAAAAAAAACAAACCATAAAGTAAGGTTTGAAACACGTAATTGATGGGCACATCACTGAAATGTACTTCAGCAAGAGTGTTGAGGGAAAAAGCACTGTAGAAGAAAGGAAGCATTATTCTTCCTGAACATTCAAGACACATGCATTCAAACACATGCATCCTGGTGTACTGTGGCACAACTCACAGTAAGCCCCCCCAAATGCCTCTCCAGCAATAGGAAACTCCAGTCCTTTGCTCCATTTATATCCACAAGTATGGTACTCTCCATTTCAAGGCATTAGTCTATAGTAACTGAGTTCATTCATGGTACCCAGAGATAACCTATGCTCTCACAAAACTTCCAATGGATTATTTTCCTTCCTATTCTGCATCTCAAGAGTTTTAGAAAAAAATTATTTCTCAAACTTCACCAGAACCAGTCCTTTGCAAGAAGACAGTAAGAAAGACTTGAGCTTGATTTCTGATGAAAAGATAAAAATGCAACTAGAACAGGAAGATCTACACGTAGTAACACAGGCTGTTCACATATTCAGGAACCAAAGAGGTGTATCTTTGTAAAACACTTAATACCCACTTTGCTTTTAGCATTAACTAGTCCAAATTCTACTTTCTTATCACATAGGATGCAGAGACAATTAGAATGCTCCTTTCTTTCACATGTACAACCTGGGATGAAAACAGTGCCACAGAAATCACACTTTTACTAGAACAGGGAGATTATGAAGTTAATTTACAGCAATCTAATACAAACTAATTCCAATTTAAAGCCAAGTGTGCCAGTTGATGGTGTCTAAGAAAAAAAAAGTAGCATCAGGCAATGAGTAAACTCTTAAGAGCAATTCTGCTCACTGTTGCACAGGTCTTACAGGCAAAGCAAATGCTTTCCTCCTGCACAATCAGTCCTTGTTAATGGCAAGGCAGAGATCTCTCCGAATGCAAACACTTGCTGTGCCGGCATTCTATAACATTTGGCACCAGAGCTCTAACTTTGTTATTTCCCTGAGGAGCAACAATTTTCTTTGTGCAACAGCAAGGCAGTGTGTCTTTCCAAACCTGCCTTACAGCCAAGTTTTGCACTTTGGTGAAAGAAGCCTGTTGAGCACTCTGCCAACATGAAGATCACGCTCAGGCAGCAGTCCAGGGCAGCAGAGACAGGGAGAGAGGGTTCCTTGTCAAACTACACTCACCTGCCAGGGCTCAAAGTAACAAGTTAACACTTGGGATTATTAAAAATAGCGTTGGCCAAATTACATGAATAATAATTATGAGGTTTTAAATAAAACAGTTATGAAAGCAACAGAGCCTCGCTCTTCATTTTCTTGAACAAGAATTTCCTTCACTGAACGCCATGCAGTACTGCCTGTGGGTACAGAAAGCTTGGACTGACTCTTGAAATTAGCAGTTACACAGAGATCCAGTCCTGGGCTGCTCAAAATGTAACTGAAACACAGCTACACCTGAGATACCAGATGACGATCTGCCACAATATCCAAATTTGCATGCAAATTTGTCTATATTTCTTGCAAAATACTAGCCAAAACTTGTCTCTTTCAGCTGTGCTGCATGAGACAAACAAGGTTTTGCTTTTCGATTTTTAGAAGGCTACAAACAGTTTCAGCGTAACCATAAGACATTGCATGGTATTTTCCATGCAATGGAAAATGGACATTAATGGACACAAACAGCCAAGCTCATTCACATTCACAATACAAAACAGATGTAAGTTCCACATATACCAGACCTAAAATTTTGCACAGTGATATATTTATTTCTGAGCTGATCTCAGAGACTTGTACAATTCCATTCCAATCATGGATTAATAATACATTTGACAAACTTGGTTTGGTGCTTTGGCTTTTTTATTACAATTATTTAAAAAACTGACCTTCTCACTTGGCAGCAAACAGCATGGTTACATTTAAAATCTCCTGCCAAGTTCAAAGTTTGTAAATAAAAACATTTAAGTGCAAGTTTTAAGACCCCCTCTACTAAATATTTTGTTTGTAGAAAAGAAGCTCAATGATAATACTAACTAATTTCCAGGTAAACCAACCTTAAATCTCTACTCATGCAGCAAACTGAACAAAGCCTCATCACATGGGTATCCGTATGTTGGTCAGAGGACATTACTTCAGAGACTGGTAAGGGAAAAACAGTGCAGCAAAAGGCAACCAGAAACCTGTTCAGCAACTCATGAGCAGTGCAGGAAAATGGACATGTGTGGAAACAAATCTGTACTGATGCAGGAGGCACTCAGTGTAGCACAATGATATTCTGCAGTGCTCTGCTGCTCCACTCTCAAAGGGACCAAGGGCAAATCCAGTCTATTCAGCAGAACAAGAGTTACCCCATCCTGCTTGGTCTAGTGTTTAAAATCCTATGCAAAACAGAAAATAGTGGTATTAGGTATGCAACATAATTTACAAGTCTGAGGCATGCCACCAGAGAGTATTCTGAAATAACAACTTAAGAAGGGCCTGCAGCTAAAAAAAGCGAAGCTCTTCTATACATTAGTATGAAATGAAAATGTTCTGTAGTCTGCTTCATAAAAAAAAACAGGGTTAAGTTGATTACTCATAGGCTATCAATTAACATGTTCTTATTCATATGCTCCAAACAACAGGCAACAACTGGAAGCCAGTGGTACCACTTGTCACAAATGAACCAACAGACCATGGCCATCTTAATCATGAAGCCAGATGAAGGTCAGATGCTCCTTAAAAATTTTCACAAGCCAACAGTAAAATTTGTGGCTAAGAACAAATCTGATTGTGTAGTTTACAAAACTATCAATTGCCTGCCTATGTGTCAGTAAATAACTCAGGTATGCACTTTTATTAATAGCTTGCCTAATCTAAACACGGTGTTTCGCAGAAAAGGCCTTGTTTGGGAATTTTGCAGAAAGTATGTAAATATTTCTGCCTGAGGTATGCTTTTATGCTGGGGAGATAATACAGCTCTGTCCATAAAGCTTAATTTATAACCACTATGCAAACCACAGCCAGTTGTGATTTGAATAAAATGAAAAATCTTTATTGCAATAACTATCACTTTAGGCATTAAAGATTAAAGACATCCACTTACAAATTTAGCCTGCTTATTTAAAAATTGAGTGGGGAGGGTTAAGGCAATTGGTGATGGAGTTAAAAACATGAGGAACCGAGTTGCCCCCATAAAGAGTGTTGTTCTTTGTAGCCTCACCCACCCCTCTGACCACAGCCAGGTTGGGATACAAGAAGCAGCAACCCAGATGTAACAGTTTGAGAGTCTGGTGACAGATCTGTCTTGGAAACTGTAAGACAAAACTGCAAGCTTAATTTATATGCCTCTGAGAATGGAGGGAGAGAAAGAAAGAAAGAGAGATTTCAAACTCATGCTACACTACAGCTCACCCTCATGCAGAAATACCTCCTTCACCCTGAGGACTGCCTTCCTTTCGAAGTTCAAAGGCTTACCACAAAAACAGGTGTAACGGCATTTCAAAACATGGTTGCAACCCTGTTTTCTTCTCAAGTTGCAATCTGTAGTCTGCAACAGAGCAACTAAAATGACAAAAATTACTCTGCATTCACCATTAAAAAAACCAAACAAACCACATAATATAGCTTTACCCAAAAGGCTTGGTTCCTGAAAGGAATACAAGTGTAACTTCTCATTGGCCTATTGCATCATAGCTGAAAGGGGATAATAGTTGGAAACTTCCAAGTTGGTTTTCAGCCAGACCAGGCTCTGCACCTTAGTAAACTGTATCCTATTAGAACAGCTTTGTGGACATGTCATCTACCAGCCCCAGTGATAGAGTCTCTCCAGAGGTAGATACGGACACTTGCAGCTTCTGCTGACATTTTTTAATACACATCCACAGAGTGCTTCCCAACAACCATAGGCTGGATGATATTTCTGCCTACCCTGTCCCAGGAAGCATACCACAAAGAGCCCTATGATACTGATACCTATCCCAAACCCAAATCAAATCAATTTGGTCTTGACTCCAGATCCCATGCACAACAGCATTTCCTGATAAACATGCAATGCCTACTGATTTTGCTTGTTAGTTTACATGCAGTTTTTGTAGGATGGAGCCATTTTTACCGCATGGATGCATGGGGAAACGCATGTGAGAAAGTAGAGCATCTCAAATGACATTAGAAGCAATTTGCACTGAAGAACTGAGACTTTCAAAAGGAGCCAACTTTACACAAGACAAAGGTATCCTTATGCCTATCACATGCTCTTCAAAATTATTAATGTTAACTAACATTCAAGTGGGAATGAACTAAACAGTGCCATATGTCATCTGAATGATGCCAGAGACCTTCAGTCCTTACCAAAGTTCTTTTAAAGCACGAGTAGTTTGCACCCCTAAGAACTAGGTTTTACGTATGTACCCCTAACAACCCAAAACTCAGCTCAGTCTTTGCTTTAGAAATCATAATTCAACTGCCTAGCATTGTATTTCAACAGAAAACCATCTGAAGGCAACAGATCAGATACAGAAAAAATTATATATACAATTTGCTTTTCACATGTAATGTTGGTTCATTGTAGCCTATAAAAACAGCAGAAATGCTCCTACCTGTGCCTGTGTCACCACTGACCTTCATAATAAAGTAGTCACTGAAAATTTAATTTCAGAGTGCTGAAAATTCCTAGGGGAAAAAAATTAAAATCTGCTCTGTCAGAGGCTAGAACATTATACCACGCAGATACTTAACGCCATAGGCCTCAGCATCATCATCAAATGCAATTTATTTTCAACCCTACACAGATGATGCAGACCATCCGAGCAATCATTTATGCAAAGCTGTGAGGCTGCTGAATGTACATCAAGGATGATCTGCTGAGCTGGCTTCAGCTGCTACAGGAATTTAAAACAGACATCAACCATCAGCAAAACTCAACACACGTAGCAACTCTGATGCTGTTTACGGGACTAGGGGACAGATTTACACAGCACTCTGGTTGTATACAACATTGGCTTCAGTGCAACAAACACATGGTACAACAATAAAATGCTTTCTTAAAACCATGTAGCCTACTATAATGACACATGTTAAACAAGCCATGAATGAGCTGGGAACAGAAATCCATCAATAACCGTATTGACTACAGTAAAGAAAATTCGAACACGGAGTGGAGACACTTCCTGATGAAATTCTTTCTATTTAGTAAAAACATAAACATTGCATTACACACACAGTGGAATAATAAAGCAAACCTCCAGATACTAGTGTTAGAGTGGAAGTACACATCAATTGTTGTTTGCAGAGCAAAAGTCATCAAAAAATTTAATTCTGTGAAAATTACAGATAAAATTTCTTAAGTGTATTCTAAGCGTTTCACTTTCAGGACATCAAAAACTTTACTCTGTCAATCTAATGCACACGTTTTTGCTGAATGAGTATTACTAGGTACCATATACACAGACTGTACTGTAACTAATGGACAGAATGCCAGATGACAATGATGCTAGGAGAGTGGTAATGTAGTATTGAATTTTTCTGGTCTATAGTTCTTTGAATTCTCACACTGTGTTTTCATACATGCCAGGTGTGCTATTCTCAGCGAAACAGCACTTTCTAATCTATGACTGTGGCTGAGACATTGATTATGTTCAATTTTATCACCTCTGAAAATACAGGCAGTTACATTTTGCAAGAACTGCTAGTTTCAAAAATTCACCCAGTTAGCCAACAGCAGGTAAGAAACTTCCTTATAGAAAACTATACCCCCGAGGCATTTGAGAGTCACATCTTCTATGGGTCCATGACAGTAACTTGCCTGACACTTTAGCCACGAACACTTCTAACTTTGTGTTCTGCTGCTGGTCCAAGCTTCCCCAAACAAGAGCAGAACAAATGTGCCAGGCTCAACGGCCCCACAGATGTGCCTTTTTGTGGCATCCATGCAGTGATAAAACAGGAACTGGCTCAGCCACGCCTGTGCATCAGCTGAGGGTTGCTATGAGCACCCAGCAAGAGCCAGGCTGAGGCTCTTTACAGAAACCCTCAACAGGAAACAGGTACATCAGCAAGAGCACAGCACATATAGACTGTTAGGATTTGTAGGGGAGAGGTTAAAAAAAAAAACCAATGAGACCATGAGGAACAGTTATAGTATTCAGACAGCAATCAAGAAAATAACAGCAAGCACTACAGATAGGAGAAAACTACAGAAGACTGGAAATTTAATAGTGGGAAACTGAGAACAAATTATAGATATGAGCTCATCTTCTTGAGCACCTACCTGTTTTGCAGTGATACACTGAGCATAGCAAAGCACTGAACATCAACATCACCTCTATAACAAGTTCTTTGGCAAAAATAAAATATACCTCTTTCCAAAATCTTAAGCTCTGTCCTGGTACATAATCCTCTGCTGTTTGCTTTTCTGCTTGCCTCCTTCCATCAGCCATTTCAAGTGCTAGGAAACACACAGTCCTGGCTGTTTCCAACACAGTTTTCATTAAAGATACCTCTGCTACCTTAGTCAAAGGATTAGAATTTGAAAATCTGCAACTGCATGACACCTCTACAATGCCATTTTTTTTTTTTTAAAAGAGACCTACAAACATGTAATGAATGCTGCTTTTCTGTCATAAACTATTTCTTGGAATCTCCTGCATACCATGTATAAGCCCTTTGCACAAGACTTTCACCCATGTAAAAGTTAAATTTGCAGTGAAAAACTGTAAGGAAAACCATCATATTCTCAACAGGCAGGTGAAGCATCACTGTTCCAGCACAGAACTGCTCCCCTACACCAAATAAATGCAAGTAAATGACAAAGCAGGCATTTTACGCGTTCATCATTTTGTTACCCAAGTAGCAACATGGAAGGCTACAGTTACACCAGCCCATATAGTATGAAATAGAGAAATAGTGTCATGAAATATTAAATTTGCAAGCAGGTAAGTAATGCTGGAATTACTTCTAACCATTACAGTAAGAAATAAAAATATACATCCTAATTCGGGCCTCTGGACCATCACTTTACATAGAAGCCTGCTGCAACTGAGAAATTAATACTGACACAGTGATAGCCAATAACAACAAATTAACACAGAAGTGGTTTGTGATGCTCTGAGTACATGTGCAGGAGAGTAAAGCCTGCTGGTGTGCAGGACACAACAACTGTTCACCTTGGATAAGAGTGGCAAAACTTCTGAGGTGCTCCATAAATACAAAGATGGAGACAGAGGCTAACCATGTACTATCAAAGCCCAGTTAATTCATTTTTTCACCCCCATCAGCTATGACTAGAATCACTCCTACAGAAATAAAGCAAATTCAATGGTTTTTGTTTTTTAAAGCTTCTGTTCTCTCTGCTCCCACTCAAGCACAGCAGACACTGTTTAACACCCCTTTTCTCTGTAGCATATGGTCGGAGAACACCCCTTCCCTCGGGGAACACCCCTTGTGTCGCTGCTGATGATTAATGACACCTTAAGCTGCTTCCTGACCCTGACTGGGTAAGGTATTAGGCACAGCACAGTAGCTCACAAGTAGTAGTATTCACAGCCCCGTGCCATCCAACAGAAGCTAGCAGTTTGACGTATTCAAAGCTCATTAGCACTGTCTGTCCAAGGCAGGTCCACGTGGGTGGAATACTGGTGTGCTGTCCACCACTCCTTTGTACCCTTGGTTTTTGTAATGGGATAATTCTGGCAGTGCTGCTCGGGATTGAGACACTGCATATAAACCAATCTTTGTTATTTTGATTTTACAGGATGACTGAAGTATCACATCCCAACTAGTGTCTGCAGAAAGCAGGATAAATGCAGATCAGAGCACCACATCAGGAGTCCCCAAAGAAGGAAAAGCTGCATGCCTCTGTCCACAGAAGTCTATCTGACATAATCTTGAAATAAAGCCTACCAGAAGTTTCTCCTTGAGAGAGTCCACCACAGAGAAGCAGAGAACAGACAAACAGAACAGGCACTTTTTTTATAAATACTGTTCCTTTGTCCCAAGAAGACTTCGATATCTCTCTCACACACACAGTTATTTTATGCAGGGGTGTGAACCTTTGCACTTGAGTGTTAAAGGAAAGCCTTACCCTTGAGGTAAAAATTAACCACATTAACAGTGACTTTTCCAAACTCCTGCAGGTTTACTCCAAAGAAAGCAGTAAATTTTTTTCTAACTTCAAATGAGTTAGATAAAGCATCTGCTCCAGGCTTTGTTTGCAGAAATTAAATGCTTATGTGCGATTCCTGAGAACTTCATGGATCAGAAAAATAATGCTTCCAACCAATTTTTCTTTGAATTGATATTCAAAACCATGGTATTTCTCAGGGGTTGGTATTATAGCAACAGTTTCAGAGCTCTCAAACTTGTTCTCTTCCAAACTAGGAAAATCTGACAGTGAGATATTTAAAACAAAAGAATAGATTGCAATGAGAAGAGTTGAGAAGGTAATGAATAATCAGAAGTAGTGATTTATTTTCTCACAGAGTAGTAAGATCTTTTGAGATACAATTCAATTTTTGAAAAGTTTCCCACCCCCACAGTTTACCATATTTAGGAAGCAAGATGCTGCACAGCTTCTAACATGACTCTGCATTTCTGAAAGCATCAAACAGCAACGTGCAACCAGTCAATATCTGTAAATCAATCCTCTGGGAAACAAGAACTGCTAATGAATCAAAACTCCTAGTACGCAGTACATTTTAAGGATGACAGAGTTCTGAAAAAAATGTTAGAGTAATGCAAATGAAAAACACAAAAAACATAACTTCAAGAGGCAGCAATAAAGTTCTTAGAAGAGTCTTGCAGTCAACCAACAAATAAATTCCCAAAAGCTTGAATAAAAGAACAGTAGTTTACCCCTGATGACAACTTCACAGAAGTACCAAGACCAATTAAATATGTTAAAATAGCTGTTTGGAAGGGGCATTTTGCTAGACAGAACCAACAAAAAACCCACGAAGGATTATAATGTGGAATGCTACAGCTTAACCTTTTTTGTTTTTTGAAATGCTCCCTGTTTCCTAGAGTGGAACAAATATTAATGGACAAACCTGCTTCCAAATCAAAACCACATACATTCTCCTCTCTTGGTGTGGTTACTTCTCCTTTTGTACAGTACAGACTGATCACTACATTACAAAAGCTCCCGAGTACCCTCACTGTGGAAGGGGCCTCTCTGTGCTGAACATAGAGAAAAACAGCATTCTTGATTCAGAGAAAACGTACAAGATCCGTAGAGACAAAAGGCTAAATACAGAAAGAAATAGAGACACAAAGACCAGGAAAGTCCACAAAAAAAGGTCAGCAAGAGTAAAACCTACGACTCTTGTTCCCTGTATCCAGTATTACCCCTGCAGAGTCAGGAGGTCTCCCAGCATCATCTGATCCTTTCTCACACTCCCAGAAATGAAGTGTAATGTCCTCTGAACTCTGGAGGTGACACAGGACAATAAGAGAAGCTACTCTTGCACTGTGCAGAACAAAAGTCGCTGGTATATAGTCTTCCTCACAAGGTTTGATTGTAAAGTTCACATCTCTACAGGAATCAAGCATAAAAATCACTGTATATTTAACTGAACCAAGGTGAAGTTACTGCAGAGGTACTGAAAACTTCACTAGAGAGCCTGAACTACAACTCAGAACATTCACTTCCAGTTATTGCTACAATTCAAAAATTCAAGGTTTTAGTCGCTGCTTTAGTACTCAAAAAGTAATTTAGGCTATGAATTTGATACTGTAAAACTAGAGAAAATTCACACAGTATTAATTTATCCATCTTTGGCTAGTGATGATAGTGATTGACTCAGTATATCTGCTTAGTTTAAGATTCTAAAGTTTAAACGTGCTAAATATGGATTAAAACCCTGCAGAAGACACAACCAACAGCAACAACTATTAAAAGAGTGAATAAATAAGGCACACAGTGGCAGTTTCTGAAAAACTGCCAGATTACAAAAATAAACAAACTTTAAGGTCAGCACATCACTTGCCATGTCATCTTGTATTTCTCCAGTTCTACTACAGGACTTAATTTTGGGCATAAAATAACTTGCTTGTCTAACTCAAGCACATTTTACTTTCTGAGCGAAGGCTCTGAGGCCCTTGCATGTTGCGTTTTTCTATCATATCTACCCTTTCAATTTTTTTCCAGCTAGAAAGATACCAACAGGGAACTCAAAATATATGCACATGAAAACTAGCAAGAGTTACTCTGTGTATGAGTTCTTACACGGTTTTAACTGGCATCACACCCTTGCAGCTGAGGTGGTACTTCTGGTAAGCCATTACCACTGCCAAGGTTACCAAGTTCTACCATACACACATACCTTTCAGCTGTGGCATGTTTCAAGCACTCATTACAAGGAGTGTAATCAGTTTCTTCACGATGACACATCTAGTATTGAGAAACAACTGATATGTACAGGGAAAACATTTCCTGAGATCTCTTAAAAATTGAGGGGAAAAAAGCAAGCCAATAAAGAAGGGTCAATTATTTCTTTGATTAAGTGTTTTTTTAATACAGACTTTTTAAAAATAAGTTAGCACCTCGATGATGCACAGAATTGGTAGTCTGTATTGGCAGAATCACTCTTTAGGAACAGAGGGACAACCCAAACTGGACATCTTTGAAGCAGAAGTAGCCCCAAGAAGGAACAATGAGAGTGTTTTCCTGTTTGGCTTTCTGGGGTTTTGCTGTGCAAGAATACACACTATAAACTGAAAGTCCAAGCTGTTCCCTGAGCTCCTGAAATACTAGATTTTAACCTCAGTTTTAAGAAGAGACCTAGCAATCCTCCATAGTGAATAACTTAATGAGGGTGGTATGCTGATAACCCACCGGTTCTGGGTGTGGGCTGAGGAGTACAGCTGGCAGAAATCAAGGACACAAAGTCCAAGACTCAGCAAGAGAAGGAAAGGAAAAAGAGCCTCCCCCTAAGTCCCTACAGATAAATAAAAGTCAGTAAATCCACAGGATTACTTTTCAGGAATATGTATGGAGAAAACTACCAGATTCGCTACAACAGATGGACTACGCATTTTTTCCTCCCTGTATTTCACCCCAGACTCCCTGTTAGATCCCAGTAAACCATCTCCCATGCTTTTGCTTCCCACTGGTCTCCCTACAGCAGTAAAGTACTACTTCAGGCTAAGTCAATTATTGGATGTGCAACTGCCCAGGTGGTGAGGAGCAAGCCCCACTGCGGCAGTAAAGTACCAATTTTTAAAGGCAAGATGCTTAAAGGTACACTTTTGCCAGAGGACACTCATGCACATGAGGATAGAGTAGCTGTTACAAGGACCGGTCCCTCTTTCAGCAGCCTTATTAAAATTATTTCGGATTTTTCACTCTCAGAAAACCCTCAACATATGCTATGCACAATAACAATGGATAATTAATTTTTAGTATTTATTTATAACTTTTCATGCTATGCCTAGTCACCGCAGGATACTGATACTTCCTGACAGCTTACTTTTTCTAGCAGTCTATCTTGTCAACAGCTCCAGAATGGAACTGTGCACTACTATAATGCAGAGTCATAATTTTCATTCCTTTATCATCTATTTTGCTGGCAACTTCTAGCAGATTAGCAAAACCTCATTTTCCTTTGCAGAAACCGAACTGTTTATGCTTCAAACTCCTGATGACACATATATAAACACTGAGGGCAGAAATTACAGAAATTGCCAAGGGATGGATAGGATCCCACTGAAAACCTCAATAACCAAGAAGACTGCAAAAGCAAGTAACAAGATATCACACTTCTGTGCTGCTAAAGAGGTCAACAGATTATCAACATTTGTTTTAGATAAAGACAGGCTCCTTTCCAAATCTTTCTCTTCTGTGCTTTCTGTTCCAGCTACATAGAATTTGTGCCAACGAACGTACATTGTCATGTTGCAAACAGGAAACAAAATTCACTTGACAGTTTTTGTTGCAATCAACAATTAGAAAAGTCACTAAAAAAAGTAGCAGAACCATTAAAAACAATTTAAGTATGCTCCTTTGAAAAAGCAACAAATCAAAACAAAACCAACCTGAAGGTTTGCACAGCTTTAACCTGAAATCAAATGTCACAAGAGCTTTTATATGTGCCACAAAAGGCTAATGGAAACATTTTTAAGACTCAAAAAGCAAGTTTGTCACAGCAGTACAACTCTGGGCATAGCATACATTCTCCAAATACCTCAGCCATACATGAATATAAATTTTACCTTGTTAACCTGCTGAAGTTCTTTTTTCCTTGTAATTCACTTTCCATAGATGTGGTGTCCTTCTATGCAAAAGCCTGCAATATTCACTTGGAGTCTAAAACTGCTGCATGGAACTCCTGCATCCAAGTTTTTATACAGTAACTGGGATGGGCTGACACTCAAGTGCCTTTCATGGAGAACATTTACCCTTTGATTTGCACATTGCAAGCAATCTTCTTAGGCAAAAGACCCCCTTAAACATTAGTTCAGGATATCCATCCATCTGCCATCATCTAAATGTCACCTCATGGCATGGGGCTTCAGTTAAGGGCAGAACTTGTAAAGCCTCTTTGTCAATGAGTCAAAACTGAACTTGGTTTTGAGTAAGGGCTGTTAAAGTAAACATCACAGTATCAGAGTATCACAGTAACGATAAGGTTGGAAAAGAACTTAAAGATCATCCAGTCCAACCTAAATCAATCTGAGATTAGAAAACAAATGGCTGCAGTCAGTTGCTACCCATCACTAGTAAATATTTCAAAGTCTTACAGGACTAGGAAGTTTAAAACTCAAAGGACAGAAACTGGAAGACGCCTCACAGAATATTCTTGATTCCTCTTGAGTAATTGGGAATTTTTCTATTAGCTTCAAAGGAGCTGAGAATTCATATCAAATACTACGCATTAAAGGATAGTGGAAATGAATCCAAGTGATCTTGAAAAGGTAGAAAACAGAAATATTAAGTAGCACAGTGTAATTGAGCCTAGCTAATAGAAACATTAGCACCAGATAAAGTTCTTGCACAGTGCTGTGGATGAATAGCACAGGGATTTCACTCAGAAGACAGTATTTCACTCAAAGCCTGGACTCTACTACCTCTGTCTCCCCCTTCAGCTTTCCAACACAGTACATACAGAGAAATGTCCCAATGAGTGAACACAGAGAATATTACAGAGAAATGTCCCAATGAGTGAACACAGAGAATATTACAGAGAAATGTCCCAATGAGAGGACACAGAATATTACTCTGAGCTGCCTGTACTAACTTCCACTTACCTTAGAGGATCTAGCCTTCAATATCAGGAAATTCACCATCTTCCTAAGAAATTGCTTCCACATTTAATTGCTTTTCTCCTTAGTACAGTATATATGAGTGAAAACACCATATGGAACATCCTTACTAACTATATGAAACTTGCAGGGAATAAACCACAGTGTTCTTTGACAAGATGCACACCCATCTAAAGCTGAGATTTCTTCTATAACACAATGCACATAGTGTAAGAAATGTGCTATACCCTGTTTCCATTTGCTCTTCTAACATCCATATGAAGCACTACCAGCCTTGTCCTATTACCAGTATTGCAAAGCAACAGAGAAAGACACTTCTCAAAGTGGTTGGTATCATAAAGAACATACATATTTCCATGGCAAATTTTCTTCATACATTTCCTCCAGGGAGAAAAGTGTGCCTTTTATCCTCTTCTTCAGAGTTTACTTCAGACTTTTCAGAGCCTAAACAGCATGCTTTGTATCTTCTCTTTGGGTTGAATAAAAGAATATGAACTCAGCAGCTATTTCCTAAAACACATACCTTAGGACCACAAAACTTCACTAATAATAATTTCAGTGCATTCTCCTCCAGCCACTATTATTATCAAACCTAATAAACTGAAAAAATATGTGCCACTCATTACTCACATTTCCACTCTGTTTTACAGTGACTTCAGAGACAACTTTCCAAAGGACTTTCTACTTTAGGATAAAAATTCACCTTGGAAAGTGGAAAGCCATGACAAACTCCTTCGCACTATTTGCTCTGTTTTGAACCATAACTTGCTGTGATAAGGATCTTTGAGTAAATTTTGCACAGGATTTGCACTGACTTTCTGCACAGAAGTAAATGTCACCCACGGCACAAAAATCCTATCAAGTGCCCACACAGTGGTTTAGTATCACAAAAACCACCAAGGTTTAAAGTCACACTTTCACTTATTTTGTCATCACTTTCTCATGTTGGTTAGACCTTATTTATATCTGTCAATGTCTAAAAGGACTGTGGGTCCTTTTGCCAAGGTCTCTGGCTGCACAAGTAAAAGATACATGCCAGAGACATGCTTCCAGAGGCATGCTAATACCAGCTACAAAGCAATAGCTACAAAGACACACTAGATACTATGCAAGAAGTGCACAATGTGAATCGCCGCAGCTAGTTGCTTTTGCTATTGATCAAAGTTGGTCTATTCCTGCAAAAATAGGGAACAAAACTGTGTTACTTATGTTTAGAAACAATTGTTCTTTGTTCATAAAAGGAAGGGAGGAAGAGAAAAAGAGACACATCAGTTAGGAAAAAAACCAAGAAGGGATGGCCAGAACATTTGAAGGTGCAAGCAGAGGGGGACCACAAACATGGCCATGAAATTAAGTTTCCATGGTGCACTAAAGGAGAATCCGAACAGAAAGTTTATCTCTGCACCAGTGATGAGCAGTCGTGCAGGTGAATCAGACATGTCATGTGGGAGGAACAGTGGCTGAAGCTCAAGCCTCCAGTGTTTCTGATACTGACACAGTTCTGGCAAAGTGCCAAGCAGCCTCATACAATCAGTCACATCCTCAGACCCTGGGAAGTAGCCGTGCCACACCTACAACAGTTGAACATGCAGCTGAATGTTTCCACGTGTCACTGCCTTGGGCTAACAGAAGCAGCAGCAACATCAACTCAGCACCACACAGGAATAAAAGACTAAGTTTACAATGAAAGGGAGCTGGGGATAAGAGCAATGACAGTTACCAAAGAGAGTCAGGAGTTAGTACCGTCATAACAGAAATGAACAGCTCTGAGATAGTAACATCCCACACAGGTTCTAACATTTCATGAGCCAAGTGAATACTTATCATCATTTCAATAGCAACTGGTAATGCTAACATCACTGAAATACATAGTTTGAAGTAATTATTAAAGCATAAATCCTCATACACACATGCCAAGAAAGTAGTCTATTTTTTAATTATTTTTTAAACAAAACAGCAGAGTTTTGTTTAAAGTGGACAGATATATCAAGTTTGCCTTAAAACCACAACATACACCTGCTATACTGCTTACAGCATGGCCTCATCTTTAGATGATATGTGAAAGCTAAGCTCAGGGCATCAGATCACAGTAACATCCTCACAACATTCCTATGTGCTAACAAAAGAACCTCTGGCTAATTTAAACACAACTAGGTGGTAATCTGTTCAGTAGTTAAAAACCTGTTAATACAAATAATATTCCACAGTAAGCCTGACCAATTTGACGGGAAGTTTTCCTGAGTAAGACTGAATTGTTTGGTCAACAGAATTCTGCATGCAGAAGTTGCAGCTGAGTAATGTCTTTACTGGTGTATCCTCATAAACTCTATCACCACTAAGGAAGCATCTGTGTTCATTTTGTTTATTCAGCTATCTTTAGAGCATTGCTGATAACAGAAAAGCTTAATCTTGAGGATTTAGCACTCACAACTGAGCAGCTGTAACGGCCAGAGGTTTTTGGGTGTGTTTGATTTTTTTATTCCCCCCTTCATGCAGACACAAACAGACGACTTAAGGAGACTGGTAATCCTACAAGAAATACCAGGCTTAGGTATATTCGAAGATACTCACAGTTATGCTGATACAGGCAAACCAAAGGACTTCATAAACATCCATGCTGAATACTTAAAATAAACTGCCCAAGAGTGAAGCAGCACAAGCTTCCACTAATGGCAAGTAAGTGATTATCAAGCTGTGTGAAACATCACCTTCCTCTGAGGACCTTCAGGCTGAACACAGGTTTTAGGCCACAGATGTGTTTAGCCCATGGAAAAATTATCCCCATTACAGATGCATAGAGAGCAGATAAAATGGGTTCCCTCCCACCAACCTCTCTGAAACAGAAACGGATGCTGTGAGGTAAGGCAGACACTACCAACAAAATGTGACAGACAAGTGCTTACTGCTACCACTGGACCATCCATCCCGACCAAACCCAAGTCTGTGAGTAGCTGAATCAGGAAGGTCTTTTTCTTTTGTGGCAGCAAAGATGCTTGCACAAGCCACCTGGGCAGGTTAAGGGTTGCCAACTGTTTTGTCAACAGTCATTTTTACTTTTGCTTCAGAGTCTTGAATTTGAGACAAAGAAGAACTTGTCTGCTTCCAAAAAATCTAAACAGGATTAGGGTGGGCACACACCTAACACACATGCTCTCCAGTACAGCCTGGGTGTGCACTCATTGAAATCATGATCTGTCACAAGAAAGTACATCTATGCAATCTACTTATTCAAGTACTATGGTTTAACCCCTGTCAGCACCACACAGCCACTTGTTCAGTCCTCTTCCCTCAACTGAAATACAGAGGGGGATCAGAGGTGGAAAAGTAAAACTTATGGGCTGGGATAAGGACAGTTTAATAATTAAAAATAATTCAATAATAGTAATGAAAAGTGAAACAATGCAATTGCTCACCACATCCCCAGTTTCATATACTGAACATGATATCCCATGGTATTGAATAAACTTTAGGTAGTTCAGACCAGCTGTCCTAGCTACACTTCCTCCTAGCTTCTTGTGCACCTGCTTACTGGCAGAGTACAAGGAACCGAAAAATCCTTGACTCAGGTTAAGCACTGCTTAGCGACAACTAAACACCAATGTGCTATCAACAGCACTCTCAAACTAAATCCAAATCATTACATTGTGCTAGCTACTAAAAAAAATTTACTCTACCCCAGCCAAAACCAGGACATCATGGTAATCCGCAACAGACAGTTTGACCAAGAAAAGGAAAAAAAAAATGTTGGGCTTTTCTTCAAATACACCTTCCATATTCCCCAGGGAGGTGCTTGCTAGATTACAAATGTCCCTTAGAACCCAAACCTCCATTAGTTGACTGGTCTAACCAGAATAATCACCTTCCCCCAAAAAACCCAGACAAGGGTGTTTGGCAAACATTATCTCTCAGTGTAGCATCAATACATGTTTGTACTCTGCCAGGAAGCAGTACACACAGTCCAGGCCCTCTATCCATGACTTAGTTACTCTGTTTGGCTAACAGGAAGCAGAGACAGACAGCCCAGTGTTTTCCTTCCCCTCAAGAAATCCACACAAGCAACATCCAGTAAAGCTGAGAACTGAACCTAAATACACTTGCTGCCACTCAGTCTTACACACAGCACTCTTCTTCTAGACCCATAAGTATTGTTTTCCACTGAAATTAGACTAATTTTATGAGTTACTCTAGTGATAGAAGACAAGGGGAAATGGCTTGAAGCTAAAATAAGAGATTTAGATTGGATCTTCAGAAGAAATTCCTCCTTATGGGAATGATGAGGCACAGGTTGCCTAGGGAGGTTGTGGATGTCCCCTCCCTGGAAGTGTTCAAGGCCAGGTTGGATGAGGCTCTGGCCAACCTGGTCTGGTGAGAGGTGTCTCTGCCCTTGGCAGGGGGGCTGAAATCTCTGAGGTCCCTTCCAATCAAAGTCATTTTATGATTCTATGATTTTAGCGAGTAATTTAGGTTAGAAAAGCCCCTTAAGCTCTTACAGTCCAACCATTAAACAAACATGCAAGCTGACACATTGTGCAAGCTGGTCAGAATACACCACAGTCCTTCAACATTCAATAAATGTTTGTGCTTTAACCTAACACTGATCCTCAGACAGACCAACAGCTAACTACTAGTAATTTGGATCTCCTTAAGTAAGTAAGGATCAACAGATTTATATTCTAACCAAAGTTGTCCAACTGAACACAAAGCGGGCATTTTAAACTCACAAAAAAATCCTCATCCAGTGTTTTCAAAGCTGGCCCAAAGAAGTCCACAGTAAACACTTACTGAAATGCATGCTTCTTACAAGCTGCCTTTGAGCATAAGAGGCAAAATACATCACAACATAGATTTATTTAACACACATTCCATCAACACATTTTCATGCATTAAGCAGAATGCAAAATTCAGAGTGCAGTCTTCCTGCATGAGGATCTTTAATTCAGCATGGGATGAAATAATTAACATTACACAACCTAGAACAAGACCTGTCAAGGCCAGGAGAATAGTAAGGACCTGATTTTTTAAAAAAAAAATAGTACTGAAGTGTAAGTTTCAGCTCTCCTTAAACCACTAAAAACCAACAGTGATGATTAAACAATTCCACCACTGCCAACTGAAATATAGAGGAACTCAAGCTGTACCTGTGCAGCCCCACCTATCTCCCCTGTCAGAGCTAATCTCCATTCAGAACACATAACAGTTATTAATTTTAAGATATTGCTTAACAGAAATAATCACATTTATTAGTATCAACTTTAGATTTTACAAAACCATTTTTTATAAAAAAGTATGGCTATTGAATTATTCCTTTTTTTTTTGTTAATAGCACAGTAGAATTTAGGACAACAGAACAAACCTTTAATTTAAAGAATCTTTTCAATTTAACAACTTAAATGAATGTACAGAAGCCATATAAAAACTTCAACATATTTATAAGAATATTCTTGCTCATTTTATATCTAAGTCTGCACTTCAGCTCCTAGTTAAGTCACTTTGGGGCTCTGATGAACTACAGACTATTCTCAAGGTACTGTATTAGTTGAACCTACACCTTCATACTACAACAAATGGGAATACAATGAAGATGACATTTAGCTGGCAATTTAATCCTATGCTCACTTAAACTCATTGAAACTGCAAGGCAAAATATTTCCAAGAAAAAGTCAGTATGGAAAACAGTGGCCAAATCAATTGGCACAGAGACTCACAAGTATTTGACTACTATAGAATACAGGTACACATGCACACATCTATATAAGAATCACAAAACTGAGCCATGAATACATTTTACCCAGTTTGCCCAGTAAATGGGCAGAGTGTAAAGCAAAAAACCATCAAAACATCAACTCTCTATTAAAGAAGTAATTCAAATTGCCATAACATCTCCATGCCACTGTAGAACTACTGTACTAACCACAGCACAGAATCCAACACCTGAGGATACTTTTTGCTGCCTGTAGCAGCTCAAACCAGGCAAACGTGCAGAAGTGTTTATTTTAAGCAAATAGGAAAGAGTCTTTCAAACTGGACAACTATGAGTCAAGAAGGGAAAAAAGCTTACCAACAACAGCAAGGAAAAAAACCAAATGCAGCTACTTACTGAAAGAAGAAAAAGTGTTCCGTAACGGAGTTACTATTTACCAAGTATGCTGTAGAGATCTGAAATACTTTCCTCTCCAATTACATTAATCCACTTCTTAAACAACATGGTACCAGACTTGAACCGGCCTCTGTAACCACTGAGAACACCACCAGAAACAGGAGTGAATTGTCCAAGAAGAAAGAATTTAATACATGAGACTAATGTTAAACTAACACCAACATACAAACATTGGCCAACAAGAAAAACAAACAGCACCTTCTCATTGGCTACCAATGGCTTACAAAACACTGAAGGTCTGTTTAGGTGGAGATTTCAGACCAAAGCCTGACTAGGTCTGGTAACTAAACTGGAAACACAACCCAGAAGTTGAATCCAAGACAGCATGAAATTCAAGGGCTTGCTTTCACTTATCCCTTCTAAGTGGAAAACACTTCACAAACAGCATTGATATGACTGTTGAACTGTCACTACAAAATTACAGTGACACTTCAACAGCAACATGTTCCCTTTGTTGTTGAGATGTCCAGATCGTCCAAATATGGAATCCTTTCACATGTTCACCGGTTGGAAGGGACCTCAGGGATCACCTAGACTAACCTCTTAAAGCAGGATAGTTTAAACAAGCTGGCTCAGATACCTGTCAAGCTGAGTCTTAAAACTGTCTAAAGTTGAGCATTCCACCACTTCCCTTGGAAGACCATTCCACTGTCTAACAGCTCTGATCCTATAAAACTTTGCTCTTGAATCCATTCAGAATCTGTCCTGGAACAACTTGTTACCATTCCCCCTTGTCTTTCTCCATGACTCCTTGTGTAAAGGGAGTTTCCATCCTCTAGGTAGCCACCCTTGATGGACTGGAACATTGCAATAAGATGTGTGCGTGTGTGTGTCCCCAGCCTTTTCTTCTCAAGGCTGAACATACCCAGCTCACTAAGCCTTTGTTCATATGGGAGGATTTCCAGTCTCCTGATCATCCATCCTGGTCTCTCTTCTCTGGACCCTCTCCTGTCTATCTGCACCTTTCTTGTATAGCAGGGACCAAAACTGAATGCAGTAATCAAGGTGTGGTCTGAGCAGCACAGAATAGAGTGATGCTATTATTAATGCAACCCAGCACACTGATGGCCCTCTTTGCTGCAGCAGCACTCTGTTCACTCATGTTGAGCTTGCTATCCACCAAAACCCCCAGGTCCCTCTCTACAGGGCTACTCTCCAGCCAGGTGGATCCCAGTCTGAGCTACATTCGAGAGTTGTGCATTCCCAGGTGCAGGATCATGCACTTCTCCTCACTGAACTTCATGAGGTTCCTCCTGGCCCACTCCATCAGCCTGTCCAGGTCTCCCTGGAGGGTGGTTCTCCATTGATGTCCCAGCCCAGTTTGGTGTCATCAGCAGACTTCATCAGAGTACTCTTGATCCCAGCATTCAGATCATTTGTGAAGATATTAAACAGTGTTTGGCACAATACTGATCCCTGGGGGACCCCACAAGTGATTGGTTGCCAGTTTGAGAAGGAGCTATTTGCAACCACCCTCCAGGTACAGCCTGTCAGCCAGTTCTTCACCGAACACACTTGTCTAGGTCATAGCATGTCACTTTCTCAAGGCTGTCCAGATAATATACAATGTCCACTCGAAGAACATTTGACCTGCATCACCCTTATCTTCACCTGCAATTATTCGTTTGTGAGTCTGATAGGAGAATTACTGCAAATTTCATCAGAGTAACTAGAAAGTGAAAATCCCCTCAAGGACTTACAGAACAAAATACCATGTTGGTAACATCCTGATGGGGTAAGACTGTCTGACAGATGGTGTTCAAATGGACAAAAAGAAAACTGCCTCAAAGAACTGTGTGTTGTAGTTTGAAAAATTGCCAAACTTGCAGGTGTTGACTTTTGTGCTTTTACGCTGAAAGAGCATTTTATTCTGAAGCTAGAGAGAGCATTCCCACCAGACCCCTGGGTCAGTGTCTTGACCCTACAGGTGATTGGTGGACAGAGTCTATAAAAGGGAATGGAGTTCCTGATTTCTTCCCTTCTTCTCCCGTCTCTTTTAAGACAGAGATTACTGCTGGGCCAAATGCAGACTTCTTCCTTTGGGATGGGGTTTAGCCACAGCTCCCCCTTCCCTGAAGGCTGGAACACAGAAGGAGCAGAGCCCTTGGACTGTAGCTGCAGCTCCGCCATGGGGTCCAGCCCTGACCCAGTTCCTGGCAGCAGGCTGAACCAAGAAGCCACTGCCCATGCACTGCTCCTGCAGCCTGATTGCTTCTGAAAATCAAGAGAAGATGGTGAGCTCTTAATACCTTCCCTCCCTCAGAGCCATAACCACTTCGGAGATGGGAAAAGACAGAGGAGAGAGAGTAAAAGGCCTTTGAGCAGCCCTATTTACCACAACAGGTGTGGCCCCACATAACCAGTGCCATCTTGCCTCTGTCACCATCTGTGCATGACAGCAGATGCTGTATGCTCTGCCACCAAGAGAAGTTTTTGATAAGAGAAAGAACGAGAGAAAGAGATCCTAAGATACTGATACCTTAAACCTTTGGCAAACAGAAAGAGATTGAGGTTCTGTTTATTCCTATATCTGAGCTGCTGTTGGCTGTGGTCACATTGCTAACAATTCTCAAGATGAGAGGAGTTAGAAGCAAGCCTGAGACATACAGGGGAAGCTGGCGTCTGCAAGACGATTAGAAAAGGACCTTTTCCACAAGCATCACAATCGGGATGGAGGGGATGGGTGAATTCCCCTTCTGGTTAGAGTGTTAGTGTACACTCTGCTCTCATCTGAAGCCAAAACCCGATGTGTTAGCTGTCTCTCATTTCTCTCAGATTGTGTGTAATGGCATTGTGATACAGTTTCTGCTTTACATTTTTTGGTTCTTTTACTTAAATCAGGGATTTTCCTTTTCTTATTGGTGGTGGGTACAATAAATTCTTTTCTTTACAGCAAAGTTGCTTCATTGTCTGCTGAATTCTCAGCAAGAACTCGTTGGTGTGGTTGCAGGCACCAACCCAGAACCAATCTAGACCTTCATTTTAACCAGCACGCTGTATCAAACTGGTCTGACCTCCAGCGAAGCACTTTTTACTTATATATTTGGCTGTATAAAGGCAAACAAACACTATAACCTAACTTTCATATAAAACACTTTTGAGTCAAATTATATCATGTGGACCAAGTACATAAATCTGTGGATCCCACAATATCTGCAGAACCAAAATCTCTGGTCAAAATACCAAATACATCTTGTTCTTTCTCTATATCAACTTCCTCTTAAAACATTCACTATGAAATCCACTTCTGGAAAATTGTACAGTTCTGAAAGTGTGATAAATGCATTTAGGTTTATCCAGTTTTTATTCAGGTTGTAGTGCCAGAGGTCCCACAGAGATTTACAGCTGACCTCTAACTTTATGAATTTACAACTTGAATTCTCCTATTCATTTCACTAGTCATTTCACTGAACTCCTAAGCAAGGCAAGAAGCAACCCAAAACTCACACTACAGATGCTCAATGCAGCTTCATGTAAGAAGCACAGGCAACAGCCAGCACCGGTTGCATTTCCTAGATATCCAGATATCTAAGATACACTTCTTAGATATCAACTTCTAAAGGAGCTAACCAGAAAAAAATAGTCTTTTATAACTGAGCCTTGGAAGTGAGGACAGGAAATCACTGTTTACACTGTCTGAAAAATGAGTGTTTGAAACCACCTTTTTCTAATAAATAGTCATTAATAACTCGTAGTCACTTAGCATAGGAGGTCATGCAGTGGCAGCCTGGCTAGCATAAATGTTTAACACTGAATTACATCTGAAATGCTCAGAAAAAAACGCTAAAAAAGCACCACCTCGTAGCTAGAGTGCTACCTGTTAACATAAGATTTCCTTTGGTTCCAGCATAACACCCTGACCGGCGCTTTTGGGAACAAGACGCAACTTTGCTATGAAGTAGCAGACCTAGCAAACATCACAGGACTAACCACAGAAAGCCACACAGCCTTGAGTTGATTACACCATGTACTTCTCTAAAATACTGTTAAGGGTTTATCCCAAGATGAAATGAATCAATTAATTTAGTTAATGTGCTAATGGGACAAAACAAAAACAAAAGGAGGCTTTGAAAAGCACTTAAAATTTGCAGGGAAAAACAAACCAAAAATAACTTGATTAGGAGAAAAACCCAACAAGATGCATTTAATTCACCCCACATAAAAATAAATTTTAATTAAAATCCCACATAAAAATTCACCCCACATTACAAAATCCACACAAAGACATACAGAGATTAATCAAATGTTCTTATATAACTGAGCTAAACTGCAATCTCCAATCCCTCAAAGAGCAAAGACTTCCAACAATTCTTGCTTCTTGTGGAAGTGTGGAGTCCATTCAGTCCATATACACATCCCTCAATATCAGCGGGAATTTTAAAGTTCAGTTCTTTGTTCCATGTGCTTCCACACCTCTATTTCCTCTATTTCCAAACTACTCATTTCTATGGCCATGAACAGGGGGAGAACTCTCTTCATTTCTGGAAGCAAGGTAATTCAGACAAAACCTTCCCTACACTGATCCTTGAGGTACCACTCTCTACATTCACCACATTCCTAGGGCCAAATGGCTGCTGCATTTCATACAGAGCCTTAAACCAAAATTGGAAACTTCAGTCCTCTTACGTTTGCAGAGCTGCAATAAACTCTGCTTGCAATTTCACAGGTCAAACATCATAAAATTCAAACTAAACAAATACTATCACCTGTTATTGATTCTGTATGTGTCACTAGAAACACAAACATGAGGATGATGATGAGCCAGACTGGATGGGAATCTACCTCCTACAAGGAACTGCACAGCACACAGACATGGCTGCATACTGGCACATGACATGCCAGAAACATAGGCATGAACATCCTCACCTGTGTGCACAGAGCTACAAGAGCCGTATTGAGATGGTTTTACAAGGGTATTTCATAATCCTCCTCCCTCCTCTCCCTAATCAGCAGCTCAGTCAGAGCAAACTACAGTTATAATTACCACCATAACTATTATTTTAATAAGAACCAATGTCTTATCAAAATATTCCATTGAAGACTTGAACATCTTTTCTTGTAAGACTGCCAAAAACCTAGATCATTGCTGAGGTACTGCTCCATGCATGCTGCTAGCAGGCAGCACCTCCAAGTTTCTATTTATGCAACTGAGTGACTAAACTCAATTCAAGTAAATGCCAAAACATAAGCAGTTTGAGGCAGAGTAGCTGTGCAAAGTATTATTATTCTCCCAGTGTACACACACTAACAGCTTTGTTTACTACATTTACGCCTCTTCTGCTTGTTTGCCTGGGTTTCATATACTGCAAGCCAAGTTCCCGAAGTTAGATGCTTAAAAGTTGCCATCTAAATCCACATTTACTTATTTAAACTTGAGTGTCAGGCATCCACAGAAAGTTTCAAGTGCATAAGCAAGCCTGGAGACATGTAAGTCAACATAATTAGGTGCCTAGATTTATTTCCAGCTACCCAAACATGGAGCTCTGCAAGCCACAAATTCCAGTTTTTCATGAGTACTTTTTTAATACAAGGCAATATTAGTTCAATTATTTTTTCTTCACATACTTGTTTGAGATGACCCCAATCCAGACATCTGGTAACACACCATTTCTGCACAAAAGTCTCTAGTTTAAGGCTTCACAATTAGCTACTTGAAGCTTCAGGTACACTGCTAGATTGAGGAAAAAATTCCTCAATTAAAAAGATAGCAAAGGACCCTGGCAACTGTGCCAGTCTCCATCAAGGGTAGCCAGTCATCATCACACAAAGGTTACAGTCAGAACACAAGACATAAGGACTCTAGTTGCCTTTATGGCATACAAATGTACATTTCTGAAGAATCAAAGACTTATGGAAATGCCATTTTTCGCATTTGTCTTGTTCATCTCCCAAGTGCAAGTCAACGGGCCAGATGCTGTTTTAGGGAAGTTGCTTCACTTTAGTCAACCACAATGTCCATCTCTTTTTCTTTCAAAGATATTTTAATCATGTATCCTCCTGAACTGAGTATTATGAAGAACAAAGCTAACTACAAACAGGATGAGTACACTCACAATCAAGAAGTCAGCAAATGGCATCAACTCATAGGAAAAATACTCAGACTACACTGACATAACTGAACCAAAAAATACATCTGAGGAGTGAGCAAAACACTGCAGGAAAAATGAGTGTCCATGAATCATTCAATCAAACCCAAGAAATGAAGGCTTCAGTATCGTTGAGCTTTGGTAGAATTGTTTTAAAGAAGCATGTTCACTTACCTCTGTAGTAATATGACAATGTCATTAAAGCAGTAGCTTGAAAATAAAATACGTGCAGGAAGTATTTGATACCTTACCTCAGTCAACCACACATTTCACTAGCATCAAACTTTGTAGCTAACTTTTTTCACTAACCTAATATTTATTTATTTTGAGAATTAATTTCATTTTCATAATTTTAACCACAAAGAAAACCCCAAGCCAATTATAGACATAGTTAGTTCCTTCAAGGAATCATCTAATAATTTCTAAAAAGTAAGAAGTCATGTGATTTGTGTCCTACACTGACCTTTTGGAACTTCACATAAAAGGATGAACTCAGCAAGGTTACACAATATGTAAGTTTAGGCAACATTACATGTTGCTCAATTTTTATATCCACACATTAGAAAACCTGGTTTCTTCACTTCTGGCTCACATTCAAGTGCAGCAATGCATTCAGTCCTGAACCCAATTTAAAGGTTATGAGTAACTCCACAGGAGGCACATATCCACAAGGCATCAAGGCCATTTTCTGTTTCCAAACAAAGCCTGGAAATCTTTACCTACCTCAAAACAGCCGGGCATACTGTTTACAATACTATGCTCTTGCTGATTTCCTCCTTGATCCATCCACACTAATCAATCCTTTGACTCATCCTACCCTTAGGCTGAATAAGGCAAATCACAGAGAAATTCTTATCAGTGAGTAGAAATCACTGAAGAGTTTGTGGAAGTTCTGTACTGAACATGTACCTGATTGCATTACTGCATACGCTACACTCACGCCTCTTGTTAATCGCTTGCAGCTATACTTACTCTCCAGCCTGAAGGCTCTTCAAGACAGGGATCTTACCTCATGTGTCTGTAAAGCCAGTGCCCAGATGGTGCCATTTTAATGAATAATTGTATTTCCATGTAGACCATTATTGTGGTCTACATAATGTAAATTACCTTCACTGATCCAACAGGAAACAATTTTCTCATTTTGAAATGAAGACAGCAAAAATAATGATTACTTGTTTGATACAATTATAACAATAATACACCCCACATTTGTGGGTCCAAAATTCTCACCTAGTCTGTACTGACTTTGATGGAGCTATGCCAATGCAGCCGATAAGCTGGTCCCAGTCTCTGCTGAAGATCTCAAACTATTTTACAAGGACTGATCACTTCAAACTCACACCAGAGATGTGTGGAAGAATCGACTGCTACAACTGCATGGCAAGTATCTGAGCATCACTCTATATGTTTTACAACACACATCAACATGTTGCTGGTAGGAGGCTATCCTGCTCCTAATGAGTACTCTGTTCAACACATACTCTGGCACAGCAAAAGCCTACTTTTGCCTAAAGAAAAACCAAGGGGAACCAAGGATCCTAAGTATAAAATCAGACTCAAACACTTGAAAGTGCTACTCATCATAAACTACACTAACACAAGTAATTACACAACAGTACTTCTGCACCCTGTGAGTAACCAGGCAGGATGCTCTTGTATGTGCCCCAATCAGATACCCCATAGGCCTAAATTAGAAGAAAAAAAAATACAGGACACCATAAGTAATTACTCTTTAAAGACATCTAAAAAGTTACTGTAAGAGCTCCAGTGAAGAGTTAGACCTTATTTTCACAGAATCATCAGGGATTGGAAGGGACCTCGAAAGATCATCCAGACCAATCCCCTTGCCACAGCAGGATCACCCAGACCAGGTCCAGGCAGGCTTCAAATGTCTCCAGAAAAGGCAACTCCACAAACCCCCGGGCAGCCCGCTCTAGTGCCCCCTCACCCTCCCTGGGAAGAAGTCACAGAATCAGTCAGGGTTGGAAGGGACCACAGGATCACACAGTTACCACTCCCCTGCCATGGGCAGGGACACCCCCCCCTAGCCCAGGCTCTCCAGAGCCTCATCCAGCCCAGCCTTAAACACCTCCAGGGATGGAGCCCCAACCACCTCCCTAGGCAACCCATTCCAGACTCTCACAGTGAAGAACTTCCTCCTCAGATCAACAATAAATCTACCCATCTCCAGCTTTGCTCCATTCCCCCTAGTCCTTTCGCTACCTGAGATCCTAAAAAGCCCCTCCCCAGCTTTTTTGTAGGCCCCCTTCAGATACTGGAAGGGCACAATAAGGTCACCTCAGAGCCTCCCCTTCTCCAGATTGAACAGCCCTGACTCTCTCAGCCTGGCCTCATAGGAGAGGTGCTCCAGCCTTCTGACCATCCTCATGGTCCTCCTCTGGACCCGCTCCAGCATGTCCACATCCTTCTTGCAATAAGGTCTACAGAACTGGATGCAGTACTCCAGGTAGGGTCTCACCAGAGCAGAGCAGAGCAGAGGAGAAGAATCACCTCCCTCAAACTGCTAGCCACACTTCTGATGCAGCCCAGGATCCAGTTTGCCTTCTGGGCCGCAAGTGCACACTACTGGCTCATGTTGAGCTTTTCGTCCACAAGCAACCCCAAACCTCTCTCCTCAGGGCTACTCCCCAGCCAGTCACTGCCCAGCCTGTATTTGTGCTTAGTATTGTCTCACCCCAGATGCAGGACCTTACACTTGGTCTTGTTAAACCCCATGAGGCTGGCTTGTGCCCACCTCTCCAGCCTGTCCAGATCCCCGTAGATGGCATCCCTACCCTCTGGTGTGTCTGCTGCACCACACACAGTTTAACATTGTGAAGAAAAACTCACCAAGTATTTAATTAAAATTAATCCTTGATATTACATGATTTGACTGATACTATGAATTAAGCTCACTCTGTGCTTTTATTGTACTCCTGTCCCTTCATTAAGCGCTAACAAGATGCTGTATCACATACCAGAGATTGAAGGGCAAAATATTTTGAAAAATCTTTCTCAATACAGCTCAGACACACAGAAGGTAATGAGATCCTTTAAAACAAAAAGTACTTATTTTGCAATAGCTGACAAGTAGTAAGTGGCATTTGTGTCTCCTAAACAACATCTGGTCTTCTCTTGCTAAAAATGACAATGCTTCCTTTTCAAAGGGAGCATCTGCAAAATCTCATCATCATTAAAGAAAAAAACTCAAACAAAAAAATACACCAGTGGCCTAAAAAAGACTTCTGATGGCATAACCAGTTAACACAGATCCAATTCACGTAACACTTTCCCACCTGTCCACATACCCAGAGAGAAGATGCTTAATGAGGTAACTGCTGTCCATCAATCTAATCTGGTTCTAATACTCTTCTTAAATAATGCATATATTAGTTCTCTGTTACTGAAAAGACTAGCTTGTTTTATTAACATGTGCTTTGTTAAGTGCCAAGACTTTGTAAAAGCCATTACACAGCTTCTAGCTGCAGATGTATGGATTCTCCCCTTTCCTTTTCCCTCTGTCCTCTTTTTCAATTGTTATTAGAGCTGTGCTGCAGTATGATTAAGAACCCATTAACAAGCAAAACTATACTTAACCATCAAGTGATTACTATGGACCCATTCTCTAATAAATATATAATTTTTGGCCACAAAACAGCTTGATGTCATTAGTTTTACTCATTACCTAAGGTATCTCAACTAAACTACTTCAGAGACCAACAGGTTTACTGTAAGTGAAGACAAGGACACAATTTCAAGAGTTTTATTAACACTGGACTGAAGTTCAACACATAAACAATTATCTCACATTAAGGTCCTCTGCCTCTTTCACATTTGAAACTTTTCTGAAAGCCTTTTTGTGCTCTAATTTTTTATGTTTAGTGATTAAATGACTGAGGTGACATTTCTACACCAGCCAGCTATGCAGAGGGGAAGATGCTTAAATAGGTACCATCCAGCTGTGTCAACATATACAGAACCTATATACTCAACAATTTAAGTGAAAGGATAAATTAGGAGTGAAATAATTTTCTTAAAATCTGTTTTGTTTTCCGGAGCTTATCATCATTTTATGCTTTACTCAAGAGAGGGAACTCCCATTAATACAGCAAGTCTTTCAATAATAGCCCAGTTCCTTGCCCAAGGTAGAGGTGCAATCCTCGCAGCCATCCCAGTGCAAAGCTATGCTTTAGTGTAAGACCTATCCTTAAACCTGTGCAGTTATACCACATAGATAACACACTGATGCTCAACAGAGGGCAGGTCCAGGCTGTGTGTTTGTTTCTGGCAAAACAGCACTGGGAATCCACCTGCAGAATTCAAATGTCACAGGGACAAGCAGTCTTCCCAATAAAACAACCATTTCCAAACCTGGAAAAAACAGCAAGCTTGATACACAAGATGAATTTTGCAGCATTCTTACCTGAGGGAAGCATTTGGAAAAGGCAGGGGGAAATATTTAAGGGACTTTGGAAAAAAATTAATTTTGTGGGTTTTCTTTGCTGTGCTATTCCCTCGGTTTTCTCCAGCATCACAGAGTTGCTGCTACTCTGCTTTCAGTCCAATAACTGATCCATTTTTATAACTGCTAGCATTGAGTAGAACAGTAGCTGGCTGCCTTGCCTACTTTTACCAACCAACAGGTAGTACAGAGTTTAGGTGCAAGTTGTAACAACTTTTGGCTTCATGCTTCTTTGGTCTTGCGGACCTCAGCAGACATTGTCAGAAGGCGACAAGGAAGGAATGACAACAAGACAGGACAAGAAGGAACAAGCAGTAAGAAATATAACCTGCTTGAGCACATTCACACAAACAACCCATGGAGAAGAAGGGGACTCAGTCTCTCATCCCACATTCTCAGGAGAAGAAACACATTTCACACTATAGAGATGAAAATAAGAAGTAAAGGCACTAGCAATCCTCAGGGCTTGTATCAGAAATAATATAGGCAGCAGTAGGGAAGTGATTGTCCCCCTGTACTCAGCACTGGCATAGAGGTGCTGCAGTGGGTCCAAAGAAAGGCAACAAGGTTGGTGAAAGGTCTGGAGAACAAGTAGTGGGAGTCGGGGGGCTGTTCAGTTTGAAGAGGAGGAAGCCAAGTGAACACCTTATTGATGTCTACAACTACCTAAAACGAGGTAGTAGGCAGGTGAGGGTTGGTCTCTTCTCACAAGTAACAAGTGATAGGACAAGAGGAAATGGCCTCAAGTTGTGCCAGGCAAAATTTAGGTTAGATATTAGGAAAAACCTCTTTATTGGAAGGGTCATCAAGTCTTGGAACAGGCTGCCCAGGCAGGTGGTTGAATCAACATTCCGGGATGTGTGTAAAAGACATGCAGATCTAGAGCCTAGGGACATGGTTTAGTGGCTGCCTTGATACAGCTGGATTAATGGTCAGACTTCTGATTCTATGACTGCCCTCCCTAACTTAACTTGCTTGGAGTTAAAACAGATAATCCTCACTGTTTCTGAACATGACTCTTTCTTTCATTTTAAGGTTCTGAACAATTTGAGCTATCGATATTTGTGTGTGGTGCTTCTGACGGCTTCACACTCAAAGCAACACACCATTTCTTTAAAATGAGTACACAACATTGCAGACTAAAGAAACGCTTTGATCACATACCAGCAGACAGGAGCTGTACTTCACTCAAATGCCACAGTACACTGGCATTTTTGCTTTATAGTAAAACAGGCTGCAATTAAAACCCAACAGCGCCATGAGGCATGGAAGAGCAGTACATATTCAGAGACACTGCTTTCAATGCCTAATCCCAAAGCAGAAGCTACAGCTGGGTAACACGAGCATCTCATTGCAACACACCATCTCTCAGTGCAACACTGAGAATGAGCTAAGACCACAATAGATGCTCTGCTCTCACATCTCATTCACTACCAGCAGCCCTGAATGGGCATTTGTACCCCTCCTTCTTCCCTTTTGGTTCCAAACACAGAGCATCCACCAACAAGCCCTTTCCACCATCACTAACAGGCTGTCTTAAAAAAAGGCTGAGATTAAGCAGCCTGCTTATGGTATTTTTGCAAAAAGTTGCTGCATACTTTTCAAAGATCAAGTCCCTTATATAAAAATCAGCTCATTCTCCAAAGAGAGCTTAAGTCTTCTGTGCTTCAGTTTTGCCAATTGAATACAGCTTGTGCAAAGGGTGCCGAAAAGCTGTAAAAATTATACCAGGTTGCAAGTACCCACTGAAGTCACTGCCACTGATACAACTCACACTTATCTGTAAATATATCTATACGCTGGTTTAATTATATACGGAACTGCAGGAAACTGTTTATGAGCAATGAAAGCTCCAAATGTAGCTGGCCAGGGGATCTAGCACAGTAAATGTTTGCAGTTATGAAACAGCTCAATTCAAGACTGTTTCTTCCTGCCAAGTTGGCAATTCATATTCCTCCACACATAGGTACAATCACAACCTTTTTTTACTATGGTATGATATTATTCGAAATTGCTTATTACAGGTATCTGACAACATTCAACAAAAAAGTCTAAATACAACAACTGGTTTAAAGGATTACGTTTCTTTCTCCACAGACACAAATTAACAAATCTTCATACAATTTACATCCATCTTACTAACACAGAATACATACCACCATTTCAGTCTCGTACATGGGTCAGAGACAAAGCATTACAAATAAAAACTTCACATGGCAAATTTCAGACATATATTCAAGAAGCACCATGTTCTTCAAAGAGTCCAAAATTTGGTTTGCGTAACAAAGGCTCTTAGGGCAGTTCGTAGTGCCCTGTCATGTTAAAGACAAACAAGTGATCAAGCACTACATCACAGACAAGCCTTTAGCTGCCTTTTGAGAACATACTTGTCCTCAAAGATACACTGGGCATCTCATATGAAGACACATTAAAATGACACTTTTCTGGTTAAAATGTGAAACAGAAAACTTTGAAAATTTTTTGGCAGATCTCAAATGTGCTTAACCCAAAGACCTCTGGGCATAATGAGAATACTGTATTCACACCAGCCAGTTTCTCCAGCCATTGCAAAACCATGTGACATACACAAACTATGGGTAACTTGGACTGAGATGTTTAACAACTTTGCTCAGGCACTACATAAATTGCATTATAATGTGGAAACAAAGTCACAGAGACAAAAAAAAAATCTTCTTTCACACAGATTCTGTATCATGCAATTCCATTAAATGGAGATTTTCCTCACAAAAAGAATTTGCTAGTAAAAGTGGGTCTACCTCAGGGGCAGGCAACATAGGTTAGCTAAGTCAACATGTTGGCCGTGGCTGTGAACCTACCAATGAGCAAGCTGCCAGAAATCTCCATATTGCTTTGCCACCAAGCACAAATTTTAAGCAAAAGACAGATGCTTCAGTGTGAGGTTTTGTATTCTGACAAAGCCATTTTAAGGATGCTGGACACTTCCCTATGTGTAGATTAAGGAAAGCCACAAGTGCCATAAAGTCATCTTGTAGAAGTATTGACAGATCACTTCCCTATGAAGCACTGCCACTCCTCCCAAGCACTGTTGTGATGTTTCTTGCAATATCAATGTCAGATATAATGGGCCAGCCCACTGTGATCCATATTAGTCATTTGGGTAACAAGGGAGTAATAGGTATACTGAGCAAGTATCTTAGAACATGTTTTTCTATTTGGAACCCCAGTGCTCCATCTTTAGGTCTTTGATCAAGTCTGTATGCCCAAAGGCATGATTCCTAACTGCCAGCATCAAAACAATCATATCCTGCATCCTTATGTTACCAGCCCACAAAGAACTAGCTTTCAGCCCCCAAGTCAGCATTTGTTCCAAAGCAATGGGTGTGAACTAGACACAATGACAGGATATTTGTAGGACAGCCACTAACAGTACTTGTTCTGTTGCTGTTCTGAAGCCCACAGAAGAGGATTATTTCCTAGAAAGCCCCATGAGTCCAGGAAAGGTGCTGAAGCCTCAGGTGCCACATGCCTCTCTTGGCCCCCCCAAACCTGCCTGGGTACCAGCAAAACCCAAAGTCTGATAACTCATACTGGTGAGATCAAGAAGGAAAAAAGCTGGAGAAGAATGCAAAAGAGCAAAAAAGCAGACAGACAGGAAAAGAGGCAGAATAAAAAGAGTAGAGCCTGAATAGTTACACAGATGAAGAAAGTAAATACAATATAAGATTATGTGTGGAAACAAAAATTGAACTCAGAAACAAGAATTCTAATTTTCACATCTAGAAGGCAGAGCAGAATCTGCACACACTAGATAGGTACATACTACCTTTTAGAAATGTTGTTTCAAATGTTAAGTGACAGAGGACTCATGGACTTGGGGCACGCACAATTCTCTGCAGCCTTTGTGTAAGAAAAACACCCACAGTCATTTATGAGGTTAAGACTTCTCGCAGCCCCCAGCTCTAGCTTTCTCTCTCAAGATATAAATAGAAATACAGAAACAGACAAAAATATGCATTATACTTTAAGAGGCAATACATTTGGCATAAGCCTACTGCTGAAAGAATTAAACAACAGCCAAAGGATCCATCTCTTGAGCTGAGGAACTCTATATACCGGCTTTACACACTAACGCATATGTCTGAGGCTTACATTACTTGACCAAGAACACTGGTAGTTTGCTTTTTCACACCAGAAAATTCAGAAATGCAGCTGGCCATAGGGTCAGCTCTGTAGCCCCCTGCGGTTCAGGCCTGAAAGCTAGGGAATCTGCAGAAGAAAATTACAAGAGATGGGGCAAGAGGTCAATTTCATTATCCTTGAGTTTGTAGCGGGTAGCAGAGCGATTGCATTAGACTTCATTGCCCGTCACCTACTGGGCCCGACAGAGCTGTGCAATACAGAGTACCGCTTGTGCTGCTTTCGGGTTGAAAAATAAACTATCAGTAAAATACACTGTGAGGGACGTGCCGGGCCGCTGGCTCACCAGAGGGACCGGGGGATGCCGAGATGCGGCTGCGGACACGGCAGCACCGGGGAACACTGAGAAGCGCAGAGGGTCCTGCAAATGGTTTTTCCGGCGTTACAGCTTTGGACCCTTCGCCGCTGGCCGAGCTGAAGGGCGGCAACCGGACCCCAGACAGTCGGGCTCCCGGGACCAGCCACGAGTCGCGGCACCTGCGGCAGGGGGACGCGAACCCCCAGCGTCTGCATCTCGTTCACCCCAAGTTCCGCGGGCAGCGCGGTCCGCAAGAGCGAGAAGACGCGCCGAGAGCCGAGGGCGCAGCCAAGCACCCCACACACACCTCCCCGCTTACACCTACCATGGCTTTGCCGTGCGAGGCGGCGGGTCCGCGGCGCTGCGGGTGCGCCCGGTGCTCCCCGCCGCGCTCTCGCTTCTCGCGGCCGCCGCGCTGCTCCTCGCCGGCGTCCAGAGAGGAGAAATTCCAGACGAGGAGAGTCTGCAGGAGGAGCACAGTGAGAGCCGCCACCAGCGCCGAGCGGGAGCGCCGCGCCAGCCGCCGGCCGCACGGAGACGCCACCATCTTCGCTGCTGCCGCTGCTGCTGCTGCTGCCGCCGCGCTCCCGAGAGCCGCCGCATCCGCCGCGGCACCGAGTTTTCACCCGGGCAGAGCCAGACGTCAGCGGGGGGAGGGCGGAGGCGGAGGAGGAGGTGTGCACGGCTTTAGGGATGGGGAAGCCGGGGGGGAACTCCTCAGCCGGACTAGCACGGAGCGAGGGGTGGAGTTGGCGGAGGAAAAGGAATGAGGAGGAAGGTGGTCTGGCGGCAGAGGAGGAGCAGCAGCAGCAATGGCACTCAGTGTCGCCGGCGGGCGGGCAAGCTTAAGCTTTGCGTGAGGGGAAGGGCTGGGCCCGGCCCAAACCGGGGCGGCTCCGCGCCTCGCGGCGGGCGGGAAAGCAGCGGCTGCGGTGGAGGAGGGGGAGGCGCGGGCAGAGCGGGGCGGGCAGCGAGTGCCACCTTCTGAGGGGACGCAGCCGCGCGCCGGCGGCGGGAAGCGATGGTAAAGTAGCGGGAGGCACGAGACGCCTATCAGCTCGGGCCGGTCCTTGCTTTCGTTCGGCCCGAGGCCGGTGATCCGCGCAGCGCAGGTCCGCACCCGGTCCTTCCGTTGCTGTTAGTAATTGTAACCTACTGGGGCGGATTTGTGCCGAACTGACCCCCGGGCACTGCAAACGGGGGTTTTTTAGTTCCATGTGGTTGCACTAACGTGTCGCAGTCTCTTGTGAAAGGTGTCAAACCCCCCGAGCTTACTAACACCTTTGTGAGTGCTGGACACCTCCCTGCCACGTAGCTGTGGGCCAGCCTGTGTTGTGGAAGGGCTGTTAGTGCCCACCGCAGCTCTGAGTGGTTCGATCCATGGACACCTGGCCCTTGGTCAGATGTGTTAGCCACTGGTAGCACTGGTGCACTTTTAGAGACACTCATGTTTACTTAGGTGGCAAACTGCAGTCCCCGTGTACAGTACTGATGCACACACACACAAAAAAACTGTTTCACAGGCAAAAGTGCACCAAACCTCCAAGATTTTTTTTTTCAGAAGCCGGAGTCACTGAAATGACAGAGAATGCAAGTGAGGGGCAACACCTTCAACAGCCCTGCAATGTTTGGAAGTACCAGGCAGAACGTGACAAATGCTCCATGTACTCAAAAAGTAATGGGAGACTTCAGTTACCTTTTTCTCCTATGCTGGTATATTGGCTTTCTAATCTGTAATATCTCATTATCTGATAGTAGAGAAGTAGGGAGGGGTTTTAATCTGCCTACATAGTGCTTCTTTTTGTAATCCTAATTCCACTTTACATACCAAATCCAAAGTTGAAAAATAATACCTTCTGCTAAAGACAGTTGCTTTTTCACAATGACAGCCAATGGGATTTGCACAGACCAGTAGGATTTTGTTTGCACTGGAATTGCTTTAGCTTCTGATCTGAAGAACTGTGAAACAAGTAGTAACTTTCAGAGCATCCTTTCTTAGGGGAATATTCCTTATGATTCAGTGAGGCCAGCAACCCTGTCCTGGTTTAAAATCATTGACTCAGAGCAGTTAATACTAATGTATGGAATAGTAAGATCTGAATCAGGCCCAAATACACATGCAGTTTCAAATGGGGTCACAATCAGAGTATCACTGATGTAAAGATGTCTCTAAACAGAGAGGTCAAATATATCATTAGTAGCTTTCAGGAAAGTCATGGAAAGGCTTTCTGTGAAGGCTGAGGATCATCTGGCTGACCTTCAGTTTGTGCAATGGACAGCATCCATTTTTACCATCTGTGGTGATGGTGAACTGTTCTTGATGGGCAGAAAGCCCATATTAACAAATTTGGACAACGCCAGGCTTCCGCACCAGTTGTACATGTGTTGGACTTGCTGGTCACACAGTGCAGTAAAGTGGGTTGTTTGAACAGGAAAAACAAGACAGATTCTCAGTGTTCTTGAGTATTCTGACTAAGTCTGCACAGCTAAGGAAGTTGATGGATAATTTTTATTCCAAGCCATCAAATAATTGGGAATTTTAAATACACTCAAGCAAATCTGCTGACAAGCACTAGATAAAGCATCTTTTACACAGGATGAAGTACTGTCATCTTCAAAAGGAAGCTGTGGTCTTAGGAGATGGTTCCCCCCTGCAGCTTTCCCTTGGACTGTTACAGCGCAGGAAGTGCTTAAGGAGCCACAACCAGACAAATGACCAAGAGCTCTGAAGAGCTATGGACCTCAGGGTCCAGTACTGATCCTGCTGTTCTTCATGGTGAAATAGGAGACAGATTCAAACAGATGCCCTAAAACAGCTAAAAGCCCTAGAAGCAACATTTAAGTCAGGCAACACTGCTCTCTGTAAAAGGAAGGACCAGCCACGTTGTCCACGTTATTATATTACTGTTGTAAAATAGCAGTAATTAGGTCCAAACTGATCTGTGTTCCTTAAAATTTTTATGACATACTGGAAAATTTCCTTCAGATTATCAGGGACAATTTTTATACCCAACCATGTCTGTGAATTTTCCTAATCTCTATATAGTTACTGTGTCTGATAAGACAGTGAGGAACAGCAGTACATGCTCCATCTTACACACGTCCCACTGACTGCATGTCTGGAGAGAAGACATGTATCCAAAGCACATCATTTATAGGCCAAAAACCTGAGTCTACGGTATAAAGTCAGACCTGCATATAGGTGGGAGCCTCAGCATAAGACACTTCTGCACTTGTTAGTGGGGAGAATAGCAGGCTCCCTCTCTGACAACAATCTCTCTGTATTAATACAGATTATATAAATATCTAGAGTGCTCAGTAACTATGGCATTGATTTTTAAAACTGTGCTATGACCAATGACCATTAACTACTCAAAATCTCCTCCATCTGTTGCTAAAGATAACACTCAAATAGAAGTAAGAATTAGGATCATTTAACTAATTATTTTTCCTGTGCTGATTGAAACTAGAAAGTAAAAAGAGCAAAGCTGAGCTTCTTCAAAATTTGAAGATTAAAAATTCATAACTGCAAAACTGAACTGTACAAATCCTAAGAACAAGTTAAAATGAGAAATTGCATAAAAGCTAAAACCACATAAAATGGATTTTTCTTATTATCAAGTTCATGAATAATGGCAGCTCAAGTGAGCTAAGTTGCATTGGAAAATACTCAGTCTGGATACCCTGACAATTCATTATGTTGCCCATATTACATGAGGCTTAGTTATCTAGATTGAAGTGTGTAAGATAAAAAACTAGTAGACAAGTATTGCACTTAAATGTGATGGTGTTTTAAGCAACAATAACTAATGTCACTTCGCTAATTTGCACTAAATAAAATCCTACCAGATAATTGTCTTAAATATTTTGTACTTGACATAGGTAATGTAAATCCAGCCCCAGACTGTTTGAGAAGCAGCAGCCAATCTTGGCTACTTAGAATGATGTGAAAAAAACCCGATACTCCATGCCAGTAAAATTGATACTCTGATTTACTTTTCTAGATTTACCTGTCCAGTTTTAAAAATACAGTCTACAATTGAACAAAGTAAGCACTCTCTATGTAAAGAAGCAAGTGAAGTTGAGAGCAATGTTAATCAGCAGTATCCTATACTTTGAAGAATTTATGGTGGTCCATCTGGTGAACAAACACTACAGGCTTATCTGAACTCCAACTCACAGGCTGACTCATAAGCGGTTTAGAAGCATATTCTGTAGTCAGTGAAAGACTGTTATTTCAGAATGAAGATCATGTCCCAACCACATCAAAATTTAGACTTCAGATATATGTTAACAGTGTGAAGAGGAAAAAGGTACGTTTGGGAATGAATAGATTTGTCTAAAGATGAGTATCTCTAATATACTCAGTAATCTGTGAAGAATCCAGAACAATTAGCATATTTGTGTATATTCTTATGATTTTAAAACATCATAGCACCTAAAGAATTCACTTTAGAAATGGAAAAGATTGAAAATAGGCCACGCCAGTGTTTTATGAGTAATTTGTGGTGACGGTAGAAGTATCTTCCTGCGGTTTGGGCTTCTCCCCTGAAGTAACAAATTTTTTAATTTTTTTTTCCTTTTATCAGTAGCCAGAACAACATCCCACCTCTCATACTTTTAGTGAAGGGTTGTGCTTGTGGGGGATCTATACCTTTTCCCTGGGAGGCTGGCAATCTTACTGAAAGATCGAAACAGGGCAAGGAATTAATCTTGGAGAATCTCATCATCTAGATAAAAGTTCAGGATCTGCTCTGCAACAAGTTCCCAGCTCATTACTTTTTGTTTGGAAACATTAGTGTATTGCTATATTTTAAAGGTAGGGGAAACAGCTTGATTTTTTTGGAACCACAGGACCATCATTAACTTTGTTCTTCAATCATTTTCACCACCCAGATATACTGCAGCACAAATACTCCTTTCTTAAACAAAACCTCAAGATTCCTAGCTATACACTAATTTTACATCGCACTACTGTCCAAGTGATTTGTGAAAGCCAGGTTCTCTCTTAGCAGGCATTGGGCAGAACTAAAGTCAGTGGAGATGTGACAGTGGTGTGCAAGAAATGCCTTTAGTTCTGGTGGGTTTATAAAACTGGAGATTTCCACAAGCCATTCTTAATTCACTCTTGTTCCGTTTTGCCACTTAAGAGTTTACAAATGCAAACGGTGTAAGTGTACATAAAAAAGCCAAATTTTTAAATCAAGCATTTCATTCTGGTAGCAGTATCTGTAACTTAGCAACAGAAATAATCCTTATTTTTCCCTTCTGGATCAGTATAGTCAAGACAATAACAGCAGGTACTTCACAATGTTGAATTTTTATAAAATACATAATATGTATTTGCAATATATATTAGTTCTTCCCTCTGAGAGAGAAATTTTGTTCAGGACATTGGCATATGCTCCACTTCAGGAAATAAAGGAAAATGGAAGAATTATTCCTTTTGCCATCACATGACAGCATCTCTTTTCCTTTATAATCTCTTGGCATACATGACCTTTTGGTCCCAGTGAGGGGAAATGTCATGTGTATGTACTTTAGATACAGCCCTCGGTGTTGTGACAGCTTTTTCTTTCAGCCAGTGGTCAAGGATAATCATGTAAGGATTACCCATCTGTTCTTGTCATGTGGCATTCTGTCTTCAGCAAGGAAATACTGCATTTCACAGCTTCCTGCAGTTCTTATTTCTTATATTCTTTTATTAACTAAAAATTGTATTATCTTTCTGAGTTACTAAGTTGGAAGGCTCATGAAGGTGACTTTCTTTGGATTGGCTAAGTTAGAACCAGCCACTGTCTGTTGCAAATAGCCTTTTGTTTAGGTGCAGAAGGAACTAGCTTCTTTGGCTGTGGCTTTCATAATTGATTTTGCATTTTTGTGTGTGTGTGACTATTCATTTGATGGAAAAAGGCAGGTTGGTATCTAAAAACGGAAAGTCAACGGGAGAAGAAGACAATGTAGACTACATTCATTAGAATGACATACTCATTCAAAGTTTATGTAGAGATTTCTTCCACTAGTCACCTGCAGCATTTTCTTTGTGTCTGAACTTCTACTGAGACATCCCTATGGTCAGCTGCCAAAACATTATTTAGAAAGTAAGCAGTTTCTTTAAACAGGTTTTCAACACTCTTTCATTTTTTCTAACACTGAAAAATACAGTATTTTAAAGAAAAGGAAGTTTTATTCTTGTTTCTAATTCAAGCTCATCTGTATGAAAGCTCACTATAAAAAGTATGTAATGAAATAGTATGGCTGTTCTTTATAAATAGGGATATTTTGTGATAGTTGATTTAATACAACTTTTTATGTAGGCAAACATTGTTTATGGCATATCAAACGCAGTGTTAGCAGCTTCAACTGATCATGTCCTTGCCCCTGATGCTCTCATGTCCCTTAACCACATTGCGTAGTCCTACAGAAAACAGTGCTGATGGATCAGCTACTACATACTCATGCATAACAGTGAAATTTTGCTAAAATCCAGCATAATTCTTCAAACCAAAGTGCCCTGGGAGGGAAAGTGTGATCATGCTGTTTTCCCCTGGGACTGAGGAACAGAACAGGTACCTGACATTTCTTGCTACAATTCCTAGCAACTGAAATAGCTAAGTAATTCAGCTCTGAAATTTGCCAAAAACGCAGACTTATCAAGTATATTAGAAACAGAAGACAATTATACAATTTTAAGCAAACACGGTCGATAACTGTCAGTAGTCTTGCTGTGTTTGGGCACTACCAAAAGTGTTAACCTGCTTGACTATAATTTGGATGCTACAAGAGAAGAAAGTATTCAGATAAGATATTTGACGAGACTTAAAAGAAATAAGGTATCAGTCAGTGTATGGCAAAGATGACTGCATCATAAACTACATGATTTCCCATCTTAATTGATTTTGAGTTTCTGGAACTGGTAATATATTGTAAATACTTGTTGCTGAAAAGGGAGGATTTGGTAAAGGTAATCCTTCTCTCATAATCTTTGAGAATTTATCTAATTTTTACTGCTTAAAGCTGTGACTTTTATCTATGCCCCAAATCATAGAATCATTAGGAATCAGAAGGGACCTTGAAACATCATCCAGACCAATCCCTCTGCCACAGCAAAATCATCTAGACCCAGGGAACACATGTATGGAACACATCCAGGCGGGTCTTGAACATCTCTAGAGAAGGAGACATCCACAATACCCCTGGACAGCCTGTTCTAATGCTCTGTTACCATCACCGTGAATAAGTTTCTTCTGACGTTTATATGGAACCTCCCTTGTTCCAGCTTGCACCCACTGCCTTTTGTCCTGTCACCAGATGACCTTGAGAAGGGCCTGGCTCCATCCTCCTGACACCCACCCCTCACACAGACATTAATGAGGTCACTCCTCAGCTTCCTCTTCTCCAAGCTAAAGAAAGAGACCAAATTCCCTCAGACTTTCTACTTACTTCATCATCTTCATTGCTCTACGCAGGACAATATCCAGCTGCTCTGTGTCCTTCTTGAACTGAGGGGCCCAGAACTGGACACAATACTCCAGATGCAGCCTCACTAGTGCAGAGTAGAGAGAAGAACCTTCCTTGATCTGTAACCACCCACCTTCTGCTGATGCTGTTGATGCAACCCATGATGCTGTTGGCCCT